>CM072532.1:41804899-42404899 GCA_036898165.1 Silybum marianum | reverse complement strand
TTTTTCCACTTATAATCTTTTTTTTCTATGAACACAAACATATGTGAAACAATATCTTAAATCATCACATTTAATGAAAAAAAATTATGAATTTTTATATTGATTTTCAAAGTTACTATTCGTAGAGTTTCTTAAAGATTGTCTACTCTCTCTCTCTCTCTCTATATATATATATAGAGAGAGAGAGAGAGAGGGAGAGAGAGAAAGAGATGGATGTTCAGGGAAAAACGATAAAAAAAAGAGAAAATTGAAGAACACCTTGGAAACCCTCAATCCGAACAGTATACACAAATGCATACAAGTGATTGAAACTGTTTTTTTTTCTATGTATCGGTGCATATATATGCATTAGTGCATATGTACAAATGCATGTAACAAATTACCAGTATGAATTTGTGCATACCGTCCAAATAAAGAACTTCCAGGGTGTTATTTAGTTTTTTATTTTTTTGACCTTTTTCCTTAAATCTGACCTTATATAATATATATATATATATATGTGTGTAGATATATATATTAAATTGAATTTTTTTGTCATATGATATGATTTTCAACATTGTTTAAAAAGATAGTGAATAACTACATATTGAAGAATTCGATGGTAAGCCAAGATTTCATCATGAACATGTGAGGGTGATGTTATGGAAATACAAGAAGTTCATAATAATACTTTAAAAACGATACGAAATATAATAGGATATTATGATAAAATATATTTAATATGATAAATATATTAGTTGTTTGTCTTAAATATATTTTGTAGTGTTAGAATAAGTAATTTTTAAACATATACATTTTGATTATTTTACATTTTTCAACTAGTTTATCCGTTAGATTTTATCAAACGTGATTGGTTTATCTGCTAGTTTTTCAGGCAACAATTTGCTTATTAGTTAGTTTGCCCTAATTTGACGACTATAAACTAACATCTTATTTGTAACAACCATAAACTTAATGTATAATAAACTCAAGCCTTTGCCCAATAATGGAAAATACAAAGCCATGAAGATTCCAAAATTCAACTAGATCTCAAGAGTTACAGCGACAAAATAATACTACTGAGATTTATTACAAAACAATAAGTGTAAAACTAGGCAACTATCTAACTAAGAGTAGCGCCCTCACTTTTCGACTCCATGCTCACACTTTCCCCTTGCCATTTGCTAGAGCTCTCTACATGGAACTTACCTGAAAATGGTTTTATTTTATAAAAAGTGAGGGTTAGACCAAAGATTTGGTGAATTTCCTATAACACAATTATAAACAACAGTATAAACATGATAAGAAGCGTTAGTTTCAAAACCACAATGCACTTACCTCATAAGGATATGTTAAAACACACTTAATGCCACTCACACTTGTGACAAATCAACCGGGCTCACACTTTCCTTATAAATGAGCTGCATGACGAATTCAAGTGCTCTATCAGCTATACACTTCCCGTAATTTGAATGACAATTAACTCATGCACACTAATGACTCACGCTATAAAAATCCAATTTATCTTTCAATGATGCACGCAATATGAGTTTTATATCAAACTCAACTTTGTATAACAAATAGGTATGATCTTGTTTGAAAGCAACAAGGAAACTCACCTGAAGTTCTGATCTCTAAGCACACTTTTGTCCTATGGATTCACCAATCGAACACCTGAATTAAGGTCATCAAATTATGAGTTTACAAACTCAAAGTAACCCCAAAAGACTCACTTACAAACCTCTCAAACAAGGACCGAAGTTACGACCCTTAACTAGACATAATACGAAAGCTGGAATTTGGCAAATAGATGACAATACGGGTCCCATGCGACCTCTAACCGCATTGGGGTCACATTGTTCATCGTTTCACCTACAAAAGTCCATTTCGTGAAGAAGCCCCCAAATCCAACACCCAAATTGATTTTCTTCACGATTATGGCTAAAAACTCGCCCAAACACTTAGAAATAATCCCAAACATCAATGAATCCAATCCAACCATGGAATCCATAGATTAACATCCACATTTGATGATTAAAAACCCATCCATGGAGTTTTGATTGAGCCCATAGCCCAAACAGTAAATAAGATGACTAAATCATGAAATAACCAACAAGAATCTATCCTACCTTACCAGACATTATTAAAACTTGATTTTCATCCAACATTTCATCATATAAACTTCAAATCAAAACCTAACAATCCCAAAGAAAGCAACAGAGAAGAGGAAACATAATGGAGATGAGGTTGATACTTGATAATGAACTCCTTCCTTGGATTCCTTCCAAAATCTCTCTCAAACCTTTCCCTTCTCTTCTCTCATACACCAAAATCGCACCAACACTCACACGCACAAACTTTTATCTGATTTCTATATGGTAAAGATCAAACTGGAGTCTCTCCTATTTTATTGCCAAAATTACCATTTTAGTCCCTGAAATTTCAAGTGTTAGTCACAACCCGCCCAAAACTTGACTAACTCTAAAATTATGGGACTTGGTTATTACATTATTTGAGTTGATGTAAATGCCCTGTTTGATTAAATATAATCTACTAATCGGATCGGTACTTCAAGTCGTTATGATTCAAGGCCATGATGGTCACTCTCCCCGCGCTCTACTACGGGAAAGCGAGGAACTTAAAAGCAGGGCTTTCGGTTTTTTTCACCCCATTTTGTGGTCTTGCAGCTACATTCCGATTCCCTATTATGGATGAGCCTCCCTGAACTTCCAATTGAGTACTAAAACTACATTTACTAGTTTTTCCAATTACGACCCTAATATTTTATCATATATTAGATATACTTAATTGGTTTATAATAATTATTTTTTCTTATTACTTGTATTTGATTATTATTTTGTAATTTTTGATATTAAATCTTTTATTATTAATTATATTAGTCATATTTCGATTATTAAGTTTTAATAATAGTAATTATTACTTAATTTGATTTTTTGTTGTAGTTAGAGTTTCTTCAACAGTTTCTCTCACTACAAAACAAATGATTTTTACCCATAAAATTTATCTAGGAAAATTGGGAATAAGGGGGGACATACTGGACGTAACCACTCCCTTGGTTGGGGGCTGTGCCGCCCCGCCTTTCGATCGATACACAGTTGAGGAGGCCGATCACGAACGCTATAGGTGTGGGAGCGATCCTGGTCAGGGAGGGCGGGCGAAGCGCGAAGGGGATGGATGTCTGAGCGGTTGAAAAAGTCGGTCTTGAAAACCGAAGTATTGATAGGAATACCGGGGGTTCGGCGGATTCTATTGCCTGCCGGTTAGCGAAACTTTTCCGGTAGTACGAATCGCTTGTTAGCGCTTTAGTTTGATTGCAGCTAGCGCGCCCCTTTTCATGTCGGTGATTACCCACGGATCACCCGGAAAATACCAATGGTTCGGTAAAATCCGATGTTTTTCGAGAAAATACCAACGGATCACCCAAAGAATCCCTGGGTAATCTGTCATTGATTTGAATTACCCACCAACTTTTGAAGAATCACTCTTTAGCGACAAATTTCTCAGGGAAAGGTCCGTAGGCAAAAAGCCTTTCGTTTAGTAGTGTCTAAAATAGAGAAAACCACTTTTTTGTTCTCTAAAAGCATCTCAAACAGTTTCTCTATAATTTCTATAAAATAGAGAACTAAAACATAAAATGTTTAAAATAAATTTCAACCAACTCTAGCAGATTCTCTATTTTATAGATTTCATCAGTGATTATATTATTTAAATAATTTATAATTTTATGATCCCAATGCATTTAAAAAAATATACATATAAAATGATGTTAATTTAACTTTCATTGATGAAATGAATAAAAAACTCATTTCTCTCTTCTCTTTGGAGTTTTAGAGAATTATTTATATTTGGATAGTTCTCCATGATTCACTATTTTAGAGAATGAGATAGTGAAGTTGTTGGAGCATTATATAGAACAAAAAATTGATTTTCTCTATTTTAGAGAAGCTGTTGGAGATGATTTAAACTACTCCAACAGCTTCTCTATCTCATTCTCTAAAATAGAGATTCGTAGAAAAATATCTAAATATAGAGAACTCTCTAAAACTCCAAAGAGAGGAAAGAGAAATGAGTTTTTATTCATTCCACCAATGAGAGTTTGATGAGTTTAAAACTCCAAAGAGAGGAAAGACAATGCATAGATGAATCTATGCATGTGAAGTTTGATGAGTTTGAAACATCTTCATTATCTTGTAATGAAGAAGAACTAAATCTATGGATAAACTCATGTGTTGGTGAAATTCCATCTTCCTCTCAACCTAATCCCTCAAGTCACCAAGATAACAACTCTTCTCAGCCTCCCATCAACACCACCTTATCTCCAGAACCCTCTCCTTTTTCTCCACCTCCTGAAACTGACTCTACAGGAGATCATACTCATCTAAACACCATATCTCCCACCAACCTACCCTCACCATCTCAAATACCTACCTCATCTTCCTCTATACCTCCTCCCTTGCCTTCTGCACTAAAATGGACCATGGATCATCTAATAAATCAAATCATAGGTGATCCTCAAGTTGGTGTAAAAACAAGGAGAGGCATCAACAACCTATGCTTATATGTCAACTTTGTTTCTATTGTTGAGCCTAAGCTGATAAATGAAGCCCTAGCTGATCCTAGCCGGGTAATTGCCATGCAAGAAGAACTCTCACAATTTGAGAGAAACAAAGTCTGGAAGTTCGTTCCTCGTCCATCTAACAAAACCATTATTGGAACAAAGTGGGTGTTTCGAAACAAGATGGATGAAGAAGGAACTGTGATAAGAAATAAAGCAAGGTTGGTTGCTCAAGGATATCGGCAAGAGGAAGGAATTGATTATGATGAAACTTTTGCTCCTGTTGCCAGATTGGAAGATATCCGAATATTTCTTGCGCATGCAGCTTACAAGAATTTTCGGGTATTCCAAATGGATGTCAAAAGTGCCTTCCTAAATGGTGAGCTAGCTGAAGAAGTGTATGTGAAGCAACCACCTAGGTTTTAAGATCCAGTCCATCCATATCATGTATATCGGCTAGATAAAGCTCTATATTGACTGAAGCAAGCTCCTCGTGCCTGGTATGATACTCTCTCAGACTATCTTCTTAAAAATGAGTATATACAAGGCAAAGTTGACAACAGTCTTTTCTTCAAGAAATCAAAAGGTAATATCATTCTTGTTCAAATTTATGTTGATGATATTATTTTTGGAGCCACCGATGAATCTCTGTGTGATGAGTTTAGCTCCCTCATGCAAAAGGAGTATGAATGAGCATGATGGGGGAGTTAACTTTCTTTTTTGGTTTGCAAGTAAAACAGTCTCCAGAAGGTATTTTCATTAATCAAAGTAAATATATTAAAGACCTTCTGAAAAAGTTTGAACTTGATACTTGCTCTACCATGAAAACTCCTATGGCTTCTCCTCTTAGACTTTATTCTGATCCTGATGGTGTCTCTGTTAATATCACGAATGATAGAGGCATGATAGGATCTCTTCTCTATCTTACTGCAAGTAGACCTGATATAATGTTTGCTATTTGTCTGTGTGCTCAATATCAAGCAAATCCTAAAGAATCACATCTACCTGCTGTGAAAAGGATTTTTCGGTATCTGAAAGGTACCATAAATCTGGGTCTTTGGTATCCCAAAGACTCAGGTTCCGATCTCATCGGGTACTCTGATTCTGATTTTGCAGGTTCAAAAATAGACATAAAAAGTACAACTGGAAGCTATCAATTACTTGGTGGAAAGCTTGTGAGCTGGTCAAGTAAGAAACAACATTCGGTGTCTACTTCTACAGCTGAAGCAGAATATGTGGCTGCTGGAAGTTGTTGTGCACAAATATTATGGATGAAAAATCAGCTGTGTGATTATAATCAGATTTTCTCAAAGATCACAATACTGTGTGACAACTCAAGTGCAATAGCCATTGCCAACAATCCGGTGCTTCATTCAAGATCTAAGCACATTGATATCAGATATCACTTTATAAGAGATCATGCCTCTAAACGTGATGTGGAACTACACTTTATTCCCAATGAATATCAATTAGCTGATCTGTTCACAAAGCCCCTTGATGAAGCAAGGTTCAAATTCCTCATTGGTGAGTTAGGTATGAATAATATAGAGTAATATATATATATATATATATATATATATAATAAATAAATAAATAAATAAATAAATAAATTAAAAAAATATTTTTCATATATATATATATATACAAAGTCGGTGAGTATAAACAACTCACCGACATCCACTCTCTCTCCTAAACCCTAGCCGCCGCCATCCAAAACCTTAAACTACCCGACATATTCCATCTCTCCATCTATATAAACCACTCTCCATTAACACCCTAAACCATATACCACACATCCACTGACGGTTTCCATCCACCGACGCCACATCTCACGCAACCACCAACGCCATACATCTTTCTCACACCCACTGACGTTCGACACTCAACCACCGATGCCATACCTCTCACTCACCCACCGACGGTCGCAACATTCTCTCTCTCTCTCCCTCTCTCTCTCTCTCCATCCACCGACGGTCTCACTCCCACTTCACCCATCGACGTTTCACCTTCTCCCTACTCACCGACGGTCACCTTTAGTGTATCCACCGACGTGTGTATTCACCGACGTGTGTACCCACCGACGGTTAGTACCACCCACCGACGTTGTGTCTCTTTAAACCTTTTAAAGGATAACTCTTAGTTTACCATTCTTGGTGACTAAGATTCTTTGAACTTATCCCTAATGGAATCATCAACGCCGTTAATGTCAGAAAGCATGCACCGAATTGAACCCTAAACCCTTAGAATTCTGATCTTTCAATCACCTCAGGTCATCATTATTTTTGAAAATTGGAATTCCCTCCTCTCGTATATAACCGTTTCCCCCACTTCTATTTCCCTTCTTTATCGCATCCATCATCTACATCTTCTTTCTCTCTCAATTTCAAGAACACACCTGCAACTCTGAAAGCTATTAAATGGCATCCCCATCAAATTCACCTAAAGCTTCTGAAGAACAAACCCTCACCTTTGGATCTCTTACCTTCCTTGCATGCAACTACTTTGGTCGAATTGGAACAGACAAAGCTCATCCGGAATACAATGATGTATGTTGGTTTCTTCAAAGGTGCCTTCTTCAATATGCTCTCACTGCAAAATCCAAGATGAGTAAGTTTCTTTTGGGAATCAAATTATGAAAAAGGGAGTCTTGGCTACCGACAACCCCCTTAGACCTTCTATGATTGAGTTTGCAAGAAATGCAACTTTTGCTTGGGGTGAGAATGAACCCCGTCTTCGGAGACCTTCAGTCACTGAAACCACCTTCTCTGCACCTCGAGTCACCGATGTGCCCAAATCTAGAAAGAGATCTAAGGCGTCGGGCACATCCACCTCCGCACCCACCGATGCCACGAAGCCAAAAGAACCTTTGGCTTCTACCCAGGCATCAAAATCCCAAAAGCGGAGAAACTCGAAAAGCCCCCCAAGGACTTCCTCAAAGAAGTCCAAGGGTACCCAAAGGGTCATAACACAAAAGCCACCGACCGACTCCCAAAAGTCAGTAGGTGTTGAAAATATCCTTACCAGACCCAAGGAACACTCAACCCTTCCCAGCTCCTCCATGCCCTCCCAAAAGGACATGGTTGTACATAGGGATATCCCAACTAGGCCTTCATCAACTTTTTCATTAGTTGATGAAGATGACTTGGAGTCTCCCATCCAAGGCACCTCTTCACAACCCCTTGAGCTCTCATAGCTCCTCTACCAAACTCCACATGCGAGTGCATCAAAACCAGGTGCACTTGATGGAGCATCCCACTTTACTGCCTTCTTGTTCTCCGACACTACACCTTGGCCACGTACGTCTCCCGTACATGACAAGGCTGTTGAGGAACCCATTATTGAGGACTCCCCTCATCGATACTCTCCTAAACGTGTCTCCCCTACATCTCCTCATTCTCCGAGGTCCCCCCCAATTAAACCTACAGGTTTGGTGAATTACTCCTCCTCTAGTGATGATGATGATGATGATGATGATGATCAGCCACCTAAGCCTCAACCAGCTACTCCCATGACTTCTCAACAGGGAGATGATCTTATCAAGGCTTTCAACAACTTTTCTCATGATACTATCCGACGAGTGGAAGTCCTGGAAGATCATGCAAATAAGGAGATGGAAAGAATGGCCTCTCTTTCTACTACTCTCAGATCTAGCATTGAAGAGTTGTCAGTGAGTCACCCAACTCTTATGACATGCTTAGATCTCTTGCACATGGATGTCCTTGATCTTCAGCAAGGGTTTCTCTCAAGTCAAGATTCAGTGACCTCTTCCATCAGAGAACTTCGTAGTGCTTCTGATAAACAGGCCACCGATATTGCTTCCATCCTTCTCAATCAAAAGGCAATTTTGGAGTCTCTTGCCTCTCTTCATACAAAGATTGAAAGGGTACCAACTTCTCCTCCAACAGTTGAGCTCGATGTAGGTGATACATTCTTTAAAGATAAAGATTGATTCGTGCTTCAAAGGGTTGAGAAGAGAATGGATGATTTGTGCTCTGATGTTGAAAAGATCAAAACTTTTCTCTCTTCAGTGGGTTTCAAGGGTTCAACCACTGAGAGGGAGAAATTAAAGAAAGAAGAAGCCATAGCCACCAATGCCACAGCCACCGATCCCATGGTTACCACCACAGCCGCCGATGCCATGGTCACCGAGACCACAGCCACCGAGGCCAAGGTCACCGAGACCATGGTCACTGACGAACCACAACCACCACCTTCAGCCACCGATGTAATTGACCCCCAGGTCACCGAGGTAACTGGAGCAACAGTTGAGGGGGGGGGGGTGTTAGTGCTCGATCCCTTGAAGAGACTGAAGAGGAGGAAGAGAAGAAAAGACTGGAAAAAGCCAAAGGAAAGAAGCCTCTTTCTCATGAAGAACAGCATGAAGCACGAAAGAAAAAGAAAAGAACCAGAGGTCCAGAAGCTGATTCTCTTCGATTGCAACCTGCCCTTTCACTCACCGATCCCCTTGGAGTAATTTTGAGTGAAGCTGAAAGAGAGGAAGCAATAAGGGCTCAACTTGAGTATGATCAGACAAATGTACTCAAGTTGTCTTAAGATGAGGCTACTCATGCCATGGTCATCGATGCACTTCAAGCTCAGAAAGATGAGCTTGAAAACATAAAAAAAATTCTGAAGCAGTAAAAAAGGTTGCCGAAGCCAAGAAAACCAAGGAGGTTGATTGGTTCAAAAGGAGACTCAAGAATCGAAAGGATGACTCAAAGATCATCGGCGCCACTATTCACCCTCCAACCAAAAATTCTCCTAAGTTACATATCACCATAAAAAGAGCTGACTCTCTCAACAAAACTTATGAGATAGAATGGTTGGAAGTCTTGGGAATTACTGAATGGTTGGAAATTGGCAGTCATGTGTCCAAGAGTAGGAGTAAGTACAAAGACTTTGTACTTGATACACTCCAAAAGTTCTTCATCAAAATGGTTAAAATTCAGAAGGAACATGATATTGCAGTTACAAGATTAGAAGGGCAGCAGATGTACCTCATCCAGCAAGGCCTCACTGGAGAAGTCATTCCTGCCCCAAGGAACAAGAAAAAGGGGCACTTTGCCATGCTTCACAAGAGAAACATCAAGATAAATGCTTCGGGTATAAATCTCTCCATTCCAACTACAGTTGCGTACCCGAAGCAAACCATGATCACTGAACCTGAACTTGGGGTGTTCTTTGAAGACATCTTTGGAAACATAGGTTTCTTTAGAGCTTCTGAAATTCCAAGGGCTCACAACTCTTTCCTCACTGCTATTCTAAGTATGCCTTCTATTGAAGATCATGGAATCACAAGATTTATCTTGGATGAGCTAAAAAGAAGAGAACCCACCGATCCTTGATCATTCCACATATAGTATGAACTTCATTAATCATGTACTCTATGTGGTGTACAATCCTATGTGTTGATTAATAAAAGTTCATACTTTTCTTCATCTCAATTCTTGTTCATACCTTTATTTTTTTTGCACATACTTATACTTATAATTATACTGTACATACTCAGATTAAAAAAAATCTAAGTCAAAAGAACCCAAAAGAAAAATAGAAAGGGTCAAAAGTATTTCTTTCTAACATACAGGTATCATCATCAAATAGGGGGAGGTTGTTGGGTCACCGATGATTTGGTGATGAACCTTCTCTCTTATATGATTAATCTTTTACAGGTTCTTTTGAAGGTCTGAAATATACTTCAAGTATTGGAAAATCGAAGACTATCCAATCAAGGGTTGTACATCACAATGTGGAATTTTTGATGTACCACCTAACATTAATATTCAGATCACTTGCCGAAATCAAGATTGGGTCACCGATGGTATACATGGAGGTCACCGATGATGTATTGGGTCACTGATACAGATGAGGTTACCGATTTTGTGCAATAGGGTCACCGATATAGATGAGGTCACCGATGGTATACATGGAGGTCACCAATGGTATACATGGAGGTCAACGATGATGTATACATGGTCACCGAAAATTGCAGTTGCCTTTACTTAAGGTTGTGATAACAAGTCACCAATACAAGGATGTACACTTGCCAACACTTATTGAAAAATGAGGATCACCAAGCAATGTGTACACTTATCAATTCCAACCTTACAAGGCACTAACCGATGTGATACACGGTTCCATATATCACTTAGCAATTTTCAGAGATAAGTTCTTGACTCACAACAAATGCAAGATACGTAGGCAGCAAGAACGTGGGCACCAAACCTTAAATTCGGACATTCTCTTTTATTCTTATAAAAGGGATGTTTGTCTTTTAGCTAAAAGGTTTGATGGGACTTCATAGAGCATGAAGAAAAAGAGATAAAGTTATCTGACATTGCGTGCTACAAAGAATGGTTCATCCATTAACCAAGTACAAAGGGAGTGGCCTCTTCCTTTGTCCATCAGATAAACTTCCAGCTAATGAATCCTTGACAGCCGTCCACTTGCATCCCATGCATGGGCACTATAAAAGGAGATGAAGTCCTTTTCCATAAATCTCACGCTTTCAACAAATCCTATGAGTGATCATTTGTTTGATTCCAGCAATCCTGTGTGTTCTAACAGTTTTATTTTAACTTCCTTAGTGTACAAGTTAATTATTGTTATCATGTGTTTCATGTGTTTAAATTTGTTAGAATAGTGTGTCTGTTCTTTTCCGCAACAAACTTCTGTGTGTAAATTTTTAATATTTATATTAAAAAATTTAAAAGAGTAAAATTTTGTGTGTTTGTATTCAGCCCCCCCTTCTACAAACCCTCACTTAGATAGCCATCTCTAAACAGGGACTAACAACTTTTGTGTCCGAAAAAGATAATTTGGGGTTTACAAAATTAAAAGTTAATAATGGTTTATCTTGTACATCCATATTTATAGGTCTAGAATCTATCTCTTCTATTTTTGGTAAATTAGGTACTTGTACCTGACATACATCATTAAATAGTAAAGGAAAATCTATAGTACTTTTTATACTAAAACAATCTGAATGATGAGTATTTGATATAGCATAAGAAATAACATATGTTATCGAATATGGTCTGTTTTGTGTTTTGAAGAAATCTCTTCTTTTGAAATATTGTAATAGGCTTAAAGTCTTATCAAAATCTTTATCTTGTATATGGTAGGAAATTCTTGGATAAATATTAAACTTTAATTTTCCATATTGTAAGTTTCCTTTTAATATACCTAAACATGTTTCTTCTCTATTTCTAATTCTATTATCCATTATAGCGAGTTCTATAGGGGAATCTATTCCTTCTTTGAAAGTTGATTTTATACTTATCTGTATGGCTCCTATATGTATCAATCCTAAAGTATATCTAACTTCAGGTTTTACTCTTACTAATTTATTTTGTATATCTTTTTTAGATAATAAAGGTATCATGACTTTATTAGAGGTCATATCTATATCTAATGTTCTTTCTTGGATGTTTAATCCATAAAATAAGTGATGGTGTCTAGGTTTTATCCCTAGTCTTTGTAAAATATTTATTTTAAATCCAGAATAATTAGATAATGAAAAATGTTCTCTTTGTATTTGTTTTAATCTTTTCTGGTCTATCAGAATCTCTTGTCTGTATTCTCCTCTTTGTTCGTCTTGATCATCTATTGTAGAATTAGAAGTACTTGTAGATCCTACTTCTAATTTATTCATTTTCAGAAGAAGTATATTCTGTATCCGTTAATATAAATATACTTTCATTGGAATCTACTTCTCGAAAATCATTAATTTGAATAAAATCTCTATCATTTATCATTTTTTCGATATCTTCGTCAATTTCAAACATTTTAATGTTTTTTCCAAAAAATTTAGGGCATTTATTAGCATAATGTCCTATCTCTTTACAATTGTAACATCGACATTGAAAGTAGGTTTATGAGTTCCACTATATCCTTGTTTCTTATAATAATTTGTCTTTCTCTTTTTGAAATATCTCTTTTTATATTGACTCCTTCTTTTATATTTCTTTTTTATCTTTCCATAATAGTAAGAACTATCACATCCTATCATTTGGGGCATTTTTGGTTTATCGCAACATAAGGTTATTCTTTTCTTTAATACTTTTTTCATTTTAGCTAAAATTGCATCTCCACACCATTCACTCAATTTATCCCTAACATGTGTTATTCTTTTTACTAAAGTATCATTAAATACTGGATCATAAGTATTTATCAATTTTTGTCCCCATGGGTCAGGGATCTTGGCAAAGAATAAAGGTAAATAACTACTTGTATCTAGAACTTGATTATATATGTGATAATAATAATCTTGAAAAACACATATATATATATATATATATATATATATATATATCTATCTATTTCACAAATATCACATAATTGTAATCTTAACAAGAGTAGAATATTTTTTGATTGTGGCTGGATCTTTTAATATATTTCCTTCTCCACATAATTCTAATCTAAAAGCTTCTACCGCTCTCGTTATTATGTTTGTTGTTATATTATCTGTTTCAAATATGGCTTTTTTAATCTCCGGATTTAGATTTTGCCAAAATCTTAAAGAGCTATTTAAAAGTGTTCTTTCTAGAAAACTTATTATTGTTTCAATATCCATTTTATTTACAGAAACTGCTATTCTAAAAGTTGTTTCCCATTTATCAATGGCTTCTTCGGTATTACTTATGCAATCCAAATCTAAGTATATCCCAAATGGATTAATCGTTCATTTTTCATACTTTCGTAAGGTTTATAGTTTTCTTCTTTTCTTATCGTAGTCATCATAGCTGCATATCCTTGAGTGGGTCTATTAAATTCCCTTCTTATAGGTATTTGTCTGCTAGTGGTGGGAATGTCATATACACTAGGTATCCAATTTTCTTGCGTTTTTTCAGGTTTTATATCTTCTTGTTTCATTTCTGGCTTTAGGTTTACAAAATTATCTTTAATTTCCATTTCACCTATTTGGGTTATTAAATTATCTATATCTGATCGTATCTCTCTTTCTATGTCAGAATTTGAGTTCATCATTTTTAATTTCCACGGTATCCTTTTGGTATTTTCATATTAAGGAATTGTTGTATCATTTGGTCTTTACTAGAATAATTTATTTCTCTATTTTGACTATTTGTTTTTATCAAAGTTTCTAATTTATTTAATTCTGAAAGTATCTTTTCCGCATAAAAAATAATAGTTTTTTGTATTTCTATTAAATCCTTATCCATTTTTAAGGGATTTTCAGTTTCCTTTAGATGTATAAAATCTTCCATTAAGGTGAATTATATTCCCAATCTGAATCATTTACTATATAATCTGAGCCTGTCCACTCATATCTATCATACATAAAATCTTCATCAGAGATATAATCTTCAAAATCATTTTCAAAATCATCGTAATTAATCGTGTTTATATTATTTCTTTCAATCAAAGGTTGATGATTATACAAACTTGCTGGAAGAAAAAAAGTTCGTGTGTAATCTATTACTCTATCTATAACGCCTCCCTCAAGCAAAGCCTGGGTGGCTCTAATACCAATTTCAGAGTGAGGACCCAAAACGAAGGCAAATAAAGGGTCAAATCTGTGCAAAAGAGGGTCATAATATCCTTCTAAACAAAATAAAATATAATCAAGTAAAACATTGACCATGTTATTATCGAGTTGATATATTATAAGATTAAAAAAATCTGGATGAAGTAAATTTAAAAGGTTATTATCTATGGTTATCATAAAAGTAATTATTAAAACCATCTTTTATTATTAATATCAAGCTTGTTTATAAAAGTTTTTCATTAATTTGAAAATTTGCCCTATGATTTCTAAAAACATCAAACAGTTAATTATATTCAAGATTACAAAAATAAAGGGTCCAACATGCTTCCGTACCTTTTTTCTCCTCTGACCGGAGTATCGCTGGGTTGTACTACGAGACTTTTAACAGGCGTTCCAGCCCCAACCTGTCTTTAGGAACATGTAACTTCTTTGTAGCTCCTTCAGCAATACCCAACACAACCTAGTTTCGTTTCCTACGTTAGGTGTATGGAAAAATAAGTATGGATTTGGTTGGAGGTTTTATTTGTGTAATAAAGAAATAATTATAACCATCTAATGAGGCTTAGAATATCATAAGGAAAGTAGAGGCTTTTATTTCATGATTATAGAAAAGTACATAAAAAAGTGAAAGGTAGGATCGACGATCCTCCTTTTTCCTTCCTGACTTCTATTTATACATAGATTTTTTTTTCATTGCCTCCCTTATCTGATCTCCTTCTCTTGTAAATTAAAGTCTTGGGACTTATCATGCCTTGTAGTTTGGAGTCTCCATGGTGTTCTCCTTTGATTGGAAAGTCTTGGAGGCATCTAGGGAATGCCTTTTTGACCTATCTTCCACTTTTCTCTTATGGGTGGCAAGAGCCGCTTTTTTATACATGTGGTGGGTCCCACATGTTCTCTAGTCTTCAACTATATCTGATTTTTATTTAACTTTTCAGATATATCTTGCTTTTTTGTTTTATTCGTCATCAGATGCTAGGTGGACACCTGTATATTCATTTGTCTCTATTCCTTTATTTGGTGAGCAGGATGAATATCTTCCTCTTTTATGTCTCCTGAAGTTACATATCCGATGTTGAGCTTGTGGGCTCGATTTGATGACACCTTTATCTAGCAGCTCTATCTTTGTTATTAAATAATTTTCTGCTGCTTTAGGGGTTGATTTAGCAGGAGATATCATTACCGAAGAGTATATCTTGTTTCCGCCATAAGTACAAAATCCTCTTTTGAAACAGGCCTCCATCCCTTGTAAAATGATTCGGATGCCCAGTGCTCTTCTATGATGTATATCATCTTCATAATTTTTTTGAAATTTTGCTTTCTTATTTGTTATAGAAATCGAGAAAGCTTCTGATTTGGCTAACTGAATAAAATGATAAGCAGGATATCTTTTGTCTTCATAAAAATCGGGTCCTGAGGATAAATTTTTTAAAACTAGTATATCTTTTGGGGTTATCGTCGGGTTATTAAGATAACAATCTTTAACACCCATCATTATCTAGTGCGCTAATTCAGAAATTTCAGAAAAATTAGGAGAACTTAAATATATTGAATTTATGGCACCAAAATCGTACCAATGTTTAATCTCATGAGGAAATGATCCTTGTAAGTAATTAATTCTGGGGTAAATTCCAGAAAAATCTACATTTCTCAAATCTGTTCCTGAAAGACTACACAAATCTTTCATCATTGATGTTTGTCCTTCAACATATATTTGAAGAACTGGAATATGTATTAACATTTCTTTTTCTTTAAAAATCATTTTTTCCTTAAAAAATCGTTTTTTCGGAAAGTGGCCTAAAAGACAAAGTTTCTTCCGTTGTCTTTTGACTATCTTCAAAAGTATGATGCATCATTTGTTCTTCAGAAGAAGAAGGAATATTTGTTTCATCTTTTATTAAAGTCCTTATTTTAAAAGTATCAGTTTTGCAATTTATTATACCAGCTTCTATTATCTGACTTGATCTTAATAATAAATCTCCAACCTGTATAGTATTGCCCGGTAGATTGGCAATATCAGTGATATTAGAGACTGTATCTTTAATCGTCTCTATCTCTTTATCCATTAAAGAGTGGACTTTATCAATTTCTTCAACCATCTTTGCCATCTCTAGTTAAATAATCTGCTAAGACATTTTTATCAGGTTTTATAATTTCTATATCAAAATTATACTTAGATAAAAGAGTTTCCCATCTAATTAGTCTTTTATATTATGGTTTAGAGGGTAAATTATTTTTGATAAATGCTATGACCTGGGTATTATCTGTTCTTAATAAAAAGTTTTTTGGTAATAAAAAATAATAAATTTTTTGACAACTTTTTACCACAGCTAATAACTCTATTTCGTTTATATGGTATCGTTTTTGTGTATCAGTAAATGTACCAGAACAATATCGGCAAATACTTTCTCCAATTATTTCTTGTCCTGAATAATTATTTTCTTAAGAACACCACTCCAATAATTTTCAGAAGCATTTGTTTCAAGAATTAAATTATCACTTTCTTTTGGTAATTGTAATTTTGGTAAGGATTTACAATATTTTTTTATTTTTTCTACTCGATTTTCCAATCCTTTGTTTAAACTAAAATTTTTATCTTTTTTGAGTAAATCTTGAAAATGTTTTCTTAATGCTGCTAAGTCTTTAATAAAATCAGAAACATAATTAAGTATTCCTAAAAAACTTTGAACTTGTTTTTTATCTATTAATTTAGTTGGAAACGAGTTTATTTTTTTCTAGGATATGACTTTAAAGTTCTATCCCTTTACCATCAATTTTCATTCCTAAGAACTCTATCTGGTTTTGTATTAATTTTGTTTTCTTTTCAGACAAGGCTAACCCATATTTTATACATAATTTTATAAATACATCTAAATGTTTTAAACGTGATTCTATATCATTGGATAATATCAAGACATCATCAACATACACGAAAATAAAATTAAAATCTTTAAAAATACTATCCATTTTTCTTTGAAATATTTGAGGAGCATTTTTTAATCCAAATGGCATAACCAATCATTCATATTGTCCTTGAGGTGTTGAAAATGCTATCAGGATGCATTTTTATCTGCCAAAATCCACTTTACAATCAAATTTTGAAAATATCTTTTAATTGGTAGTCCAATTTATTAGGCTTTCCTTATGAGGTAAAAAGTATCCATCAAATACAGTATTATCATTTAATTTTTTATAATTTATCACCATTCTAGTTTTTCCCCTAGCCATTTCTGCATGTTTTCTGACCATAAATGCTGGAGAACTATGAAGACTATTGCTTATCCTAATTAATTTAAAATCTAATAGTTATTTAATTTGTTTTATAAACTCTTTTTGGTCATCAGGGTTGTATCTCATAGGTTTAACTCTAATTTCTTTTTCTTTCATTTCTAATTTAGCTGTGATTCAGTTTTTATCCCAAAATTGTAACGGATTTCTGTATAACATTGTTTCAATCTTTGTTTAATATCTTCGATATCTGAATCAAGTTTTCTTAGATTTACTTGATAATCTAATATTCTTTCGTCTAAAATTGTAATGGGTTGGTATTTTAATAATGGTGTTCCTTTTGTAAAATTCGGTTTTGAAACATATCCTATATCACCATGTTGGGTTGTGCGTTTTTTTTAAGAGAATAGGCAAGTTTTTACCATATGCTCTTTTTATTCTATTTAGTACTATTAAATTTTAAATTTATATACAGATTAGAATTATATTTTTATACTTCGTAAATTACAAAAGTTTAATAAATAATTTGTTGTTATAAATAATAAAACTTTAATATTGAATTTTTAATTAAAAAGTTCATGGTTGACAATTGTTAATATTATAAATAATGTTTATTCAAAAGCATTAACTAATGTGATAAATTTTATAAATTCCATATTTAGTTACCCTATTAATCATTTTGTAAAGTTGCTTACATGTGAGAGTTTTATTATTCCATATTTAGTTACCCTATTCCATATTTTATAAATTTTATCTTTTTTGAATAAATCTTAAAAAGATTTTCTTAATGCTGCTAAGTTTTTAATAAAATCAGAAGTATAATTAAGTTTTCTTAAAAACTTTGAACTTGTTTTTTATCTATTAATTTAGTAGGAAACGAGTTTATTTTTTTAGGATATGACTTTGAAGTTCTATCCCTTTACCATCAATTTTTATTCCTAAGAACTCTACGTTGTTTTGTATTGATTTTGTTTTCTTTTCAGACAAGGCTAACCCATGTTTTATACATAATTTTATAAATATATCTAAATATTTTAAACGTGATTCTATATCATTGGATAATATCAAGACATCATCAACATACACGAAAATAAAATCATAATCTTTAAAAATACTATCATTTTTCTTCGAAATATTTGAGGAGCATTTTTTAATCCAAATAGCATAACCAACCATTCATATTGTTCTTGAGGTGTTGAAAATGTTGTATATGAAATACTATCAGGATGCATTTTTATCCCAAAATCCACTTTACAATCAAATTTTGAAAATATCTTTTTATTGGTAGTCCAATTTATTACATGTGAGAGTTATGTCGTGAAATCATGGACGGACCTATAGTGGTGCATATGGTGATACGTGTTGTCGTATTATTTCTTCGTCAAAGGATAAAAAGTTTTAGACTCGTGAAAGATGCAACTACATTAATTTGTTGCATGTCATCGTATTTATTTTCACACTATAGTGAAAACACGTCTTGTTTGATAGGGTTGCTTTGCAAGGCTTTTATTCCATTCCATACTTGAGTTCTATCTTCTTAGTGGTATTTTCTTAGTCAAATAGTGTCATAACTTGAAAAAAAAATCTGTATATTTGTTCAAATGGTGTACCATTTAAATATTTTCCCACATATTTGAATCTTATAATCAAATAATATCATTGTTTGAAATTTTTTTATGTCCATCCCTGAATAAGATGGGTAACATTCTTTATAATATTACAAATAATGATATGGAATAAAATAAAATGTTCATTAATTCAAAATCATTGAAACACACTTTACTTTTGTTACTATTTATTTTAATATTAAGAAATATATTAATGAAACTTGTTTGTATTATACGATCTAAGGTTGGAACTAAATAACTTTTAACATATCTTTTAATCATTTTATATTTATCAACTAATCTATAGATAGTTTTTGTGAAATGTTATTAACCAGCGTCTGCACCCCAAACATATATATAATCTTTAATGGTCAAAGTGGATTGATGCATTTGCTGGGAATTGAATCATTGATCATAAGAGTTTGAATTTTCTAGCTTCCATTTTTCTTTTTCCCTTTTATTTAATTAATCTCAAATTTCTTAAAATATCTTATTTTTTTTCCTTTTTTATTTAATTATATTTGGATATGATCTAGAAACCATGGTTATATCATGAAATTAGTCTATTAATTTCTGGTTTTTTTTCTACCATCTCCAAAATGAATTAATATTTAGATGACGAGGATTTTGAAGAATTTTGCTTTATAATCATTTGAAGACATAAAGTTCAGAGTTTTATTGGGTTTTTCCAATTTATGAAACGTATGAGTTATTCTTAATGTTGTCGTTAGCCTAATCATCCAGTGACAAATTTATTGATCTTAATTTGTCTTTGAGAAAAAATAATATAAGTTTAGATTTGTGATTTACATGCGTAAGATGATAATTTGGATAGAGATATACCAACTAAACAATAGTATTACTTTAAAATCTTGAACTTAATAAAACTTTGAACTTGTGTGTTGACTATTGAGATCGAGAGATAAAACATGTATGATAATAATAACTCGAAAGAAAGTAACAAGTGAAATTATGGTTGTATTCATTTAATTGAATTACTTCATAATTATTCCACCAGAGTTTTCTATGTGAAACCCGTTCCAACTTCCAATTGTTCCTCTCTTCATAAAGCTTTCCAATTTTCTAGAGTAAACTACTATTTTCGTCTCTGTGGTTTGCTGTTTATAACTATTTTCGTCCCTGGTCTTTAAAAATTGCTTTTTTTGTCCTTATGGTTTGTAATTTCTTTCCTTTTTCGTCCTTAGTAGTGATTCCGTCAGAAAGGTGCTGTTACATTAAGGGTAAATTAGTCTTTTTATGTCTTTTACTTATTTTCCTTTTACTTTTAGAAATTAAAACATTTATAATAATAATAATAAACCTAATATGCTCCTACCCCAGACCCACCCACGTGACTTGCCATCATCCCCCCCACCCCCTTCTCATCTTCTTCCCTATTTACGCCGGCCACCATGTTCACACAAACCCACTCCCTTTTTTTTGTACAACAAACAAACAGAACCCAAAATGATTTTTGGTTCAACATATAAAATATCAATTGAATCTGGGTGTTTCTATTTCACCCGAATAATGACATGAACCATCGCAGATGGTTTAGGATGGGGTGGTTTTGGGATGGATGGAAAAGAAGTACTAAAAAATGTTGGAAAACACTAGAATTTTATAAAGTTACCTTTACAAAAACCGATTGATGGCAACACAAATCTCTTTAAAAAAAGGGTTTCCACTAGAATTCTTGAAAGATTTCACTGTATAAAACAAAAGGCAAAATTGAATAGGAAGGTTGAAAGTCAATATCCAGAAACAAAAACATAGCTAACACCAAAAACAAAATCGAGATGGGTCTGAAGATTGAGATGGGAGGGGTGTCGTTTGGGATTGGAGCGATGGTGGGGGGGAGGGGAAGAAGACTAGTTGAGAGCAAAGAGGAGAGACAAGAAAGCATGGGGAAGGAGATCGATGGTAGGAAAGTAGGAAACCAATGGGACACGACGGTTGCAGGGGGTGGTGGCCGTTGGGCGTGGCGTTGGTGTTGATCGGAAATGGAGGCGGCGAGAAGCGGGAGAAGGTCGGTGCCGATGGGAGTTGCCTCCTCCAGTTCTTTGGGTTGAGACCTGACTCCTGAGGGAGTGAGGGTACATACACGTATATATGAAATATAATATAATATGGTGTATGTATATATATATATATATGTAATATAATAATATTATAGTTTGATTAAAAAAATTAATTAAAATTAAAAAGACTAAAATGCCCTTAAGTTAATGTCTCAAATCTAACAGAATTAGTTTGAGGGACGAAAAACGAAATAAAATGGTAACCACAAGGACGAAAAAAGCAAATTTTAAAGACTGAGGACGAAAATAGTTATAAACAACAAACCATAGGGACGAAAATCGTAGTTTACTCAATTTTTATTATTTGAAATTGCTTAAGAATCTCATTAGTTAATCAGTCAGTTAATTACTTGATTTATGATCTGTAACACACTTAAATTTAGAAAGAGCGACTAATTTAAATTTTTCATCGATACAATAAAAAAGGAATAAATCCTTCTCTTATAAATCGAAACTCGAATTGCCTCGATGAATATTCTAAATAAACCTCGACAAACTTAAACAAGTCTTATACAAAGACCTACATATGTTGGGGTGTTACTAAACCCAAAGGAGTCGCTATCGTCAAATGTGGAAAAGGTCACCAAGGCTAGATCTTTATCGTGCTACTCTCTAGCACTCAGACCACGCGTGTCGCTAATACCAATCCAACAAATAAAAAGGGTTAGACTTAACATATAAAAAGTTTATAACATATTTATAACATATTTGTAATCAGTAGAAGTTGAAAGATTACTTGATCAAATAATAGTTTCCCCAAATAGAATGACTTCTTTATAAAAGCAACATCTTTCACAAACTCATCATTTTCGTAACAAAAGCTTTAAATCAAAATACCGTAGTAAATGAAAGCTTTAAATAAATATACATGTTCAAACATGAACTTTACATCTTTTACTTACTCAAACGTGAATACGTTTAAATGTTTCAAATAACACAATATGGACAAAGCTCCATTTTCTATAATACTAAGACATGGTTAAGTCTCAAATATCCAAAAATATAAAATATGGATAATACTTCATAATCTACAAACGTCACCGAAAATAATGGATAAGAATCTATATCCAAAACAACACCTTTCGGTGATGGGGGAGGCCCGTTTCCGTCGACAATGTCGTAACACAAAGTAAACCATATTTTCAACGTTGCTAAGTAGCGCCCTAAGATCACGATCCCGATGTACGAATCCTCAATGAGTACCCACCGTAATACCTAAAGTCCTGGATCCCGAACCATACGGATTCATCTCCGAAACACCCCGACTCCGGACCTACTTGAAAACTATAGACTCACACTAAGAACCGATGATAATGGGAGCCGATCCTAAATGAGTTCATTCCCAAATACCTGTATGAACTATAAGAGGCACCAACTTCTAAACATGGGTCCTGACATCATACTCCAACGAGTTACATTATCGTAATACCCAGGGTCGCAGAGGCGTTCCCACTTGGGTCCATCCCTGTAATACCCACGGCCACAGAGGCATTCCCACTTGGGTCCATCTCTATAATACCGACTACTAAAAGCCCAAACAACTTATGGCCTCAAACGAGGGACTCGAAAGTCTTCCAATAACCAAGAGACTGACTCTGGTGTCTATGGATCTATTGCAACTCAGTCTAATTTACATGACTCCAAAGTAAGTGACTGACGCATTCAATGCATGTAAAACATTAGATAATTATGCCATAAATGCATATAACTCCAAAAGCTCAACATTTAGTCATTTAAATCGGACAAACGTCCACGAGACTCATTTTAGTCAAAACTGAGCAAGCTCTATAACTCAACATTTATGTGATCTACTCAAATCATTGGTTTAGACAAACCATTTTCCAAATGAGATTATACTCATATAATTCAAAATGTATCATAATGTAATAACATGTATTTTTCAATGGTTTATAAATCAATACCCTCAAAATGCATAACACCAAATAATCTCCATTTATAAAATAAAACATCTAACAATTCATCACCATGTTTTATTTATCAAAATATCTAAGAATCCAAACATAAGCATCACAGGATTTGTAAAACCTCTTATACCAAATATGCATATTCCACTAAAATACTCATGCATTTAATAAATAACAAGTAAAACATGTTAATACTTCAAAATGAATATTTTAGTATGTACACCGTTTTCACAAACCAACTTGAACTCACCTTGTTAGATTTAATTAATTAAACATTTAATTAATTAAAACCCATCCGGTGATTTTATTAGTTTTTTTAATTTTAATAAATTAGATAATTAATTAAATTCGTGGTTAATCTATCGTTAAGATAATAGGATTCTTTATTTCCTAAAAAATCTTAAAATTGCAAGAAGAAGACAAATGGGTTTTAATTAATTAAATTGCATCGGTAATTTACAGAAATTTAACTAAATTAAATTGCATCGATAATCCGTCAGTGATTTTTAAGAATTCTAAAAACTAATTATTTTGATTAATTACTGCCAAATTACTGAAGAAAGTCAACGAACTCAAGATAAAGTTAGTTTTTTTTCCAATACGTCTGAAATTTCTTTCGGTCAAGCCATGTTTTCTAGTAGAGAACCCTTCTCAAGTTTTATGGACAATTTTTGTGTTAATCTGATTTTTGTTGGACTCTAACTTAGATAACTATTCCTTGATACATTGTTAGGAATATATTATTATTAATATTTCCTTTCCATTAGATAAATACTTTGTTTCCATTAGATAAGTGTTTTCCATATGTATTTGCTTTGATATAAGAAACTAATTCCTATAATCAAGCAACGTAGATCTTTTGGGTTTTGGGTTATCCCATTGCTTGTATATATATTTGATCTTTTGGTTGAATGATATACAACAATAAGCCAATATTTTCATGGTATCAGAGCCTTCGTGGCCCCAATTCCTTTCCTTAAACCATGGTTGGAGAACCACCTCCTCCTCCACCAAAGATAGATCCATCATCGCCCTTCTACCTAGGGCCTCAAGATCGGCCAGGCGATTTCATTACTCCGATTGGCTAAAGTTCGACAATTTTGATGATTGGTTTCATGCAGTCCGCATGGCTCTTTGCTCGAGGAGAAAGTTCGGTTTTCTTGATGGGACGATCAATGATATTACACAGCCGTGTACCAAAGATGATTGGGCAACGATTCAATGTATGCTCGTTGCTTGGCTCACAAATACGATTGATCCCGAGGTACGATCTATGTTGTCGAACTATGATAATGCAAAACGTTTATGGGATGATTTACACGAAAGATTCTCGGTCGTGAATGCACTGCGAATCCACCAACTTAAAGCCGATATCAATCGATGTGAGCAAACTAAAACTATGTCGGTTGCTATTTATTTTAGCAAACTGAGTGTTCTATGGGATGAACTAGACAAACATGAGCCTTTGATTTCCTGCAAGTGCGGTAAGTGTACGTGTAATGTTGGCAAACAACATGAGAAACGACGCGAGGATGACAAGCTACAACAATTTCTTCTTGGGTTATATTCCGAGTATTATGCTCAGTTACGATCCACAATCTTGTTGCAATATCCTTTGCCCTCTTTGAATCGAGCTTTTCAGCAGATTGCACAAGAAGAAAGAGTTCGCGGGATCACACGCAACAACGAAGAAAAGCCTGAAGTACACGGGTTTGCTGTCCGTTTTACAAATAAAACAAAATCATATATCGACAAAGCCGATAAGGCTGCTCTTTTATGCTCTCACTGTCACAAAACAGGACATGATGTCTCTACCTGTTTTGATATTCATGGCACTCCAGATTGGTATCTAGAAAAATATGCAGGTAATCAGGAAGGAAAAGGCAATGTAAAAGGAAAAACAAAATTCCAGCAACCAAGCCGTAATCGTAGCGGAGTGCGCGCTAACGCAGCAGCAGCTGACACCAGTGGACAACTCAATGGACAGCCTATCGGACAAGCCAATTCTGGTCCTACTATGCAATCATTGCCGATCTTTTCGGCCGAACAATGGGCTGCCCTAGTAGCCGCTTTTGGAGCCTCTCAAAAATCTCCCCAGTCTTCTTCTAGTAGCTTGCATGGTAAGTTGGAAATGAATGGTTGGCTACTTGATAGTGGTTGTTCCAACCATGTTACATGTGACGAATCTTTCTTACACGATATCGAGGAAATCTTGCCATGTCTCGTGGTCCTTCCAGATGGTAAAACGGTGGTTGCCACTAAGAAGGGTGTCGTAAAATTGACAGACAAAATCATTTTCCGCCACGTTCTTTTTGTTCCCAAATTACATTGCAATTTAATTTCGGTTTCACAGCTTAATGATGACTTGAAATGCTTGACACAATTTGACTCTGACTTATGTGCTATACAGGACTGTCATTCGAGGGAGGTGATTAGTACGGGTGAGAGACGGGATGGACTTTACTACTTACGACAAGGATTGAAGGTGCGAGCTGTTTCGATTGATAATGCGAAATCTTTGGAGTTGTGGCATATTCGGTTGGGTCATCCTTCCGAAAAAGTGGTGAAGTCTCTTCCTTTTGTTAGTCATGATAGGAGCCATTTGAATAAATCGTGTGAAGTTTGTCATCGAGCTAAACATTCTAGAGATAAGTTTCCTTCTAGTGAAAGTAGATCAAATTTTCCTTTTGAATTGGTACATTGTGATTTATGGGGACCGTATGACAAGCTTTCTTCTTCTGATGCTCGTTATTTTTTAACTATAGTAGATGATTATTCCCGAGCCGTGTGGATTTATTTGTTAGTTGATAAACGTGAGGTGTTTAAGATGTTTATGTCTTTTATTGCCATGGTTGAACGACAATTTTCTCAAAAATTGAAATTTGTTCGTAGCGACAACGGTACGGAGTTTAACTGCATGAAAGATTATTTTTTGGCAAATGGAATTTTATTTCAAACATCTTGTGTGGGTACCCCACAGCAAAACGGAAGAGTAGAGCAAAAACACAAACATATTTTGAATGTTGCTCGTGCTCTACGATTGCAAGGAAGATTGCCAATTCGTTTTTGGGGGGAATGTGTTCTTGCCGCCGCTCACCTAATAAACCGTACACCTTCTAGTATTCTCTCCAACAAAACCCCATACGAGATGCTTTTTGGCCGCCCACCTCTCTTTAATCACTTACGTGTTGTTGGTTGTTTAGCGTTTGCTCATAATCAACGTTCAAAAGGCGACAAGTTTGCTAGTCGAAGTCGTAAATGTGTTTTTATGGGATACCCATTGGGTAAGAAAGGGTGGACATTATTTGACCTTGAAACGGAAGAATTTTTTGTTTCCAGGGATGTCAAATTTTATGAGGATATATTTCCTTTTTCGAATGATAAAAACCCAACCACACTCCCGAATGATATTCCGACCATTAACCAAAACTTTGAAGAAATAGCTGATGACATGGGCAACTATGACCAACCTCAAATTGACTCCCAAATCACCCATGAGCCTATGATTCCCACATCTTCAACTGAAGTTGAGAGTACTTTAGATCCAATTCCAGGGACTTCCACGGTTGCAGAAAATAACCTCGGTCGTGGATTACGAGAAAAGCAACCTTCAGTTAGATTAAAAGATTACGTAACACATACAGTCGTCAAGCAAAGTCCATCCCTTACTTCACCTAAACCGGATTCACACACTCCCTCAGGTACGCCATTCCCTATAGCACACTTTGTTAGTTGTGACAAGTTTTCTGTGAAACACCAAAATTTTCTTGCAGCCATAACAACAGGTGTTGAGCCACGATCTTTTAAAGAGGCTGTCACAGATAAAGCATGGTGTGCTGCAATGCAACAAGAAATTCGAGCCTTGGAAGATAATGAAACTTGGACCATGGAACAGTTGCCTCCTGGAAAGAAAGCTTTATGAAACAAATGGGTATATAAAATCAAGTATAACTCTGATGGTAGCGTTGAAAGACTGAAAGCTAGATTAGTGATTTTCAGTCATCATCAGGTCGAAGGAATTGATTACACTGAGACCTTTGCTCCCGTGGCCAAAATGGTTACGGTTCGAGTATTTTTGGCAATTGCCGCCTTAAAGAATTGGGAGCTTCATCGAATGGATGTTCATAATGCCTTCCTACACGGAGATTTGGACGAAGAGGTGTACATGAAAGTCCCTCCGGGTTTCAGTTCGACTAATCCTGATATGGTTTGTCGTTTACGAAAATCGTTGTATGGTTTAAAGCAGGCTCCTAGTTGTTGGTTTTCTAAGCTTGTGACCGCATTGAAGGGGTATGGATTTCTTCGGTCTTACTCTGATTATTCCTTGTTTACTTATACTAAAGGCTCGGTTCAAATAAATGTGCTCGTATACGTTGATGATTTGCTGATTTCCGGTAACAATTCTAATGAGATAACAGCTTTCAAGGCTTATTTAAGCAAATGTTTTCATATGAAGGATCTGGGAGTATTAAAGTATTTCCTTGGCATCGAGGTTGCACGGAATTCTTCTGGCATATTTTTGTGTCAAAGAAAGTATGCTCTCGATATAATTTCAGAAGCCGGTTTATTAGGCGCAAAGCCAGCTACGTTTCCTGTCGAGCAGAATCATCGTCTTGCACATGCCACAGGTCTTCATCTTTCGGAGCCCGAGCCTTATCTGCGTTTGTTGGGGCGTCTTGTTTACTTGGCAATAACTCGTCCTGATTTGACATACTCGGTCCATGTTTTGTCTCAATTCATGCAGGAACCACGACAAGAACATTGGGATGCTGCATTACGAGTTGTTAGATATCTCAAAGGCTCCCCCGGTCGAGGTATTTTGCTTCGTTCGGACAACGAGTTGTCTTTAACCGGATGGTGCGACTCAGATTGGGCCGCATGCCCAATTACTAGGCGGTCTCTTTCTGTTTAGTTAATTTTTTTGGGCAATTCCCCCGTCTCATGGAAATCCAAAAAGCAGCATACGGTTGCTCGATCATCTGCGGAGGCTGAATATCGCTCTATGACATCTATTACTTGCGAATTAAAATGGCTGAAAGGGTTACTATTGAGTTTGGGTATTCATCATCCTAACGCAATTCCTCTTTTCTGTGATAGTGAGTTTGCTTTGCATATAGCACAAAATCCGGTTTTTCATGAACGCACGAAACATATAGAAATCGATTGTCATTTTGTTCGACGCAATTCAGGATGGTATCATCGCTCCGTCGTATGTGCCGACAACAACCCAACTTGCCGACGTCTTCACCAAAGCCTTGGGGAAGAAGCTATTTGATCTTCTTGTTGACAAGTTGGGCATTTTTGACCCACATGCTCCAACTTGAGGGGGGATCAATAATAAAGAAAACAAATAATAAACATTATATACAAAAACAAATAATTAATATTTCCTTTCCATTAGATAAATATTTTCTTTCCATTAGATAAGTGCTTTCCATATGTATTTGCTTTGATATAGGAAACTAATTCCTATAATCAAGCAATCGTAGATCTTTTGGGTTTTGGGTTATCCCATTGCTTGTATATATATTTGATCTTTTGGTTGAATGATATACAACAATAAGCCAATATTTTCATACATGCATAAATTAAGTTCTCTCCTTAAAATTTCTTCTAAAAAATATAACCTAATGAAGTTTAATATATTTTTGGAGTCTTGTATTCAATTTATGTATTAAATTTAAACACCATCGTATTATTCATCAAATGTTTTCTAAATTATTAAAAAGATATAACATTATTCAATTCAAAATTTTCTATAAACTTAATATCAAATTTCAATTTTGAAAACAACCATTTAATATTAAAAAAAGAGTAAACTACATACTTGGTCCCTAAGGTTTATTGGTTTTAACAGTCTAGGTCCCTAAAATGAAATATCTATGGCTTGCATCCTCGTGGTTTCCATTTTATAACGTATTGGGTCCCTAAAACTAACTTTGTTAGACTTTTTATGTTAAGTATGTTAAGTAAGAAGGACATTTTGGTCATTTTAAGTTTAGGGACCAAACATGTAATAAAAACCATAGGGACCAAACATGTAACTTACTCTCTATATATTTTATATATACTTAATACTTAATAATTAATAATTAATAACATATATATTGTATATAATTTATCACCATAATTTTCACAATTTTTTATAACATTGTTTTTTTTATTACAACAATATATTTTTAATTCTGTATTTTTATTATGGCATGATAGTTACATTTTTCTTTATTATAGCAAAATATATTCAAATTATTATTTTTATTATGGCATTATAGTTACATTTTTGTTTATTATAGCTATATATTTTTAAATTATTTTTTAATTATGGTATTATAGTTATATTTTTCTTAACTATAGCAATATGTATTCAAACTATTTTTTTATTATGTCATTATAGTTACATATTTTTCTTTATTATATCAATATACTTTCAAATTGTTTTGTATTTAGCCATTGTACTTTTAATTTTTTTATTAAATTGTATGAAAGTTACATATTTTAATGAAACATATATTTTAAACATATACAATTGTTTTTTTTTCTTAAAAAACATATATATATTTTTAAATAAATTACGTGGCATAGATAAAATGAACCATCAATTTTTTAGATAGTTTCCTCGCTTTACCTTCCGATAATTCATACATTTTTAAAGGAATTCTTAAAAAATAGATGAAAAACATAATATAGGTGGTATATAAATAATCGGGAGAGAAAGCGATGAAGTTATTCAAAAAATGTAAAACACGTTTTAAATAACTTCATCGTTTTCTCTCCCGATTATTCATATACCACCTATATTATGTTTTTCATCTATTTTTTAAGAATTCCTTTAAAAATGTATGAATAATCGGAAGATAAAGTGAGGAAACTATCTAAAAAATTGATGGTCCATTTTATCTATGCCACGTAATTTATTTAAAAAAATATATGTTTTAAAGGAAAAAAAACAATCATATATGTTTAAAATATATGTTACATTAAAATATATAATTTTCTTACAATTTAATTAAAAAAATTAAAAGTACAATGGCTAAATACAAAACAATTTGAAAGTATATTGGTATAATAAAGAAAAATATGTAACTATAACGACATAATAAAAAAAATAGTTTGAATACATATTTCTATAATTAAGAAAAATGTAACTATAATACTATAATAAAAAAATAATTTAAAAATATATTGTTATAATAAAGAAAAATGTAACTATAATGCCATAATAAAAAAATAATTTGAATATACGTTGCTATAATAAAGAAAAATATAACTATCATGCATAATAAAAATACAAAATTAAAAATATATTGTTGTAATAAAAAAAACAATGTTATAAAAAAATTGTGAAAATTATGGTGATAAATTATATATAATATATAAATATATATATTATTAATTAATAATTATATATATATATATATAATATATAGAGTAAGTTACATGTTTGGTCCCTGTGGTTTTTATTACATGTTTGGTCCCTAAACTTAAAATGACCAAAATGACCCTCTTACTTAACCTACTTAACAGAAAAAGTCTAACAAAGTTAGTTTTAGGGACCCAATACGTTATGAAATGGAAACCACAAGGATGCAAGTCATAGATATTTCATTTTAGGGACCCGGACTGTTAAAACCAATAAACCCTAGGGACCAAGTATGTAGTTTACTCTTAAAAAAACGATAAGAATAGGATCAATTATTTTGAGATAAATTTGGTAACATAAAAAATTTGAATGAAAATAAAAACTAGAAACAACTATGAATAGAGACAATTATTTGAATAGGTATGGCTCACAAAATCAGATCCCAAGCTTGGCATTATATATGTGATTGGAGAAATTATTGAGTACGTGTGTCATCAATGATATCACATTAATCAATTAAATAATTAATTAATAAATTAATATGCCATGGGATTTGCTCTTTAAATACCCTCATTGCTTCATTCCACTTTCTATTAATCAAACTACTAAATATTTAAAACAAAGTATTTCTTTACTTTAGAATTAATTGGGAGGAACAAAAAGAACATGAGGAATTGATGACGGAGGTAAGTTGTTCATTTCGTTTTAAAGTCAAAACATTCATAAACTATATTCAAGATGATCAATAAACTTTTGGGTCTAATTTGATTAAAAGAAATAAATATAATTTAAAATTAAGTATTAATCATGTTATACGATTGGTTTTTCTAGGGTGATGAAGGGACAATCTGACAGCCTACATTACCAAATGGAATATTACTACAAGCTGATCACAGGGTTTGTTTTACTTTTATTCATATGTGTTAACTGGGCTAACCGTCACCACCGCCACCGCCGTTGTAGGGAGAAGCTCAGGTGTCTACCACCTGGACCACCACCATGGCCGGTGGTTGGAAACATCTTTCAGCTGGGCTTTGTAAAGGTACCTCATGAATCATTTGCTCAACTGGCTCGCGTTCATGGTCCGAACATCATGACCCTATGGCTAGGCTCCATGTGCACGGTGGTCATATCCTCCAACGAGGCGGCGCGTGAGATGTTCAAGAACCATGATGTGGTGCTCGCGGGTCGGAAGATCTACGAGTGCATGAAAGGAGACTTTGGAGACGAGATGGGGTCAATGATAACCGCACAATATGGCCCAAAATGGCGAATGTTGAGAAGACTATGTAACACGGAGTTCTTCTTGAACAGTCGTTTAGATGCCACTTCTGGGATCCGTGATAGATGCATTGACAAAATGGTGCAATCTATGCAAGATGCTAGTGGCAATGGTACTAATAGCATCGATGTGGGTAGGTTTTTCTTCTTGATGGCGTTTAATCTGATAGGTAACTTGATGTTTTCAAAGGATCTTTTGGATTCAAAGTCGAAGAAAGGAGCAAGATTCTTTCATCATGCCGGAAAGGTGATGGAATATGGTGGAAAACCTAATGTGGCTGATTTTATGCCATTTTTGAAGCGATTTGATCCACAAGGAATCAGGAAAAACATGCAGCTTCATGTGCGTAAAGCATTTCGTATAGCCGGAGGATTCATCGAAGAACGAATGGATGGCTTAGAAGAAAAGGTCGATAAGAGAAGCAAAGATTTCTTGGATGTGCTTTTGGAGTATCGTGGTGATGATGTCGAGGGACCTTCTATGTTGTCTTCGACAACCATCAATATTATCGTGTTTGTAAGTCTCTCGAAAAGCCTACTGTTTTTATACTTTATAAGGTCATGTTTGAAGAATACAAATTAGTTCATTTTTTGAGCTTGAAAAAAAAACTTTGTTTAGCAAGTCATAAACTAGGTTTGTGAAAAACAACTTAACATAGCTTCCCCGGCATTGTTTTGGGGGTTATTTGTGTATTATGCCTCATATAAGTATAACTACTAAACGAAATACCTATGCCTACGGACTTTTGTCTGAGAAATCTGTCGCTAAAAGATGATTCCTCATAAAACCGTCACAAAATTTAGTGGGTAAATTGTTGACGGGTAAAATCAAATCAGTGAGTAAATTCCCAGGGATTTTCTCCGGATGATCCGTTGGTAATTTCTCGATTTTTTTTTGGATTTTACCGAATCATTGTTATTTTATGGGGATTCGTGAGTAATCATCGACGGGAATTTCTCTGGATAATTTTTGTGGGCAAAAGTCATTTGTTATGTAAGTGTATCTCCAATAGTTTATACCCAAAGTTCTCGAAAATAAATACATCTAATACCAATAGCTTCTTGATTTAAATATTATTTTGGAACGGAGGGAGTAAAAACTAAAACAAGACTATATTGTCTCTTTTCCCATTTATTTCATTGGTTCGTGACAGGGGTGAACATGGTACGGTACCATTTTTTTTTCTAGATACCGTGTACCAACCAATTATAATTGGTACACAAAATTTTTATACCATGTACCAACCAATTATACTTGGTGCCAACTTAATTGGTACCAACTTTTTTCGATTGGTACATGTTGGTACGGTTTTGTACCAACTAAAACTTGAAGTTACAATTTATATTTACATTTTTACTAACTAGATTTAGATGCACTAAAACCATTGAGTATCTAAATAACATGTTGATATGTATTGTACAACTTATCACTACATATACAAGCATTCAAATAACTTTCATATTAATATAATCATTCTTTAATAATCTAATACAAACGGTCATCAAGAAGCAACGACGGATCGTAGAGGTATGAACAAGCTACTAAGGTTGTTAGAATTAGGTGAATGAATTCAATGAAATTCTATCTATCCACATATATATATAATATATATATATATATCAATTTAGCAAAACTAAAACTAAGAACATTTAAAATGATCAAAATATGTTGTATTATACTAAACTTTAATTAATAAATAATTAAAAAAAAGTCGGTACGGTATGGTATTACTGTGGTACACGACTTCTAATATCACGTACCAACCAACTTTAGATAGTTGGTACGGTACTATCAACCAATTAAGTCGGTACCAAGTATATTGGTACCAATTAAATTGGTACGGTTGGTATTTGAATTGGTTGGTTTATCATGGTATAAAATTGACACTCCTAGTTCGTGATGTATTTAGCTAGGACTATCAAAATGGAAGTTTTGTTCGTGATGTATTTTGCTAGGACTATCAAAATGGAAGTTTTGGAGATTCTTTAATTTTTTTTGTAATTTGCAGGAATCTTTTGTAATTTGGAGATTCCCAACATCTCTTGAATCCTTTGCAAATTGGAGAATTTTTGTGAGGAAAAAAAATCAAAAAACTTGAAAAAGAACTCTAATGAAGAAGGTGTTGAAAAAGAACTGTAACAAACCATTACTTTTATGCAAAAACAGATCCCTTAATTAATTCATTTACAACCTAACAAAAGAATCCGAGAAATAAAATGTGTGTAAACTTGTGATTGTAGTAAAAAAATTCAGTCATAGAAAATGAATACTCTCATTTAATTTATTTATTTTTGTACCAAACATCCAAAAACCAGACTTCCCCCTATTTCTTTTGCGTTCCGAATCTTGTTTCTTGTGACTAATTAAATAAATTTACAACAGGAAATGTTCACTGCGGGGACTGATACTACTACAAGCACGTTAGAATGGGCGATGGCTGAACTACTCCATAACCCTCATGTTTATGAAAAGTTACAAACAGAATTGCGAAACACCATTTCCCCTAATGAAAAGCTTGAAGAGAAGCACATCGACCATCTGCCTTACCTCAAAGCTGTGATCAAAGAAACACTTCGGCTTCACCCACCGCTCCCTTTCTTAGTCCCACACATGGCAATGCAATCATGCCAGATGTTGGGGTACAATATCCCAAATGAAACCCAAGTGTTGGTGAATGTTTGGGCGATTGGGCGTGATCCTAGGACATGGGAAGACGCATTGGAGTTCAAGCCGGATAGGTTCTTGGAAAGGGACAATATGGTCGATTACAAGGGACAACATTTTGAATTTATCCCATTTGGTTCAGGGCGAAGGATGTGTCCAGCTATACCACTTGTCTCAAGATTGCTTCCAATGGCTTTGGGTTCGATTTTGCTTAAGTTTGATTGGGTTTTGGGGGATGGGGTTAAGGCAAAGGAGCTCGATATGAGTGAAAGAATGGGTATAACTCTTAGGAAAGCTATTCCTTTGAAGGCTATACCAATTCCATACGAAAGATAAAAGTTGGAGATGGTTTAAATGATTGTAAGGAAAATCTTTATCATGTATATAGTATTGTAAAAGAAAAGGAAAAAAGAGTGAGTATTGTAACAATTTAGTAAATAAACTCGTACTTTTTAATATTTTAAGGGTTATACATGAGTTCAAAGATGTTGTTGATCAATGTTTAAAAAATTGTAAAGGAGATTTCATATTGATGAAAAACGTACTTGGCGGACAACTCATATAAAAATGGAAGTTATATAGTCAAAATATATGAAATTAAAGTTGAGTGAGGTTATCAGAGGGCCTTTGGCCTATGGTATATCGTACAAGGTCAGAGCTTCAAACCTCACCAAAAGTGAGGAGAGTATGTGAGTTTATTTGTTGCATTTGCCGAATATAAGTATTATATATACTTCAAAAAAGAAGTTGAGTTAAGTTTTAGCAAAATGGCAAAGATATCTTATGGAATTAGTTAAAATTAGAGAGAAAAAGAGCTTTAAACTCAAAGCTACGAAGTCATGAAACTTAAAGCACATAAATAATGCTTTCATCATATATAAAACTGTAGTAAAAATAAGACATGATCTCATGTTTTTTCTTTCAAAAAATTATTTTATTTTTGTTTCTCGGTTTATCAATCGATATAATCCACCATTCAGTTGTGACATCCTTCCATTGTGCCATGGTTTGATTCTTCTTGCTAGGAATTGGGGTGAGGTTCCGGTCGACATTATTCAAGATATTCCAAAGTTTGAGCTTTAATTTGCGTTCAACAACAGGTTAAGGTTTTGCTTTGAATTGAGAGATCATCATACCTAGATTGAAATTGTGATACATGGTTCTGCTTAATTGGATTCTCTGTAAACATTGCAAACTTACAATTTTTTGTTTAAATTGTAAAGTTACACTATATTAAACAAAGTTGTAATCTTGGTACTTTTAAACAACAACATCCTAGACATATAATTTTGAAGGCAAAAAATAAAATTTATGCAATTTAACACTATTAAGATAATAAAATCTCAACAACCTTATTGCAATGTGCTGATAACAAGATGGATAGGATGACTTAACACAATGAGTTTTTAAAAAGGGAAAGTTTGAATAAATAACATGATTTTCAAATTAGTTATGGGAATAAGGCGGGGACCCCAATCCCATCCTCGTCTCCAATCTACGTGTTCATCCCGGTCTCTATCCCTGCCCGGGAATATGATCACATCCCTATATCTGTTTGAAACGGAGAATGGATGTCTGTAATGAGGAATCAATGGCTTTTTCTCATTTCTATGACACATTATAAATCAAATGTATTAAACACTATACTCGATCAAAATGTAGATTTTTTTATTGAATACAATATACTTAATCAAAGAATTACATAATATTGCTAAGAACTATGGTAAAACCTAACTTAAACAATCTATTGAAGGACAACATTGATTAAAGATCACATATTAAGAAATACACTTAGCGATTGTTTGGTTTATTGAATTCAAAGAATTTCAAAGGAATTGAAATGATCAATTCGTTTGACCAAATTTCAATCCTTTATTTAGTTTACATATTGTAAATGTAGGAATCTTTTGCATTCCATTGAATTCATTTATATTAAAGATTTCATTATTCCTTGCGAATTAAAGTGAATTTGAATTCCATCATTTGTCAAATTTAACGGATTTTATAAGTTAGTTTTAGAGAGACAAAAATAACCTTTACATCCAATTTAACAAACACCACTTACCCCCTCCCCCACCCTCACCTTACCCCCACCTTGCTACCACCATTATTGTTTGTTGTATCAGTTGCCACCCACCCACCCAGCCACCTGCCCGTACCCCAACTATTTTCACTTCCATGTGCGCCAACTCATCCCAACCCTATAACCACTATCACCACACCACTATTGACGTGTCACAACCGACACCCACCCACCCCAAACCCTAATGATCACCATGCCACTGCTGTTGTCGTCAGAGATACCACCCCACCACCCTCACCCATAACCCTACCCCACCAACCATCATGCCGCTACTATCATCGTCAAAGGTACTACTCTAGCCCGCCTACTGATAGCTCAAAACAGTTCGTGTTTACATAGTGGGCACAAAGTTCCAAATTGGCGGTGCAAGTGCACGCAGACATTATGATTTCCTACAAGTAATAAAGTTATAAAATACCAAGATCGTTTCCACAGAGATTGAACTGCTGAGAATCAGAAAATTTCATGAACTTCTTGAGCTTGTTTCGGTTTGTGATTAAAAGTTGGTGAAAAGCTTAAAAGACGAAATAGATTTATAAATAAAAGATGGATATGACTATAAGTGTTCCTTAAAATCAAAACAACAACAGTATGGTCAGAAACTCATAAGATATCTATTGAAATTCCGATCTCTCGAAAGTGAAGTTTTATAGACGGCCCATAAAGTTCCATTTGCCAATACTTCAAAGATTGCCGATTTAGATTCGAAACAAAAATTACCAGATTACATTAGGCAAAAAATTCCTACTCAAATCTCTTTGTAGTGTAAAACTTCGACAACTAAATAAACCCTAAGTAAATACATACAAAATTCGTATCTCTACTTAAATATCAAAGACTTTATCAAATCTTTGTGCATCACTTCAACTGTAATTCAGATCCGCCATCTCTAGGTCTAAAATCTAATATTAACACTTCAAAATGATTAACTTATCCGTGTTGAATTGAATTCCCAAGATAAGTGATCAAGCTTCAAAAGTACTAAAAATGAGAACACCGGAAATATTATATAAAAATCTTAAGTTAAAATCATGCCCACGTCCATATAGAAGATTAGCTCATAATACACATGGAAAGCATAAAAGAGATTAATTAAATCTTAAACATAACCCGTTAAAATAAAACAAAAGTTTGTTCCCACAGTGGGAAGACTGTGGGCAGCAGATTACAATTAATTAACTAATACAACGAAATAAAAAACTAAGACTAGAAAAACCCGATTCACATGAATAAGAAATTATGCGTCATTCTGATGGTAGTATTGGTGGTAGCGATGAGCGGTGGTGATCAGTGGCCGATGTTGATTATAGATGACTTAAGATGGCTGTGGTGGTGGTGGTTATGGTGGAGGTGAGATGGCCCACAGTGGTGGTGGTTATGGTGGAGGTGAGGTGGCCCACAATGGTGATGGTGGTGGAAATGGACGGTGGTGGTTGTGAAGGAAGTGAAGATAGTAGTAGATAACGGTGACGGTAGAGTGGTAGTGGTTATGGTGGAGGTGAGGTGGCCACGATGGTAGTGGCAGCAATGAACGGTGGTGGTTGGTGGCCGACTATGGTTGTAGAGGTAGTGGAGGAGGTTGTTGTTCTAGAGAAGAAGGTGGAGGTGGCCAACGGTGGTGGTAGTTGCAATGGATGATAGCGGTTGGTAGCCGACTGTGGCTATCGGTGGTGGCCGGCAGTACCGGCGGTCGTGGCTAGTGGTGTTGACCATTAAAACAAGTAGCATATTAAGTTTATATATCAAATGAGGGTAGATTAGTGATATTTGATTTTCTGTCCCATTCTTGTCCCATCTTGTTCCACCTATTTTGGTGGAACAAGAAAAACCCCTTTTTTGTCCCACTCTGTCCCACATTGTCCAGTCCTGTCCCTGTCCCATGTCGCGCCAAACATGGGACAGTGAATTCCTATCATGTCCGATGCTGTACCAAACGTGGGACAGACAGTTATGTCCCGTCCTGTCCTGTCCTGTCCCATGTACCAAACACACCCTAAGAGAGATATCAGCTGAGAGTTGCCTATGGATGATCTCCAAATGACCTCCCAAAGTCCCTTTATATAGGGAAGAAAATATAAAACCCATTAGGTTTTATGTTTTATAATAGTTAAATTTGATTATTTCTTAATTAGTTCTAACAATCTATGACAAAATTTATTTCTAGATAATAGAAACAAATGGATCAATCAACGATACTGAAAACCTCGTTAAAAAACCCTTTTTGAATGACCTAAAAATATAGTATGTTTATTTTGTTTAAATATAAAATTTAGATTTTAAATGAGTAGTGCATTAATATCTTCTTTGCGATTCATGTGACCAGGCAGGTCGGACCGGTTCAGAACCAAGGTTATTTTTATTAAGTCTAGACTGGGCAATAACTGATAGTTCGTATTCATATTAGAATATATTAGCAGGACCGGTCCGAGACTAAGATTTATCTAGACTCAGGTCAGACATTTTGGTGGACCAAGCCAGAGGCACAATATTTTTTTTGACCAAAAAATATATTATAAACTCTAAAATTTTATACCGAAAGCAAAAAGTTTGAAGGATTGTTCTTAAAGAAAAAAATATATATCTAAAATAACATATCAATCACAAGCATCGACCGGGGTTCGCCAGATTTTGAACGGACCAAACTTTTTTGGAATATACGGCATAATGTGACGTAAAATTTTCAAAACCGTTACCATATCGTGACATACGTCGACAAAACTTTCTCAAAAACCGTCACCTTGTTATAACAAACATTGACATAAATTTCTGAAAACTGTCACCATATCATGACTTACAGTAATGTAACTTTATCAAAAAAAAATTACTATAGCATGACATACATAGACATTTATTTTTAAAACCGTCACTGTATCATGACATACGACGACATTTATTTTTTAAAATTGTCATCATAACATGGCATGCATTGACGTGTACTATCCAAATAGGGGCCTTTTTTGGAGAACTCATGAAACTGTGATAAGCTTGAAAACTTGTGCACCATGTGTTATTTCATATAATATTTTTCAATCTAAGACTAAGATTTAGAATGTTGATTAACATATATTTGTTTCAGAATGTGTTTGTTTGAAATGTACTCGGTTCATAATGTGAACAAGTTTTAAATGTTTGTGAAACAAAAAATATACGTAAAAAAGTTTCACACTATGAACCGAATACATATGATACAAAGACATTGTGAAAAGTATATATATGTTAATCTATACATTAAATACTATATTTAAACGGCAAAAAATATGTGAACCAAACCTTAAGATGAAGTTCGCACGGATATCACAAATTTTGGAGTTCTCAAATGATTAAGCCTCATTATTAAAGTTTGTCACTGTTGTATATTTGATGAAGTTTATATTTCAAACCTACACTTTAGCATGACACACTGTAACATTTATTTCCAAAATCCGTCACCGTAGCATAACATATCACTACAAGAAAAATGGCCTTTAAAGAAGGTTCCATTTTATACTTAACAATGTAAACGTTTCTCTAAAGGCTTTAGAGAAACTTTTCAATTCCGCCAAAAACCTTCCATATACAAGGTAGGTAAGGTTTTAGCAGGCCCGGGCCTGGCCCATGGCAAAAGTGGCTTGGGCCATAGGCAACAGACCATAAGGGGCAACATAATTTTTTTAGCTAGTAGGTTTAATGGGGCAGACGGAAACGGGAAACAACACCAAACACGATTCACGTTTCTTCATCATCATCGACTTCGACACTAGAGTCTCAGATAGATCGACAGATTCACGCACGTTTCTTACTGCAATCTTCATCGACTATTTGACTTTGACAGATTCATCATTCACTTGGTTTCTCAAATCTTTATTCGACTATTCCTTAAATCGATTATCGACTGCCCTAAATCGATTGTTTTTGTTCATTTGTTCGACTTGTTCTTGTTTGACACTTGCTGACGTGCTGTCCTAAATCGATTTGTTCGACTTGTTTTTGTTGATTTGTTCGATTAATCGAGGTAGTTGGTTGTTGGTTGTTGCTGGCTTCACACAGACGCTGCCCTAAATTAATTTGACGATTTGTGATTTTGTGGACTTGCTTGATGACACATCTATTTTTAAAGTTTTTTTAAATCTATTTTTAAAGTTTTCTAACTGTTAAAGTGTTAATCTATTTTTTTTCTATCTACTAGTGTTACTGACTTACTGTTAGCTAGTTGAGCTTAATGAGACTCACAGCTTAATAGTCAACTACAAACACCAAGAATTTGATGCTTGATGACACATATATGGCCATCTAATGAGCATGCCTATAAACAGGAAAAGGATTTAGCAAATATTAAGACCAAATCGAGTTATTGTAGACCATGCTTAAGGATAGGATGGAAAAGATAACACCATTTTTTGAGTGAGATGCAATGAGCCTAAGCACAGTTTTAGCAACCATTGCATAGGTGATAGTGCCATGACACCATACATGTTTTCATGGGCAGTTTGAATTTTTTTTACTTACTCCATAAAGCTCTCCTAAAAAAGCTTACTAAATAAGTCATTTTTTATATTATTAAGTCACTGCCAAACAATAAGTTGCAAATCCCATCAAGCTCATTATGCCACTAACAAACAGGCCCTAAACCTAACACCATGAGCGAACATCGTTTCATTTGGCAACACATATTCATGCTGCGACAGCCTTCTTCAGTCGATCAAAACGACACTCCTCTCTTCCAATATACTTCAAAACTTAACCTTCTTATAATGTTTGTTGTTTGGGAAAATCTAGAAGCAATCAAATAATGCTTCACCTTGAAATGATCTGCTTCACCTTGGGAAAATCTAGAAGCAATCAAATAACACTCCTCAGTTACTGTGGTTGTTGATGCCCTTCAGGCTTCATCATCAACACCAGACTTGCAAGTTCCTAATCAAGGGACCTTAATTGAGCTACTTTCTTCCTTAATCAGGTGTTTTATTTCAAACTCCTAAGTTCTAAAGTAAACTTTGTTGAATTATATATATATTTGTTTTGATTGTTTAGATATGATTCGATTAGCTTAACTAGGTTCCAAAGCCCTTCAAATATCTTATTTTGTTTGCATATATAAGGGCATTTTTTTGGCCTTTCGCCATGGGCATCCGAAAACTCAGGACCGACCCTGGGTTTTAGGAAGGGTTTTCAAAGAGTATGTTTACGTCAACTTTTAGAGACGCTTTTCTTGGCTTTAGATACACTTTTAAAGCTTTTCTAAAGCTTGGCCAATTTTCTCTAAAGATATTTCTTTATAAGTATGTATCAGTGACGTTTTTTGAGCATTAATTATGACAGTTTTCAATCGCCTCTAAAAGGTACCTTTGGAGAAGATTTTTGGAAAAGATTCTCTAAAGTATAGGATATAGTGACGCATTATGTAAACCTTCTCTAAAGATATCTTTTAGATGAACTCTCTCAATCCAATCTTTATTAAAAAAACCAATTTTTTTCTCTTTTTCTTCCTCCTATCAATTTTCAACTCGAATCCAATCTAACATTTTTATAACTTATTCATGATCCAACCCAATCTCAAATATTATTTTATAAAAATTAAATTTTAATATTTTATCATATATATATATACTCCTTTTAATTTTAAACAAGAAATAAATAAAAACGATTTTATATTTTGGTTGGTTTGGATTAACTTGATATTTCTTTAAGATTTTTGAAATTTTCAAGATGAAAATAAATAAAAACATGTCATAAAAATAAGCAGAGAATTACATATTTGAAATACATATGTAAGGATATTGAAATAAAAAAAAGATTGATGTGATAAAAATATGTTAATATTGATTTTTATTTAAAAAAAATGGTATGTTTATAATTTTTAATTTAGTCACTCTTTTAATTAATAAATTTTATTCTTGAAAAATCCAACCAAGAGAACCATGACATGTGTCAATTCCATTTAAAAATTGCAATCTTGGATAGGCTCATAACATTAGATCGGTTGAGTCAGCTTGCTTATTTTTCATTCTTTTTGATATTCTCTTTTGTCTTATCCCCAATATGATTGTCTTAATGGAAGTAGTCTAGTAAACGTTATTTAAATGTTATCTTTAGATACATACATACTTAAAACATTCTCTAAGGCTATATGTTTTAGTGATGTTTTTAGTAAACTTCTTTAAAGGTAACTTTTAGTTACAATTTTAATAGAATCAATTTCTTCTTGTAAAAGGTATATTATATATACATATATGTTTGTGTATATATATAATGTCCATATTTCAGCTATATATAGATACCTTATAGGGTGAATTTTATTTTTTAAAACCGCAAACACCATGAAATACGGTGAAGTTTAATTTTCAAAACTCTCTATTTAGCATGACGTACGATAACAGTTAATTTTAAACCTTCAACGTAGCATGACGTACGATGACGTTTAGTAATAAATGACGATGATGATGATGACGATGATGATAATAATAATAATAATTATACATGCTAACAATCGTGCAATTCCACATGAGGTAAATAACTATTTGCATTATCATGTTTAACAAAATCATATATGAATATGAAAATGGCTTAGAATAGTGTCAGAATGAGAGTTAAGGTGAGAAACGTAAGAAGAGATATGAACCATTGATCACTTTTAATCTCATACCCACCCATTAATTGCGCTTTAAAAGTGAGTTGATCCGGTGCATCTCGGTGCACTGAGATATCTTCTTTAATCAGGAAAAGAATCGAATCAACAAAGATGTGGAGCTTGTGATTTCCTCCACAAGGACCAGAACACAGAAGTTAAATTCTATCCACTGTCCCTTAATTTGGTTTTATATTTCCACATATTGAGTTTACAAATCCATAAGTGATTTGTAAAATCTTGTCTGTAGGGTAACATTGAGGAGCCTTGGAGAAACTACAGGTACCAATAAAAAGAATCTTGTTACAAGATGAAGTAGAATATTGGTTACCATTTTACCATTAACGTTAGAGATTTCTTTTTACATATTAAAGGAGATGAATATGGTAGGGGAGTATCGATCCCACCACCTCCATCAGAAGAACAAGTCAAGAAAATTAATAAAATGTAAGGGCATGTTTGTTAACAGCTTAAGTAGCTTAATAAGACCGACAACTTATTTGTTGAGCTATACATGACTGTTTGGTTGTGACTTAATGATATAAAAAGTGTCTTATTTAGTAAGCTTCTAGAAGGGAGCTTTACAGTATTCTCCAGATTTGTCAATTTTTCAATTAAAAAATATGCTCATTCGATGTATGAAAAAACTCTCTCAAACAAAAACACTCTCAATCTATGCAAACAGATTAATCTATACAGTTAGCTTCATTCATACAGGATTTAATGGAAAACCATCCAAACAGCCCCCAAGTCTTTCTTCTTCTGCCACCCCATCCTTTTCTACTTATTAAGGTCCTATATTTTCACATCCATATGTTTTTTTGTTGATATTTCTGCGATGTTTCTTTTATCAGGTATCAAAAACAGGGCTTTAGAGGTTTTATCCAGATTCTCAAATTTCAACCATAGAAAGCAAGCTTTTGTTGAGATTTTTGTTGGTGTTTTAAGGTAAGTTTCTATCTTAAAGTGTCTGTTTCTCAAATTTCAACCATAGAAAGCAAGCTTTTATTTATCGATCTTGAAAAATGGCTACACATTTGATACTTTATTGATCTATTTTTAATGGGTCTATGTAGACACATATATTATTTGTGTCGCCTATGGGATATCAACTACAACGAGGACAAGGACACAAAGACTGACTCGTATTACGATTAGATATTTATGCATTACTATATTTGAAACATTAATGTTTACGATTAGTTATTTATGTGTTACTATGGTTGAGACATTAGCGTTTATGGTTAGATATTCATGTATTACTATGGTTGAGACATTAATATTGATTACGATTTTCAAAATTATTTCTAGTTATATGAATATCAATTTATTTGATTAAAATACATGTTATTTATTAAAATATAAAAAAATTAATTTTTACCTATAGCGACGACATGTCGTTGCAGTAGGTAGCAAATTAAAATTTTGATTTTTCATATATATCGACAACATGTCGTTGCAGTAGGTAGAAAATTAAAATTTGATTTTTCACCTATAACGACGACATGTTGTTGCAGTAGGAAAAAACATTTATTTTTAATTTTCCACCTATAGCAACGACATGTTGTCGCAGTAGGTAAAAAAAAAATTAATTTTCTAATTTTTTGTTTTAGCGACGATTTGTCGTTGCTATAGGAGGCTACTGCAACGGACCAACAGTGACAAGCTCTACAGCGACGACAGTCGTCGCAATAGATCTATAGCGACGAAATTTTGATTTTTAGCGACGACTTTAGGGTAAATTTGTTGTAGCGAAAACTGATGTGGTAGAGAGAAACCTGATGTGGCAAAGTCATGGACCTCTTCTCTAAAGAGGTCCATGTATGCATATGCTCTAAATTATTTGTCTGGACAACAAAGTTTATGATAATACAACAAGCATATTTTAATTTGTCTTTCCTTTCTTTTTATCTCCATTATTTGTTTTTGCAGCTCTTGGGTACAAAGACTTATTGATTTATCATCTTATCTTTGATGGTTATGAAGTTGTTCCTGATTGCCCTTTCAGCGGTTATTTGGCTCATAGGCAAGGAGGGTTGTGTGGACTTGTGGTCGGTCGGTGGTTAGGTGGTGAACCGCCCTTTCACTACAAAACAAATCACTTTCACCCATAAAAATCACTCTTGGAAATTTCCGTGGGTGATTAGCCACGGATCACCCAAAAAAATATTAATGGTTTCTGTAGAATCCGATGTTTTCAAGAAAATACCAACGGATTAGTCAGAAATTTCCTGGGCAATCTGTCACTGATTTGATTTACCCACCAACAATTTAGACACCAACTTTTGTGACGCTTTTATGACGATCATTTTTTAGCGACAAATTTTCCAAGGAAATGTTCGTAGCTAACGAATCATTCTTTAGCGACGAATCATTCTTTAGCGACAAAAGCCTTCCATTTTATAGTGTTTCTTAAAGAATGGTTCTTTGGCTCACAAGTTGTATTTTGATATATTAATGACAATTTACAATGCCAATAATGATTATATTTAAATATGTATTAGAACTTAGCAATTAACGTGAGTTCTTATCCTTTTTTTCTCTTATTTATTAGTTGAAAACAAGGGCGGACTTATGTTATAAAGAATAGGGAAAGGACCCATTAAAAGATAAAAAATTAGTAGGGTTAAATTTTTATTTTTTTTAACTTTTAACTTAATTCCCCTTACTAGATTTTTTTTGTATGGACCCCAAAATGCTAGCCGACCATTGCCGACTCCGAAAATTCTTTTGAAATCAACTAAAAATTTTCTAGAAATCAATCAAAAAAGTCTCTTGATATCCATCAAAAAATCAAAAATCTTTCGTAATCGACAAAAACACTAAAAAAACACTCGAATCAAGCCAAAAAAATAATTAAAAACCCCTTGAAACTGTGTAATTAGGGTAAAAACAAGTCAGTAAACTTTGTGCGCCTTTAATCTACCTTAAATGTGACCCCACTAGGCAAAAATTCTGGATTCACCACTCATTCAAAAGGTTTTATTTATGCCGATGTAATCTCTTATCAACTACTCTAAGTGTCTATCATTTCCATCAGTACATAGTTTCTTCTACTGTTGGAGTAAATTGAATTTACATCAAAATAATGTCAAAAGTCTTTTGATTTTCTAGATTAGTTGAAGAGTGTAGATTTAAATAAAATTCAATAAGTCTACTTAATTAGTATTAGTATGGATCTTTCATATATATGTAGTATAAATATGAGTCTAGTTGAAGAAATTGTAAGTGGTGCCAAAGCCAAAAAGCAACAGGCAAATTATCAAGTTCTAAGCAAAAGTAATCATCTTTTGTCTCCTCAATATTCAATCCTACAAAGGTATGCTATTTTGTTGAAAAAGATTGAAAATGGCCAACAACAATACTCTTTTAACTTTGTCTTGTTTCAATGGAGAAAAGTTTGATTATTGGAACAATATAATGAAGTTGTATCTTGAATTCATTATATATGGATTGTCGTTCAAGAAAGCGTAAATCCTGCCGAAGATGAATCTCAATTGACCGAGGCGTAAAAAGTTCTTTTCCAAATCTACCGAACAATTGAAATCCCGATTTACGGAAGGATTTCCAATGCAAACGGTGCACAAGAAGCATGGCAAGTTCTAGGAAAGAATTTACTCCGGTCAAGATCAAGTTAAAAAAATTCGTTTGCAATCATTGCGAGCTGAATCTGAGAAGTTGAAAATGAGAGATGATGAAAAAAATTCAGAATATTTTACGAGGGTTGCCTCTCTTGTAGACCAAAATGGCATCAAATAGATAAATTACCGAGACACAAAGACTTGTTGAAAAAGTTCTTCGTAGCCTACAAACTAAATGTTATCATGTGGTAGTAGCTACGTTTATGCCACCCTGTTGTCTCGTCATCGTATTATTGAAGAATCACAATATCTTTCATCAATGGCGTTGGAAATTTTACAAGGAAGATTGAAAGCCATGAATCAAGAATTTTTCAAAGAAATCCTTTTACTTTCCATGATCAAGCATTGAAATCTAAATTCACTTTCACGAGAGGTCGTAGTAGCAATCAAGGACGCGATGAAAGAAAAAGTGGAACTCTTTCTCACAATCGTCCAAAATACGAAGCAATAAAAAATGATGAGAAGATGGTCGGGATCATCTAATGATTCTCAAAGAAACTTAGGTACCTACAAGTGTGACAAACCTGATATTGAGTGTACCTTTTGTCACAAACAAGAACATAAGGTATATGATTGTTGGCTTAAATATTCGACAAAAAACTGTGAAACTGGTTTTATGCATAAAAATGAATGAAGAAGAAAATGTTGAAACCATAAATATTAATTGCTTTTGATGGAAATTTTGGAAACATTTGATATTTTGATAGTGGAGCAAATCGACGCATGACCGGCAACAAAAGTTTGTTTATTGAAAAATAATCCAGCTTAGTGGATATTTTCCTACTCTTATTTATTATCTTTATTTTCTTTTCCTCTTTTATCTGTACTTTGTTATCTTGGGTTGACCAAGTAAACAACCACGTGTCCCTTTCTTACTCTCATAAGTGGAATGGGTCAGTAGTGTGCTGTGAATAAAGAAATAGTCTGCTGATTAGTGGCAGGATATTATGCTAGTAGTTAGGAAAGTTTGTTTACTTGCTGTATAAATTGAGTGAGACCATATGTAATCTCTTATCATCGAATAATACATTTGGATTACTCTCATATCTCTGCTTTTGTTGTTTTGTTTTATGGTATCAGAGCCTGGTTCAGACTCTGGTGGTTTTCATTCTTCTTGTCTATCAAACTATAATAAATGGAGGGGATTGGTGCGAGCAATGGTTCGGGCACACAATATGGTGTGGAAAAGCTTGCAGGAACAAACTATAAGTATTGGAGGATGTGTATCGAGGCCTATCTTCAAGGTCAAGACCTGTGGGAATTGGTTTCTGGTGTAGACACAATTCCAACCGACGCAGCAGAAAATACCGAGCCACGAAGAAAATGGAAGATCAAGTGCGGGAAGGCTTTGTTTGCGTTGAGAAGCTCCATCGGTAAGGAGTATATTGCTCGCGTTCGTGATGTAAGCTCACCACATGAAGTGTGGCAGATTCTTGAAAGGTTATTCTCTAAAAAGAACACAACACGATTACAATATTTGGAGAATGAGTTGGCGGTCACCACACAAGAAGGTATGTCAATCTCTAAATATTTCTTAAGAATCAAAAATCTGTGTTCTGAAATTTCAGAGTTAGACACGGAGGAGAAAATCGGTGAAGCTCGATTACAGCGATTTCTTATTCGTGGGTTGAAGAAGGAATATTCTCTGTTTGTTACATCCATTCAAGGGTGGGCAAAACAACCGTCTGTTGAAGAATTAGAGAATTTGCTCTCAAATCAGGAGGCTTTGGCCAAACAAATGGTCAAGAATCACAACGAAGATCGTGATATTGTTCTCTTTTCAAAAGGAAAATCTACCGGAAATTATTCAGAAAGTGGAGCAAATGAAAGGAAGCCATGGGATAACACTCAAGGTAACAGGCTAATACAATGTTACAGGTGTGGCAAACCTGGCCACATCAAGAGGAACTGTCGAGTGAAGCTCTCCAAAGCAAATGTGATATGTGAAGAAGAAGAGGAATAACCGAGTTGGGAGCATTGTTTCATTGTTGAAGATGCTGAAAGAAGAACAAGTCAAGCACCGGTTAACAAGAAGGAGGAATGGATCGTTGACTCCGACTGCGCACATCATGTCACTGGAAATGAGTCACTCATTTCAGAATTACGTCAACACAACAATGATCGTGTTGTGATCACAGCGGATAACTCAAGCTACCCTGTAGCAAAAGAAGGAGTGGTGAAACTCGGTGATTCAAACATCAAGTTGGACGATGTCTACCATGTTCCAGGTTTGCAGAAAAACTTAGTCTCGGTCCCTCAAATTACGAGTTCTTGAAAATATGTTTTATTTGCTCCAAAAGATGTAAAAGTACTTGAAAATGTGAGAGAAATTATAGCTGACGTCGTTCTTGTTGGTGAAAAGAAGGACTCTTTATTTGTTCTGTCAGCAGGGGAAGTTTATGTGAAGAAAACAAGCCAAACTAGCAGTGTGCCAATCTGGCATGCTCGGCTAGGACATGTGGGCTACCAACTACTGCAGCAAATATTCTCAAAGAAGTTGGCTGATGGCATACCAACTCTTCAACACGTTCATGAAGATGTGATCTATCAAGGTTGTCAACTTGGCAAATCACATCGGCTTCCCTACAAAAGCTCGTCAAATCGAAGAATGACATTGCTCGAATTGATTCATGTTGATCTCATGGGATCCACAAAGATATCGAGTTATAGTGGTTTTCGCTATACCATGTTGCTGGTAGATGATTTTTCCCGGTACAACTGGGTATATTTCTTGAAAGAGAAGAGTGAAGCACTCGCCAAGTTTGTAGAATTCAACAAAGTTGTAAAAGGAGAGTTCGACCAGAAGTTTGGGTGTTTAAGAAGCGATAACGGTGGAGAATTTATGTCGGATGAATTCTTCCAATATTGTGATGATTGTGGCATACAAAGACAGATGACGTGTCCCAATACACCCGAACAATACGGGGTCGTCGAAAGAAAGTTAGCACACTTGACTTCAACAAGTCTATCTTGAATACACGATAAGAACCGCTCTCGAAAGCTTTGGGCAGAAGCTATTCAATGTGCATGTCATGTGATAAATCGAATACCGTCATGGCCAGGTAAAGAAAAGACTCATTTCGAACTTGTTTACAAGGTTAAGCCAAATATTTACTATTTTCGAGTTTTTTGGATCTATTTTTTATGTTCATATACCGAAAGGTGTTAGAACTAAATTAGATCCAAAAGCAAAGAAGTGTGTCTTTGTTGGTTACGATTCATGCAGGAAAGGATGGAAATGCATGGATCCTCAAACAAAGAAGTTCACCACGTCACGAGACGTTGTCTTTGATGAGTTGTCATCATGGCACTCTGCTGGAAACACCGTCTGTCGGAGCAGTTTAGAAAGTTTGGAGACTGATGACGATCCAACAGATTTGGAGTTGTTTCCTCGGACCAGTCTGTCAACATCAGGTGATGAATCCAATGATCAAAGTCAAGAAGATATGTCGTCTCCGGTTCAAGACATATCGGGTACCAAACAAGACGAGCAAGAAGTTCGAAGATCAACGAGAGATAGAGGCAAACCGAGCTATCTCAAGGAATTTGAAGTAAAATTAAATGAGTGCACAGTCACTCATGCTTTCTTTGCTGGAGAACAAACTGAGGAAGAACCAATCTGTTATGATGTAACACCCGAAAATTTTAGTTAAGTTTATGAAACTTTGGAAAAGACTGATACAAGAATTCTGGTATTTCAGGCCTATTTTCAAGTATTTATATCATATTTGGTTGGAGAATTAAAGAAGGAGTCCAACGATATTTTTCGGAGTCAATTTGGAGCTAAGACGAAGCAAATATGGGTAAAACATCGTCTAAGGCTAGTTTTCATGTGGGTTAGGATGGAAGCTGGTTACGAGGTGAGTTTCAGAGTTGAAACTAGCTTGATAACTAGCCTAGGCACTTTTGCACTCAATTATGATTAGCGTGAGTTACAAAGCCAGTTAGCAAATCGTAACTAACTTCACAAGTAGCCCTAAGCTCTTTTTACTTGATTTGTGCTTAGCGTGAGTTACAATGCCAGTTACGAAATGTAACTAGCTTCACAACTAGCGTCAGAGTCTGTTTGGTCAAGAGGGAGCCGCGTAAGTTACCAACGTCAGTTACGAACGTAACTGGCGTCCATATCTGGCGTCAGCCTCTGTCAGCGTTTTAAAGACCGAAAATCGGGATCTTTCTCATTTGAACCATATCTCTCTCAATAATGCTCCGATTTGGGTGATTCAAGTTGCTATGGATCCGTCTCTTGAAGCTCTACAACATGGAATCAAGTATGGCTAGAGGCTATTGATGATTTTAGAGCTCATAGGGTGGAAGGTAAGATCACCTCTCCGAAATCTCAAATCTAGGGTTTGGGCTTTTCACCAACAACTCTCATTCTCTCTTGGGTTTGTTTTGTGTATGTTTTGGAAGTCATGTAGGTGTTCTTGGAAGGATTGAACCATGGATCTAGAGTTATAGCTCAAGGATCTAAAGTATTCACCGTATGGAACTCGGTATTGGGGTAAAACCTAGATTTAGCCTAAATCTAGCAAGGTGAGTTCACGATACTTTGTGAAAACTTTGTACATGCCAAAAACGTCCATTTTAAAGTATTGACATGCTTCACTTGTTATTTATCAAATGTGTGAGTATTTGTGTAAGTTTGCATATTTGGTATAAAAGGATTTATAAATCATGAAAGAGGCTTATACTTGGTTTTTAGACATTTTGACAAATAAATTATAAGTGTGGGTTGTTTGGGTGCAATTTCTTTAAATGAAAACCATTTGGTTGTATTTGCATCTTTGGAGTTTTGGAACTTATAAATCGTTGAAAGATTTCAGATTATTGCATTATGGGTCATTTTGTAAATGCATGAGTATGAGTTCAAATCTAAACTTATAAACTCAAATACTTGTTGTGAATGTAGTATTTTACTGATTCCTAAACTTAATTTCAAGTGGTTGTGTATTTGGGTAAGTTTGGAGGTTTTGGGTCAAAATGAGGATTTTGAGTATTTTGTTGTAAATGATGAGTTGAGCATCATTAATGGTTTAAAATACTTGGAAAGGTTATAAAATGAAATAATCTTTGGTTTTGAAACTCAAAATGATTTGACCTAATCTTTTGTAAAACTTGGACTTGAAAGAAGATGGTTTGTTGAAAAGAGTTTTCAAGGTTGGAAAACTAGTAATACGTCTCGTTGATGTATTCGGTAGTAGGATTAGTATGTAATGGATCCATAGGCATATAGTCGGTTTAAAGGCGGGATTGTTGTCCCTTTTTGGTCGCATAGAAGTCATAGGGGGCCTCTTACTGTTGGGTATAATGCCGGATCATTACCGGATGCCATTGACTCTATGCATGCGCAATTTGGGGTCATCAGGGGGCCGTGTACTAAGGTGCATAATCGGTTATAGACCGGTTTCCAGTGACCATTGCGCGGGCTTTCGTAGGAGCCATCGGGGGCCGTGTACTAAGGTGCATAATCGGTTGTTGACCGATTGCCATTGACTCCTATGGTTGCTCAACATCGAGTAGTGACCTACTTTTGTATCCATCACCAAATATGGTATGATCGGGAATCCCCCGTGAACTTTGGATATTTCTATCCCTTTAAAGGTCCGCGTGAGTTAACGTTTATAAAAGTATGGTTAAAAGTATGTTTTCTATCTCCACGTTTATAAACTCAATCATAGTTGTGTGAGTATTGGAATTGGTATATCGTTAAAAGAATATTTCTATTTTAAAGTATTCTCTTCTAATGTCATTTTGGTTTAAAGCTTTTATTATGGGACTAGTGAATTTGGGGAAATACGTTGCTTTTATAATAAGGTTATTTCCTTTGAGAATTATATTTTATCAAGCACATCTTTTGGTTTCAAATCAATCATAAATATGTTAAAAACTCTTGAGCTCACTAGGCGTTAAGCCTAACCCTTTTTCTTTGTCGGCATGTGCATTAGGTTATCGTGGGGGTTGGTACTACTGACACGTGTGGACTTGAGTGCTAGGAAGTGGCACGATAAAGACTCTTGGTGACGTTTTCCGCATTCGGAGATAGCGACTCTTATTGGTTTAGTAACACCCAACCGTAAGTAGGTCTTGTATAGGACTTGATTTGTTTGTCGTAGAGGCTTATTACTAATTGTGGTTTGAGGAAAGTTATTTATTGGTGAAATATTAGAAATTTTAAATTAGTCGCTCTTTCCAGATTTGAGGGTGTTACATATGAAGAAGCCAAAAGTTGTTTGGAGTGGAAGACAGCAATGCAAGAAGAGATTCAAGCCTTAAAAAGAAACGAGACTTGGGATCTGGTGCCAAAACTTGAAGGTTGTAAACCAATCACATGCAAGTGGTGTATCGATTAAAGAGAAAACCGAATGGCGAAGTCGACAGATACAAAGCATGTCTGGTGGCTCGTGGCTTCTCTCAAAGCTATGGATTGGATTATGAAGAAACCTTCAGCCCCGTGGCAAAAATGGTCACGGTAAGAACGATTATTTCACTTGCTGCTTATAAGAACGGGACGTTATGGAAACTCGATGTAAAGAATGTGTTTCTTTACGGAGAGCTGGATCGTGAAGTAATGATGAACCAGCCGCCCAGATTCATCTCTGACAAATATCCTGATCATGTTTGTCGCCTAAAGAAAGCATTATATGGGCTCAAGCAAGCCCCTCGGGCTTGGTACGGTAAAGTGGCTCAATACTTCGTCTTTTGTGGTTTTCAAGTCTCTGATGCTGATTCCAACTTGTTTGTAAAGCAAGAATCAAACTTGTATTCTTTAATATTTCTTTACGTTGATGACATGATAATCACCGGAGATGATGAAGCAGGAATAAGTCGGCTAAGAGATAAGCTTTCGATTCGTTTCGAAATGAAAAATCTGGGTGAAATTGGTTGCTTTCTTGGCTTAGAAGTGGAACGATCAAGTCAAGGATATTTTTTATCTCAAAGAAGGTATGCACAGAACCTTTTGGAGCGTTTTGGCATGTGGGATTCAAAGGAGAAAGCTACACCTATGGATGCGCATCTCAAGCTCGAGAAAGAAGGAGGAGTTTTGCTACAAGATGCTACACTTTTCAGACAACTTGTTGGTAGTAAACAATCACAAGGCCTGAAATAAGTTATGCTGTGAGCATTATATCCCAGTTCATGCAAAGTCCAACAACTCTTAATCTAGATGCCGCAACGAGAATCATGCGATGTGTGAAAGGCACCTACATGTTTGGATTGTGGTACGAAAAGGTTGATAACTACTTGTTGAAAGGATACACAGATGCAGATTGGGCAGGCGACAGGAACGATTGTCGATCAACAGCCGGCTACTGTTTCAATATGGGTTCAGCGGCCATCTCTTGGTGCAGTAGGAAACAAGTTACTGTTGCATTATCCAGCACTGAAGCAGAATACATGGCTGCAACCATGGCTACCCAAGAATGCATGTGGCTGAAGTACTTGATGAAAGACATTCTTTGTAAGGCCGAATATGCAGTTCCGATCTACTATGACAATGAAAGTACTATCAAGTTGCATCCAACCCGGTTTTTCACAGAAGAACGAAGCATATTAATGTTCACTATCATTTTGTTCGAGAGAAAGTCTTGAATCAAGAAGTTGAACTGAAGGGAGTTTCCAGCGCTGATCAAGTGGCTGATGTGTTTACAAAGGCACTTGCTAAACCAAAGTTCCATATTTTTAGAGATGCACTTGGGGTCGTTGATCGTAAGCATGCACTAAGGGGGAGTATTGAAAAATAGTGCAACTTACTGGATATATTTTATTTTCCTCTTTTATCTTTACTTTGTTATCTTGGGTTGACCAAGTAAACAACCACGTGTCCCTTTCTTACTCTCATAAGTGGAATGGGTCAGTAGTGTGCTGCTGAATAAAGAAATAGTCTGCTGATTAGTGGCAGAATATTATGCTAGTATTTAGGAAAGTTTGTTTACGTGCTGTATAAATTGAGTGACCATATGTAATCTCTTATCATCGAATAATACATTTGGATTACTCTCAAATATCTCTGCTTATGCTGTTTTGTTTTATGTTTTCATCTTTTGTCGAAACTAACAATGACAAGTTATAATTGGAGATGCTAAGACCTACAAAATTCAAGGCGTTGGACAAATCACTTTCCGAACAAATAATGGGAAAGCTGAAAAGATATCTGAGGTACTTTATGTACCGGGTTTGCAAAGTAATTTGTCAAGCATAACTCACTTAATGAAGAAAGATTTTGATATTCTCTTTGTTGACAATATTTTCACCATGAAGAAGAAAAATCAAATTGTTGCAAAGATTAGTTTGGAGGAAAATAAATTGTTTCTCTCAAGTTTGATGTGATAAACAATATTGATGCTTATCATGAAAGGAAACCTGTAGATGGAGTAGATAAATGTTCTCAAGAACCACCGTCACCTTTGGTGAAGAAAATAAGAAGTTTGTAAGATTCGTGTGATGAAGCTAAGAAGAAGGATGCAACAAATCAAGCACTTTTTGCATTCTTTGCTGACAAAATTCCAATTCTATATGAAGAAGCCTCAAAAGAAGAAAAATGGGCTCAAAAAGATAATTTGATGTTGCACAAGCAGACCAGAAAAGAAAAAGAATTGCAAAGAAAATTATGAACAAGTTGAAGAGAAAGAAAAGAAATAAATAAATTGCACTAAGTCAAATTAATATTGAATTTTCAAAAGAAAAGAAAGCTTCGTTGGAGTCAAGAATAAACTCAATTTACCGGAGGTATTCTTGGAGTAAATTGAATTTACATCAAAATAATATCGAAAGTCTTTTTGATTTTCTAGATTAGTTGAAGAGTCTAGATTTAAATACAATTCAACACGTCTACTAATTAATTAGTATTAATAGGTATTTTTCATTTCTCTGTTAGTAGTATAAATATGAGTCTAGTTGAAGAAATTTAATGTGAAGAAGGGATGCCAAAGCCAAAAAGCAAAAGGCAAATTATCAAGTTCTAAACATAAATATTCGATCCTATATCTACCATCCGTTTCCAAGTTTATGGTTTTTACGACTCACCAAATTTGTACTTTTTGTTTATTAGCTTGATCTTAAACATGCATTGCTTGAAATGTAAATGTATGAGCCGTTATTCGTTGGGTAATTCTATTCGAGAAACATTCATATTTGTATGTGGTGTTTATAAGAAATCTAGATCAAAACATTGGACGGAAACAACCAATCTAATGCACGATTTTATGGATTCGTTTTATTTGAAAAAATATATATATACAATCTTACATCCCCCGCGTTACATGCATGCCCAACTAGTCATATATGAATATAAAAATACACCAAGTCAACAATTTCATCATATTTTGAAAGAAAATAGAGGATAAGAGAATCGTTGTTAAGAAAACCAAGTATGGATTAATAGGATGTTCGATATAAAATCATAATGATGCAATTGTTATGATATGAAATCACACTCACAACACTGAGACATTTTTCTTCAAGTTTTTGTTTATAAAAAAGATGAATGTAGTATCCTCAAGGGAGAACCAAATTTTCACCATTAAGCATTAATAAAAAGGACTTTATTTTAAAGTCAATAAATTACATCCTAATGCATTACAACATATTGGAACTTTTAGAAACGTGTCATAATAAAATAGTTATGAGATTTCACATTTATTAAAAACACTATTCTTATATTTAAAAAAGTTATAAACTATTAAAAGCGTCATAGAAAGTTGTCTTTAGATATAATACATTGTTCCTAAGTACTTTTATAAGGCATCCATCATAAAAGACAATTACAGTGCAAGTTAGAAGAATGCTATACCACTTGGCAAGAGAGAATCTAATAATCAAATCAAAGCAAACAAAACCAATGAATCCTTGAATAAAACAAAGAAAGACAAATTTTAGGAAGTTCTGGCAATATTTTTCAAGACTCGGACTAGAAAGTAAAATTGAAGTTTCACATACTTTGACAATACTTTTGACTAGAACTACTCCATAGATGCATCGACGTTCAAATCAGGAGACGGTTTCAGATTCCATAAGGGTGACAAGCTACTTGTTCTTGGTTTATGCTTGGTATAACTTCTCCCACTATCATTTGTCTCACGACTAGGGATTGGCGTCGGTTCATGTGAGACGGGGTTTTTTGATATCCCAAAGTTTGGATCACGATCTACATGTGGAACAACTGGCATTCTTAGACCATATTGGTTCCTCTTCTTAGGATGCTTTTGTTTCTTAGGTGGTACGAAGCTACCTACAACCATCTGCAAGATTCGATACATAGAAAAATCTCCTGATAAGTTAATGATATGTATGTTTTATAATGGAAATCAAAATTTTAGTTCTAGTACTTACTTGGACTGGGCTAAAAGCCAATAGAGAACCACCTAGGGTGCCACCAATGATATGACCATCACTACGAGATAGTAAAACGCTTAAACCTCCTGTTAGAAATTTTCCATCTTCAGAAATGTTGAATGTGCCTGATAAACGCAGAATCTCGAATATGCCCTACATTATAGTAGATATTAGTAAAAAAAATTATTAAAGAACTAATAAACAACAAACACAAACGAAATCTATGTGAACCATAAGAATTTTTTTTATTGTTGTCCTAATAAAGCATCATTGCTTGCACGACGTACTTTCCAACCCTTTTTTACCCATCTAAAGGTGAGATATACTAGATGGTCAAAAGAATAGTATTAGTTAATAGGTGTGATTGCTTTCCGGCTTAAATTGAATTATATTTTCTTAACTCACTACACAAAATTTGTTTTTTAAGATGCCTAAAATGTTTAAGCGTCTCTTAGTCATATATGAGTGTTGCATGTCCCCTTCCCTACAGTAAGTGGATATCTTCACCAAGGGACACCCGAACTCCTTATTGGTCGGCTTCATCTCCAATCTAACCGTTCACCCACCTCCAACACTAGAATTACTAAGGTATGATAGAGCATAAAATCCGCATATATTGTGATATGTATAGGGTTTGTAAATCAATGTAAATCCTTCATTGTAGGATAGAATCGGTTGTAATTGGTTTGTATTGTAATATATACTATGACATACTTGAAGACTCAACAATTGAGTCATTCTCTAAAACTTCCATATGTTTTTAATAGGGCCAATATTGGGGTTTTAAATATCCCGGAGGAAAAGGCTAAAAGTCACCCCATCATTGATTTTTTAACAAATAAGACAGTCCTTTTAAGGAGTTTGCAACATAGTCAAGCTAGGTCACTTAAGCCTACACCAAATATAAATAATTATAATAAATTAGTACAACAAGGAGACATAAACCAAACGAATTCGAATTTTGCTAAAATAATAAGTTTCAAATTTTATCACATGTTTTTTCAATACAAAAACCCATACAAAAAATTATCATTATGTTCTCGAAACCTTTATTACGAAGGAAATGAAAGAAAAGAGAGGGAATGGGGGGGGGGGGGGAAGTAAAGTTTCTCGAAACTTTGTTAGGAGACAAATAAAAGACACAAAAATGAGGTTACTAAAATGGAAGTATAATTGGACCATGTTAGACAAGACACCAAACAAGGTCTTTTGGATGAAGATGGGAGTTGTGCATGTCATGGTTGATCAATTGAGAGTGAAGATTGCAATGGTTTGGGCACATTCGAAAGAGATGATATTTATATTGGTGAGGAGAGTCAAAAGTATGATAGGTGAAGGCGGAAGGGGAAGGGGAAGGGACACATTGAGGCGAACGTGGGATCGATGAGCAATGAAGGATTAAAATGACTACCATAAACATTTTATACGATATGATATAATAATAATTATTAGAAATCTAGGACTATAATTAATGGTAATTTTGATACAAGGTGTATAGCAAGTGTGGATAGGAAAAGGGAGTAAGATAAGTTGGGGATAAACTAGGGCATGCATTACAACACAAAATATTTCCAAGCATATAATTATTTAACTAGTTTAATAAGAAAATGATTTAGTTGTATTTTAATCTATGGTTTGTTTATTAACCACTAATAAAGTAAGCGTTTATTGAATAAGAGTCATCTTATTTACTTACCTAACTTGGTAAATTCTCAGTGTCAGAATGACATAGTAAAATTTTTGGTAATCGTCTATTACCTTGAAAGAGCTAAATTTAAATCAAGGAATTAATGTATATATGCATATAAATGCTACTTTTAATTTCATTTTTGCATAATGTTTTTTATTTTAAGCACTTATTACATTCATGTCGTGAACGCGCCAGTTACACGAAAATATTAATGACATTTGACTTTGTAATAACAGCGTTGAAAGCGCGTCCAACAAACTTTTATCATAATTTATTTTATTATATAAATATATATATTAATTACCAGTATTGAAAATTCAGATATCAGTATATTTATAGATACTATAAACTTTAATGAAAATAAATTATAAAATATATAATGAAAATGAAAGTTTACATTACCTCATATTTCAACAAATGAGCATAAGAGCTAGAATCAGGTTGTCGGATCACCACATTATAAACCGCACCAATTGCAGATAAAACCGATAAGCATCTTGGGCCGGTTTGAAATGAAGCAATTATTTTTTCAGCTACATCCTGTCCATTCAAATAATAAAATTAATGTTTCAACTTTATAAAGACGGGTAAAATTTATAAATAAGTTATATTTCTTATGAGATCAACATCATTTAAGAATTAATTTTATTCCTTTCAAATCTTCTTCCAATATATGAAACACAATTAGAAATGCTATGAAGGACAATGACAATGAGGAGGCCAAAAGAATTAAAATTATGATCTGTTAATTTAGTTAATTATATTAATTTATTTTTGTTTATTTTAATCTAAGGTATTGTTTAATAAATTCAAGTTTTTACAGGTTTATTAAATTAAGTTTAATATTTTTTTTGCTATTAAATTGTTTTTGAAAAAACTAAATCATAAATAGATATATTAAAGTTAATATTGAAATGAATACTAATTAATTATAAATGATTAAAATATGTCTTATCTGTTAGAGGTCTCCTCTTATATCTCAGTAATTAAAATATGTATTGTAAACTAAAATAGTTGTTGATTTGACGATGAATTCACTCCATTCCGAAATTATGCAATCTTAGGTGACGATATAGTCATCTTGGACTCGCTAGTATTTCAAAAAATGTATGATATTTTGTTAAAACACCAAATAATTAAAAAAATTAACGTAACAAATAAAAAATATTTGATATTATATTGTTTTTGTGAATGGTTTAACCGATCTAGATAATGGTTACAAAACTCTTTATTCAGGAACTAAAATGTACTTCAACAAATCGATACCTCTCCGGTACACACTTGTATGACATAAGGTGTAAGCTCCATTCCAGTGGTGTCAGCGGACATGTCTTTACCTACAAAGATCGTAACAATCATACTATTAAATTGGTTATAATAAATAAATAAAAAATACTTAATTGTTGATGAATTGCATTGATACTAAATCATTTTCGTGCCCTTTCAACACAATTTAACATAAAAGAATTTTTTTTTCTTCCCGATATATAGAAGCACAAATCAAGCAACAAAAACAACCACTTAATTTTAAAAAAATAAATGTTATTCCTCCATAACCTACCATCGCATAAGATACACTAACTTCATTTGGTTTAAAAAAATCAATTGCACTACTAGAAAATTGAGTATTTTCAACGGAAAATATCGTTGAAAATTTTCTACGAATTTTAAAGGGATTATTGACAGAACATAAATTTTTCTACGAATTCTCGTTGAAAATCTCTCACAAACATGCATTTTCAACCAAAATTTTCAAAAAAAAAAATTCAACGGAATGTTTTGTCAAAAAAATTTGGTCGAAAATGCATGTTTGTGAGAGATTTTCAATGGAAATTCGTTGAAAATTCGTAGAAAATTTATGTTCTGTCAATAATCCCTTTAAAATTCGTAGAAAATTTTCAAAGACATTTTCCGTTGAAAATACTCAATTATTTTTGTTGATAAATAATAACATAAATAAATCATAAAAAGAAAAGATTACTTCAAACTCACCCATGGCATGAAGATGGCGAGCAGACCCCTGTGGCTGACGTCCCCTTTGGAGCGACGATGGTAGTGGTGATGCCGATGGCGATTGTACACTTGGCCTTCGTATGAAATTTCCATCAGCGTCGTATTTTCTTGGTCTACCTCTCTTCTTTTTCAGTAAAACTGAACTTTGTCCATTTCCAATAACAAAACCATTACTACTGCCATCGGTAGTTATTTTTGATTGTCGGATGGTGATTGTTGCATGACTACCTTCCATACCTATGTTTGAAGCCTCAAGACCAAGTTCACCAACACTATTGCCGTAAGTTTTGCTTCCACCACCCTGCATTTGCTTTATAACAAATTAAGAGTTGAATATAGAGATAAAGGATGTATGTATATTTATAATGAGAGGGTTATTACAGAAGAGAGATAAAGTATTAGGAGGTAAAAGAAAATTATTGAAAATATAAAAATAAATGATTCATATATAAATAATTGATAAAAGAAAACTTGGATTCGCATATATATTTTCAAATGAATTTTTTAAGATAAACAAATAATTCACATCTAAATCATTTATTTTTACATTCTCTAACTTTTTTTTGCCTTTTTTAATTGTTTTTTCCAAATATAGGTCAAACTTTGCAATTCTATGTGTGATCAGAAAGATATTACTTTTTTATAGTATTAAAAGTAAATAATATATAAAATAAAAGTACTAAATGCTGAAATTAATTATTTGTGAAATTACTTGTTTCTTACCAAAATGTTTTTCATGAAATTTTAATTTCCTCTAGATGATCCTAATTATATAAATATATACATATGTACGTAGCGACTGGTTCAAATACGAACTCAAATTTGGTTGTGAAATGAGGACAAGTTAGAGTGCGACACGTGTCTCATTCAAAAAAATATTCAGACTGAATATAGTATTTATTCAGTCTGAATATTTCTTTGTATTTTCAGTCTGAATAATCTATATTCAGACACGTGTAGCGCTCTCATTTATTCTCACGTTCACAACCAAATTTGAGTTCGCATTTAAACTTTCCTCTATGTACGTATGTATATTTATAGGGTTCATAAGAAAATGAGACATATTTAAGAAAATACGAAAATGACAAAAACAATGTGATTTTACACTAAAATAACGTAAATCACATGTAATTCATGTGACCTTGCCACGTGGCCATAGGGTCGTCCGCACACTTTTTTGACCATTTTCTTATTTTTCTTAAATATGTATCATTTGTACGTGTGATTTTCTTATTTTCTTAAACATGCATACGTCCATAAAAACCAATAAACAGTTTCAATTAACTTTATACACATGTACATACCATTCAAGACGAATAGTTACCAAGATGTCTCTCAATTTTTTATGTTTACTTTTTGAAATTTTCAACGAAAAATGTCGTTGAAAATTTTCTACGAATTTTAGAGGGATTATTGACAGAACATAAATTTTCTACGAATTTTCAACGAATTTCCGTTGAAAATCTCTCACAAACATGCATTTTCAACCAAAAAAATTTTGACGAGACATTTCGTTGAAAGTTTTTTGGTTGAAAATGCATGTTTGTGAGAGATTTTCAACGGAATTCGTAGAAAATATATGTTTTGTCAATAATCCCTCTAAAGTTCGTATAAAATTTCCAACGACATTTTTCGTTGAAAATACTGAACTTTTTAGTAGTGTAAACCTCCATATATATAAATACACATCAAGAGATTCACCCTTAAAATTAAATACATATCGACCCAAACTTTTATGTGTAAATTATTAATTATATATGTATTTTAACATTTCATAATTATCAGGGAGAAAATAACTGAATTTAATATTTTAATTTTATTATATTATATATGTTTGTTGGAAAAAAATATTCTTGTATTATTTATAGTTTTAATAACATTTTTGTCAATTAATATTAAGTTTTAATAACATTGTTAGTTAATGCAAAACATTGTTTAAAAAACATATATGTATAAAATATGAAATTATTTGACATTGTTTAACATATATTATTAGTTTATTAATATAATTGATGAGAATTTCTGATATTAAATTCAATACAACCTAATTAATATTTCTTTTATTTCCTTGTTTGTTAATTATGATATTTTAGTTTTTCGTATATTTTTAATATATAAGGCGGGTTCAAATGAGAGCATCCTTATTTTAAGAAAATGCGAGAACACGTCTACCACACCAAATTAATTAACCTATAATAAAAATTAAAATAGTCAGCATGTATCCACAATTTATAGTTATCTTATATTCAATATTGATTGGAATATTTTTGTCCACAGACTTTTCCTTGAGTGATTCATTACAAAGTAATAGCTAATGGGTGATTCATCACAAAACCGTCACAAGAGTTGGTGGATAAATCAAATTAGTGACAAGTTTCCCAGATGTTCTCTGAGTTATCCGTTGGTGTTTTTCTCGAAAAACATTATATTCTACCGAAGTATTGGTATTTTCTGAAAGATCTGTTGAAATTTCTCTCATTGATTTTTGTGGGTAAAAGACATTTTTTTAGTGATTTGTCTCACTACTAGAAAATTGAGTATTTTCAACGGAAATTTTCAACGGAAAATGTCGTTGAAAATTTTCTATGAATTTTAAATGGATTATTGACAAAACATAAATTTTCTACGAATTTTCAACGAATTTCCGTTGAAAATCTCTCACAAAATGCATTTTCAACCAAAAACTTTTTGACGAGACATTCTATTGAAATTTTTTTGGTTGAAAATGCATATATGTTTGTGAGAGATTTTCAACAGGAATTCGTTGAAAATTCGTAGAAAATTTATGTTCTGTCAATAATCCTCTAAAATTCATAGAAAAATTTCAACGACATTTTCCGTTGAAAATTAATTTCCGTTGAAAATACTCAATTTTCTAGTAGTGTCTATATCACTTAAATATTGTTGGTATCATCAAAGACTTCTTATGTTGATGTCTCCATTTTCTATTATGATGTGATAAGGATTTAAATGAGAACACTTAACCCGCCCCAAAAGCCGCCCGGTACCTGTTAGTGCAAAACATATATGATTTTATATTGTTCTCTTATTTCCTTAAATATCATTCTCGTATGAACTCCCCCTATATATATACACAAACACACACACACACACACATTAGTTTGATTTAAACTAGGGGTGTTCATTCAAACCGCCAAACATCACAAACCGTCCACACCGCACCGCAAAGCGCGGTTTAGTACTTTCGCGGTGCAGTTTGTGGTTTGCATTTTTACCAAACCGTAATATGCGGTGCAGTTTGCGGCTTTGAGCTATCAAACCGCGGTTCAAACCGCACCACATGCTTTATATACTTTAAAATTTATATATAACACATACGTATATATAGAATAATTTATTATTTATGTAATATTTTTGGACTTTGTGTTTTACGCTTTTAGTTTGATCTAATATGAAAATTGACAATATTAATAAATTAATTGGACACGTCACAACTCACACATTCAATCTAGTTCAGAATTTATTTATTTTACTTATTAGAATTTTTTTAATTATGCAATATGTATTTGGGAATCGGATATATTGAAACTCTTTATTTTTTTTGAACTACAGTCATTTTATCGTTCATATTATAATGTATTTTTAAACTTATAAATAATGGATTCTATACATAAAGTGCGATAGGTACAAACCGCATAAACCGCACCGCACCGCCTTTTGCGGTGCGGTTTGGTGCGGTTTGAGGTTCAAGAGGTGCGGGTTGCAGTTTGGAAAATTTGCTCAAACCGTATATGCGGTGCGGATTGCGGTTTTGCCCCAAACCGCAACGCGAACACCCCTAATTTAAACTCTTAAAAACCATTTTTAATACAACAAGTATTGTTTAATAATACATATTACTTAAAATTCAAGATCCCAAATAAATTGTGCATAAGTACAACTTTAAAGTTGTATGTTTGAAGTCATACAACTAACTAATAAACATAATCAACTACAGGATATATATATATATATATATATCATTTTAAATATAAAATAATAATCATTAAATTCTAACAGGATAATTAATTATTATATTTTTTTAAAATTATATTATATTATATATATAGCTTTTGAGTTAATCTCTTAAAAACCTATTTTTAATTCATCAAGTACTGTTTAATGATATATTAAAAGTATGTTCGCACAATAAGGTGATACATCTCGATTTTTTTGTTTTATGTTTAATTTTTTATCTTTGTCGATTTTATAATACGATTTTGTATGATTTTGAGAAAACGGTAATAATTTTTGTTTGAATAAAATATAAATTTTAAAACCCCATAAAAAGTTGAAAAAATATATATCAATATTAATAATCAAATTAACAATTTAAAAAGTTTTTTTAAATAAATTTTTACTTCATGTTTTTTGATAAAAATTAATTCAACTTTAATAACAAAACAATTTATTTTTTATTTAATAATATAATATTTTTTATAAAGATAATAATTAAGTATTCTGTTAGAACTCAATGATTTTCTTAATTATCTTTTAGAATTTTATGTTTAAAATGAGATGTTTATCCTTTATTTGATTATATTTATCTACAATTAGTTACACTAATTCAAATATGAAACTTTAATAAGGTGTACTTACGCATAATTACTTGTAATCTTGAATTTTAAGTAATATCATCAATAAATATACTTCATGCATAAAAAATGGTTTTTAAGAATTTTACCAAATGCTATATATAATATAGTATAGATATTGTTTGAAATTCAAGATTACAAGTAAATGGTTTATAAGTACAACCTTTAAAAGATATATGATTGAATTCATATAACTAACTGCTAAACATAATTAAATACATGATAAACATCTCATTTTAAATATAAAAATTTTGAAATACAATTAGAATAATCATAAAGTTCTAAAAGAATACTTACATATTAATATACGATTAAACATTATATCATTAAATCTAAAATAAATTAGTTCTTTACTAAACCTAAATTAAAATATAATAAAAAAATTGAACAAAAAATTTATACAAAAAATCGTGAACTTTTAAATTGTTAATTTGATACTGATATCGACATATATTTTTATAGGTTCTTCAAATTTATATTTTACTCATATATAAAAACATTATCGTTTTTTCAAATCCATACAAAAACTTAGTAAAATACCGAAAGAAATAAAACATAAAATGAAAACTAAAATCAAAATGTATCTCGCTGCGCTTCTAGTGTGTGTAACAACCACAATCTTAAAATAAAGGTAACTCAAGTCATTGCTCTAAAATAGCTATTACAATAGAAAATAGGTCCCAACATTCCACTTAATCTCAAGAGTTTGCAGTAAATTAAAATAGCTACTTAGATTATTACAAAACTTAGATTAAACTAGGCAACTATCTATTCCGGATTAGTTCCCTCACTTCTAGCTCCCATGCTCAAATCTTCCCTTTGCCTTTACTAGAGCTCTCAACCATATGCTTTCCTGAAAAGTTTTTAGTTTTATAAAAGAGAGGGTTAGACCAATAGGCCTAGTGAATTCCCTCAACCACAGTTAAATATGCATGAGATTTACAAGAGTGAAAGAGATTAATCATGAACATTAACTCACACTTATTCACATTTATGAAATAAAAATACTTGTTGCAACGGTAGAACACACTAAGGTGGCGTTTGTTTTTTAAGAGGTGCTGAAGTCTGATTCCACCTCTAAACTTTAAGAGATGGTGCTGAAGTCTGAAATCTGAATCAATTAGATTGTTTGTTTTTGAATGTTGACAAACGTCTGAATATGTATAATTGTCGTTTTTATCCCTCAAAATGTTATACTACTCAATTTATAAAAGCATAAATTCATTTTAATTAAATCATGCTATCATCCATTGTTAGCACATTCAAAAGTTTAACTTAAATACGACAATTGCTTCAAATACAATAGAAAACATGAACAAAATCTTATAACAACTAAAATCAATCTACATTTTGCATTAATTGTGTTGCAATTTCTTCTCTTAAAGTGGCCATATATAATTGGTCAGCGGTACTCCCATGCGGTTGAACCTTTTCATCCTCATCATTACCTTCGTCCCCTTGCTCATTGGTTTGGTTGTATTCAGAAAATAACTCATCCCTTAAACCTTTCTTTCGTATGAAGTTGTGAACTGCAAACCATGCAAGCACAACATCTCTCTGAACCTCAAGTGAAAAAGGTGTCATTCTTTTCAATATTGGAAAATGTGCTTTCAATACACCATAAGCACGTTCAATAACATTTCTAAGTTTTGCATGAGAATGATTAAACTTTTCATACTTGTTCATTGCACGCTGACGGCGGAAATCTCCAAGCTAATATCTAACATTACGATACAGTGCCATAAACCCTCGAGTATTCGTATATGTAGCATCACATAGATAATATTTATATGAAAAAAAATGATTACTAATATGAATATAGTAAACTTATGACCTTTAAAGGGTTAATATACCTTGAGGAGGAAGTGAGAATTCATTAGCACCATTTGTTAAAGCTTCAAACAAAATTCTAGAATCATGTGCAACCCCTTCCCATCTGACAATAACAAATGTAAAAATCATGTTAAAGTCATAAATGGCCATAACATTTTGATAACATTCACCCTTTCCTCGTCCTCTATATAAATGATGTTCTTGAATAGGGACAACAGTGTGTATTAAAGTTCCATCAAGGGCGCCGATTGCTCGATACATTAAATTTGGTAGTCAAAATAAATTTAGTTAAATATCATGTTAAATATTACTATTATTTACCTTAAATACTCGTCGTAATATTTAACTGTAAAAATCATGTTAAACATTACTATTATTTATCTTAAATACTCGTCGTAATCTTCTATTATTCTCTGGGATGTCCGGATTAGGATTGAATGATGTAGGAACTATGATCTCTTTAGCAAACACGATCATTTTATCCAACACTTCATGAAAAATCTTATGGATGGTTTGTGTTGAGTGTTGGAACCTATTTTTCAGCACTCTATAACGTTGATTGTGACCAACAATCATTAAGAAGATAGCCATCTTTTCTTCGACCAATATATGTTTGTTGTCCTTTAACCAACCTTTTGCTTTAAAGTGGTCACATAGTTGAACAAAAGCATCACGAGACATTCGTAACAAATAAATACATTGTCGATCATTACCTTCAAGTAACTCATCAGTAAATTGTTGTCCGATCATTGCAGACGTATTATCTTTTTTCATTTTCAAACGCATTTTTCGCAAGTAATAAAGATATAAGAACAAAGCAAGGACAATTAAGGCATTTTGATCATCATCCATGATGAACCTATTACAAGCATAACAAAATCATTTTGTTCAAAAACAACATCCAAATAACATAAGAATATCAAAATATCATCCAAATAACATGTCCAAATACCAAATAACATGTCTAAATACTAAAACAAAACATGTCGAAGTACCAAAAAGCAAACGTGTCCAAGTACAAAAAACAAACATGTCCAAAAACCAAACAACTTGTCTAAAAACCATTACATAAAACCATATCTTCTTGCCGTCCTCACAATCCAGTCTTTTAACATACCAGGGTCTGAAGAGATGATCAACCATGTCTCTCTTAACAAATTTGTGGGGCCAAAAATGTCAATGGCTGCTTGGTAAAGAGGATCCCTTTCATGAAGGCCAAGGGTGTTCAACTTTTCAGGCACCTTTCAAGGATTGTGGGTTCTCATGCAACAACTGTGGGTTCTCGTTTAACAATTGAGGATTCTTGTGGAACAAGTCTGGTAAGTACACCATTCTCTTCCAAAGCCAATTCATCGAGGTCCACCTTGGTTTTACCCTTCTTATTTGGTCTAGAGGAATGTGGACTTGGTGTAACAGTTGAATGATATACACTAGAGACATGATGTGAACTTGGTATAACATTTTGTTCTTCTTCCTCATCATCTTCCCCCCCCCCCCCCATCTTGAGTAGTGTGGATATGGGAAGTAAATGATGATGATGATGATGATGATGATGATGAAATCACTGTTCTCTCACGAGTTGCACTAGCGGAATAAGCACGGGATCCGGTAGCCGAAGTCCCCTCGAATAAAGCAATACACAAGTCAGGATATGGCAATGGTGATGTTTTTAAACTTCGAGCTTTAGGATGTCCCTGCATCCAAATTAAATAAAGTTATTTATATAATACCCACACTTTCTCATTACTATTTAAAAATATAAAATGGAATGATCACTAACCTTAAAAAAATCTTCTCATTCTTGATTTGATAAGTTGAACATGTTCATAATAAGGTCATAAATATTTCCCGTTTTATTCCTCAAGTAAACTCACCCCGGATATTTTCCCTTTAAATAATCGTATTGATTTTTCATTTGTTTTTGGTGGAGCTTTTTACTACACACTTCGTTAATCTTTGTTGACACCTTCGCCCAAGTTTCTTTCCTAAGCTACCCCCGTTTTGACCAACTTTATTCACCTCTTCTATACAACTCTCTAAAAAGCATTTGGTCATTACGTCTGACCATCGTACACATGCATTCTCGTTCTCGTCTATCACTAATAAAAGAGTAATACCATCCGCTATTACATTTTTCAAAACTCCAAAAAGAATCAAATAGCTATGCATGTCTTGAATCATATAATTTCATGCATTGAATCAAATAGCTATTATTTGTGTACAAATCTCTTTTCAATAATTGGTAGATTTCAAGCCTTAAAATAATGAAATAGATTCATCAGAATCATGCAAAAAAATTGTTGTAATTCATCATAGATCCTTACAGAAAACCTTTAATATGAATCTGCATATATCAATCATCCTCAATACACAAATAACAAATATCACATGATTGTAGGTTCCTATTTTCTAAATCCTAAATACATAACTCAATGTCATATAGCAGTCAATGTGGATCCATCAAAACAAAAACGAAATGAAAATCACATAACATTCAGAGCATTTTTATAATTATGTATACGGTAGTTTCAAAGGGAACACACAGAGAACACAGAGAAGTACTCAAAATGAAAGCTATCCAGTTTCTTAACACCATATTCTAACCCTCTTTTTCTTAGTTTTATGGATGATTTAATGAACTCACCACTGCATTTATGCTTGCTGAAAACCAGATATTTGAGATGAATTTACTTGTGACTGTAAATTTGATTTTTTTTCTCCCTTTTCCATAGGTAATGAAGATCACACAGATAACACACAGAGAACACACATGCTCAAGAAGATCTTACATGGTCTAAAAAAATTGAGAGCTTGAGAGGTCTAATATACCTGTGAGAGATTGACTTATATGAGAAATTGAGAGCTTGAGAGGTGTACTACCTGCTGGATCGATACATGTTGAAGAGAAGACTTCAGTTGAAAGTCGAAGAGCAGATGAAATCGAGAGCATATACAGATGAAATCGAGAAGTTGAAGAGAAGATTACATGCAGATAAACATCGAGACCAAAGAGCGTCGAGTTTAAGTATGAGAGATTGAGAGCAGATAGCGTCGAGTATGGATCGAGAGCAGATGCTATGGAAGAGAGGTAGGCGGCTGAGTTATAAGATGTTTTAAGAGGAAGATTTACTCCTTAAAGTTTCAGATGAAATAGGGTTTGTTTCAGCTCTTAATTGAAAGAAAAAACAAATGCATTGAAATAGAAAAACGTCTGACCAAATCAGACAGCAGACGATTTCAGCTCTGAAATTGCAAAAACAAACAAGCCCTAATAGTCACTCACACATGTGCCTAGTTGATCGGGCTCACACTTGCCCATTAAATAAGGGTATATAAAACAAATTCATATCCCGTGGTCGGGTACTATACACACTTCCCTTCAATTAATTAAATATAGTTATACGTTAAATATAGCATTTATTTGATTAAATAACACGCGCAGGGAACTCACCTGAGTGCCAAGCCGAGGATGCTTGTCTTAGACTATGACCACACCAACCGAATGTCTGAATTAGACAAATCAAACTACGAATTAATACCGCCAATCACATCCCATAATGATTACTAAAAGTACCATAAGGGTTTAACACCAATCAAGATTTTAGATCAACCCTAAAATAAAAAACCAAAATTTGCCAAACAGTAGGTTACGCGGGTTTTCCCGCAGCCTAAGCCGCGCGGCTACCCGCAGGACTCTCTGTCGACCTGCACCTTCCTTCTTGGACCTCAAAATCCCAAAACCCTTATTTTAACGATTCTCAGCTCAAAAATACGACCGAGCTTGCTCCTAACTCACACAAAATAATCTTTAAGACTAAGCATACCATTTTAATCATCGAATCCATGGATTAACACTCACATAGATGAACATAAAGTCATCCATAAAGGTTTTGGGTTGAGTTCACTCCCAAATGAAATGAGATAACATTCAATGATGAAGAACTAACACCACAATACTCAACTTGTTGAAAACTAATGATTTAAGACTCTAATCAAACATTCATCTACATAATCCATAATTTCAAGGTTTATATTCACCAAAAGATTCAATAATAAAGTAAAAGATGAAGAAGTTGGTGATTTATACCTGAGATTGGTTCTTGCTCACTTGTTTCCTTCAGATTTCTCTTTTTCCTTCTTTTTCCTCCAAAAATCGCACTTAGCTCACACACACGCTCACTTCAGCCTATTTTCTCCAAATGAGGGGATTTATAACCCTTATTGACCTATTTACAAATTCAGTCCTTGAAGATTGTGAGTTAGGGCCCATCTATGCCTTTCAACGTTAAGGAATGAACTTAACATGATTTAGGTTATTACAATGTCTGTATATATATATATGTATATGTATATGAATATGTATGTGTATATGTATATGGGGATTTTTTTTAAGAACTCATGAATTTGTGATGAACTTGAGAACTAGTACATAATGTGCTATTTCATATGATTTTTCTCATCTAAGACTACGATTTAGTATATCAATTAATATGGGTGTAGAAAACACTGTCAAAACGCTAAACTGTCAATTAAGAGGTTTGAAATTGGGTTAGCCTAGCTTAACCCACCCCAACCCGTCGCTAATGTGTAACTTCGATAAAAATTATTTATATATATATGTAATATACTAGTCTATTATATATGCATGTATATTAATAATGTGTAAAATTTTATATGATGTTTGTTGAGTTTGTGTTTATATTTCATTTAGTTATATGTATAGGTTATCGAAAGAGATTCATTACTAAAGAATGATGGCAAAGAATCTAATATGAGAAAATTATTATAACTGTTTTTCTAGCAATAACAGATAGGTGTGTTGGAGAATACGAATGATATAGATAAATACTTGGTTGACGAATCTATCAAACCAAAAACTCTCTCATTTGATATTATACTTTGGTGGAAAGAAAATGTAACAACCCACATCCTCATATAACAAACACTACAAATTATAAAATTAAAACGCCACATTGGAGATATAATTTGGGTCTACTTCTATATAATTTGCCAAAAAGCAACAATAAATTTTCGCTAATAATCTTCATATAAATAATCTAATAATCATGAAGATTAAAATTAAACTCTATAGCATGCTCGACAAAATTCACCTCTTTAACCTGCAAATAATATCGTCAGTTGTTACCCTGAAATGCATATTTTTTAAAACAAAATGAAGGTTAGACCATACGGTCTAATGAGTGAATCCTCGTTAACATACTTTGACTTAAATCTTCAAAACATATTTAAAAGTCAACTGATATCTCGTATCATTCAAAATAGTATTTTCTTAAATTGAAATATACTAAATATTTCTCGTCTCACATCCCGACCCATTTATTCAGTAATGATGCGATGAACTCAATGTGGCATCCTCCTTGATGCGATGATCTCACTTAACTCCATAACCCCGATTTTTGCCACCCACAGTCATTTACGTGACTCCTGTCGATTATGCCACCACAACCATTTACGCAACTCCTGTTGATTATGCCACCCACGGTCATTTAAGCAACTGTTGTCGATTATGTCACCCACAATCATTTACGCAACTCCTGCCAATAATTCGGGTAATACACTACCACTCTCTCGTTTGGTACAATTATAAAAAAAATCGTCTTTATGCTAACAAATAGCAAATAATATGACAACCATACCCTAATCCAAAATCCAACCCGACAATATATATATATATATATGTATATATATATGTATATATATATGTATATATATATATATATGTGTGTGTATATATATATGTGTATATATATATATGTACACGGTACTCATATATGCTAAAAATAACATACTAATTTTAAAATCAAACGTATACCGTAATTTGTGTATCTCAATTTATAAAATGATTATAGGTAAAAAATTCCACATATCCCATCAAATAAGACATTCTTTTTATAAGGGCATCATTTAATAACAAGTTTTCAAATAAATATGATATATGTTAATTTTTCCAACAACCTATAATCGAACTCCGTATCCCAAATAACAATAATAATCCAATTATCTCATTTTGATATATTATCGAAATAAAACTCTTTAATAATATATGCATTTCAGTTCGAAAAAGGTTTATAATCAAAACTCACATACACAAATTATTCCCGAAAGCAACAATCAAATCCCGTACCGCAAATCATATTGAAGTAGAATTACTTGAAAATATATGCATTTCAGTTTATAAAACTCATCTTGATCCCAATTAGATGGTAAACTCCTAGCGGTGACAAACTTGAATACGGAACACGTAAATATGAACAATATAATATTACGGGTCAAAATCTACGAGATAACTTTACCGTAACTCATATATATATATATATATATATATAACTCTCACACACACATAAATATATATATATATATATATATATAATATACGTATAGTGTAACATCCCAAATCTTGAATTTAAATTAATAACCAAGATTCAAAGCTCAACTAAGAATATGATTAACCATCTCAAGGTTTGATCCTTACAAACATTATAAAGCAGCGGAATTATCTAAAAGTCAATAGCTGAACTGCTAAACTAACGTGGAACTAAACACTTCGGAGGCCTCTCTACATCTTGCCCTTTCCCTTAACCCTCTTTCTGCAATGTACCTGCCTGAAAATATTTTATTTTGAAAAGCGAGGGTTAGACCATAAGATCTAGTGAATTCCCATAAAAGCAATTAATATTTTTAGCGGTTTATAAATCATCAAAACATGCAATGGTTTCCAAACAAGCGAGAATAAAAAAGTACGCATTGGAGAAATATGGCAAAGGCAAACACCATCGCAGACCCGTAGCGACACACCAGTCCTGTCGGACCAAAATCCGTACAACCACAAACCCCTAGTGGTCTAGGATATATTAAATAGGGTCTTGCCACATGACTCCAATTACCAGATAGTGCACATATCGACCCCAAAACTTATAAAAGTGATCATGGTAGTTTTTGCATATAAAAGAGATAATTTAAAAGACCATAATCAACAAGTAAGCATTTGAATTACACGCATTGGATTTTTAAGGGATAGGGAACTCACCTGCGATGCGACAAACCGCTTAACACGCTAAAACGACTAATCTTTCCCAAACCAAATACCTGAATTGGATGTCAAAAAAATGGTGTTAAACCACCTTAAAACATCCTAAAACCATCCCTCAATATCCCTAAGATAAACCCCTAAACCATGTCTCGCATCTAGCACGAAACTAGAAACGAACCAAACCGAAAGGGCACTCAACAGTGACTCCCGTGGCTTGAAACCGCGAGGTAAGTCGCCTAAGTCACTATTTGGTGCAGATCTGACCCTTTTTTTCACTTAGCAATGAAAAATAACCCCCAAAAACCATTTTCAAGGTCTAAAACTCGATTTTAAGCATCTAAAATCCACCAAAAACAACCCAATACTTGAGGGTTCATCCATAAACAATCCAAATAATAAACCCAATCCAATCATAGATTAATCCATCATTTTAAATTAAAGAAAACCCAAAAGATGAACAAATGTGGAAATCTTTGAAAAACACTTGCAATGCTAACAATGGTGAGCTTCTTGGTATGTTTCATTGATTGAAACCCAACAAGAATACTTGGAGAAACAAACTCAACCATTGATTTCTATTTAACAACCATAAATGAAGAATCCCCAAATCCAAATCCATCAAAACTCCATTGATGGAGACCTTAAACACAAAGAAGAAGAGTCATACCTTGATGAAGATGATTCCACAAGAGAGACTCCAATCTTGCTCCCAACTTCTTATTTCTTCTTGATTCCTTCTCCCTACATATAGTTGATGCCTTTCCCTTGCGTGCTCTCCATGCACACACACACACACACACTTAGCTCTCAAATACAGATTTCACAAGAATGAGAAGAAATGAAAAGAATTCATCTCCCTTCAACCTTATATATATATGGGCCATGGATTCCCACTAGGGCCTAGCCCAACCAATTTATTAAAGTTCAACCCAAAATATTAATACAAATTTTAGGGTTGTTACATATAGGGACAAATTCATACGAGAACGCTACTATTTATGAGAATACGAGAAAATATTTTCATGTACAAAATCATATATAATTCACGTAAAAAACTTATGGTTATGTGTATTTTTTGATGTAATTGGATTGATGTAAAACTTGTTATTTGTATTTTTAATGTTTGAACTTGTAGACATCAATTTTTGGTTTTATATTTTATATATATATATATATAGGGGCGGGTTCATACGAGGAACGTACCAATTTATGAGAATGCGAGACAATCTTCAACCAATCATTTTGTACATGAATTTTTTTTTCATGTACAAAATCATATTTGATTTTATAAGCATCAAAAAGGACACGGGCGACTTTTCCCGTGGGCAAGTCGCGGTTAATCATATATGATTTTGTACGTGAATCATATGTGATTTTGTACATGAATCATATGTGATTTTGTACATGAAAATTTTCATGTACAAAATGATTGGCTGAAGATTGTCCTCGCATGAACCTCCCCCTTCTCTCTCTCTATATATATATATATATATACATATTAAATCAGAAATGATTTAATATTATGTGGGACCCACATCATATGTGGTCTACAAAATATTCCTTTATTCCTTTAAAAATGGATGGCTTTCGTATGATCCATTTCCTATATATATATATATATATATATATATATCTTCTCATGCTAATGGTAAATTCTAAATGGCGAAATCCATGGTCTAGAGTTGAAGAATTGGCCATGTTAACATATAATTTTCGTTGGGTATTATCTAAGATGTACATAGTTGATGAGTATTTTTTATCAAGAGGTATGGAGAAATTAACGAAACAAAAAACATGATCGATGCCTAAGTTAGTACTTCTGAATTGTGATTCACCCACGCTGTATCGCGCGGGTACACAATTAGTATATGTATATATAGGCAGATTCATACGAGAACACTAATTATTTAAAACAATACAAAAAATGTTTTATATGTACAAAATCATATGTGATTTTACACTCACTGGAGCGGACGACTTTTAAGCTACTTAAGTCAATTGAAAAAAGTCGTCCGGATTATGTATGATTTTATACAAGTCACATATGATTTTGTATATGAAAAAGGTTTATCGTATTCTCGTAAAAAGTTAAAACTATCGTTTGAACATTATATATATATATAGGGGAGAGATCAAATGAGAACCACCCCTTATTAAAGAAACAAGGGAACAAATTGTGGACCACATATGATGTGGGTCCCACATAATATTAAATTATAAATGATTTAATATTATATGGGACCCACATCATATGTGATCCACAAGTATTCCTTTTTACTTTAAAAATGTAAAGTTCTCATTTGAACCTTCCTCTCTCTCTCTCTCTCTCTCTCTCTATATATATATATATATATATATATATAGGACGATAATCAAATAAAAAACAAAAAAATGGTTACAAACTCATGAAAACCGAAATAAAAATAAATTTTTTCATGATTTTTTTTCAATCATCAAAGGCTAGAATTAAAGATATTATTTCACATATATTTGTTTCATAACATGAAACCTTCACATTTATTGGTTTCACCATATGAATAATTTTTACGCATAAGTTTGATTTACCTAGGTGAATCCCAAAAAAAAATCACATGTTATTATTTCATAAAGTGAATCCAAAGATACGTGAAACACTATCTTAAATTATAGATTTTGATAAAAAAAATAATTTAAAATATTAATTTTATAGTGGTTTTTACGAGTTTATAACATTTTTATGGTTTTATTTGATTAGGCCCCTATATATAGGAGCGGGTTCAAATAAGAACTCAAATTTGGTTGCGAACGTGACGACAAATAATAACGCGACACGTGTCATATTCAGACCGAGTAATCAAAGAAATATCCATACCGAATAAAACTTAATATAGTGTTTATTCAGTCAGAATAATGAATAAGCATTATTCAGATTAAATAGAACTACATTCAGTTTTAGCATTATTCTGACTGAATAAACACTATATTAAGTTTTATTCGGTATAAATATTTCTTTGATTATTTAGTTTGACTAATCTACATCCAGACACGTGTCGTACTTGTTCTTACGTTCACAACTAAATTTGAATTTGCATTTAAACTTTCCTTCCCCTCTCTCTCTCTCTTTTTATATATATATATATATATATATATATATATATTTGTATATATATACATATAGAGAGAGAGAGATGGAGGTTAATGCAAGAACGATAACAATTTACGAAAATGTAAAGACAATACTCGGCCAATAAAATGATACATAAAATTTTTTATGTACAAAATCATAAATGATACAAACGACTTTCCATGCAATTTAAAGGGCCCTAAAATTCGCCCAAAATTCGTCTGCTACAGTTAATGCAATATCACATATAATCTTGTACATAAAAAAAAGGTCATTACATTCTCGTAAATTGTTAACGTCCCCGTATGAACCCGTCTGTATATGTATACGAACTATTATTCTGGTTAAAGAAAGCATTATTCTGGTTAAAGAAAGCAGCTCATTGATAAATATCCTTTAACAAAGTTTCATTTAATAGGATGGTAAGATACTTCTATGTCTTGGATTTGTTTAAAATACATTTTAAAACATTCTTACGTAAAAATAAGCTTCCTTAAATACATTATACACTATTAAAAATAGCACCACGACTATTTAATTAATTAACATCAGCATTCAACATCCAACATCCATCGTCCATACAAACTTCATCTTTTTCACTAAAACAAAAACCCTAAATTTTAAACCTCAAAAACAATCCTGCTTACTCAACCTTCAAGCGGACCCCACTTTACTTCCCTCCGCCACCTTCTTCTTCCCCACCTCCACCGCCACCCTCCCTATCATCACCCTATCGCCACCTCTCGCCACCTCCTCTTCATCTTCATCTTCACTTTCATAATTCGGATCCTTCTCGTCCACCGCCGCCGGAGCAGGGTCCAGTTCGTCGGACACCATCCCACCTGGACCATCCCACGTGTACTTCCCTCCACGCCCTCCTTTCGACTGCTTCTCAATCGGAGCTCCGTCGCGTGGGTGGCGGTCAAGGCGGTGCAACCCTTTATCGGTCAGCTTCTTCTCGATGTGTTTCAGAGTATCGACGTTGTGGGTCTCTACTTCCGTCTTCTCCACCCGTTTCCGGCCTTCTTCGTCGGCGCTTACGGCTCGAAACACCACCGTTTCTTTCTTGTTGTCTATCGGCTTCATTGATGTTTGATTTGCTGTTATTGTTATATGAAAATGACTGTGATTAATTAGGATAACGCTGTGTGGGTTGGGAGTTTATTTATTTATAGAATGTAGAGAAGGTGCCAGAAGAAACACAGCGGTGGTGCTGGAATGTTCTGCCACATATGATGTGTTTTTGCCACGTGTTTGGAGAGTGGTTAAAGAAATGGATATAGTTAGGGTTTTAGAGCTTCTCGAATAGTTACATTATAATTTTTTTTAAATAAAGTAACTAAATTAAGAGTCTTTAAAAAGATTGTATTCTAACTCATTATTAAAAATTTTAATAAAAAATATAGTTTATTTTTCCTCTTTACATAAGGAGTTTTAAAATTTTGTATAAATTTAGAGAATTTTGATTATCTATCTTTGTCATTTTTAACATATAAAATAGTATAATTGTTGGAACAAAGAAATTACTAACAACATATTTTTTTAAATAATTCTTAAAAATACTTTTAATAATGATTTAAAAAGGGGGACGCTAATTAATAGTACACTCTACCAAATGGATTCATTATTATACATATCAACATCAAAACTAAATTTTCATATTATCAAGTTTATAAAAATATAACAAAATTTCATGTACACTCTTATTAAAAAGGTGTGATTAGCATTCCCTTTAAAAAATATAACATTAGGAGTGATGTTGAAAAAAAAAAGAATAAAACATATCTTAAAAGAGATAAAAGAAAGTTAGGGGGTGTTTGGTTCGCAGAATGGAATTGGATGGAATGGAATCTGTCAATGGAATTTGACTTTGAAGGAATTGGAATGGAATGTTGTCAGGTTTGACCACCTGTTTGGTTGACAGAATTGGAATTGAATTTGTTGAAGAAATTGGAATCTGTCTGTTTGGTTCACAAAATGTATTTTTGGAATTGGAATGAAATGCAAGTAATTGACCAAAGTACCCTTTTCTGAAATTCTAAATCCAGATTAATAATTTGATATTTAATAATCCAAATTGATTTTATAATCGATATTAATAAATTAATATTAATAATATACATTAAAAAAATTAATATTAATAATAATATTAATGAATTGAAACCACCGCCGCTTTAAAAAAACCCTCGTCTTCATCAAGATGCCGCTTCAAAAAAAACATTAATATCAAATTTATTAGTAATCAATATTGATAAGAAAAAAACCCTCGTCTTCATCAGAGCAAAATAAACCACTGTCGCTTCCCACAACCCTTCGATCATTCTCCTCTGCCGCTTCCCACATTCACCGTCGCCGCTCCCTGGCAAAAAGAGAACCTGGCCTTCCCTCCTCCTTTTCTCCACCGGCGACCCATCTCACCGGAGAAAGAACAGAACGTAGGAGAAAGAACAGAACGCCTGAGAAGCAGCAGGTCGGAGAAGAAATCGACAACATACTCAAAGAAAGAAATCGATCGACTAGATGGAGTTCGTGTTCGAGCAGAGAAATACATTGACCTAGGGAGAAATATGAATACGAGGAGAATGATGGAGACGAGGATGGAGAGGTGAAGAGAGTTCAATGTTGTTGTTTATCAGAGAAGAGAGTTCGAGGGAGGTCAGGAGAACGATGGAGTCTTGTTTATCAGATTAGGGCAAAACTGATATTAACAAATTGGGTATATCAGATCAAGGGTATAATAGGCATTATAAAAAAAAGTAAGATTCCATTCCATCAAATCCCACCTATTTGCTAAGGAATGTTAAATTGCAATATTTGTGGAATTCATAGGAATTGTAAGATTCCTTTCCTGCAAATGCACCAACCAAACAATGGAATTGAATCTGGTCAACGGAATTTACATTACAATTCCACCAGATTCCATTCCATTCCACCGAACCAAACACAGCCTTAGGGGAAATTTTTTTGGAGAATCTTTAAACTTTATATAAGAAAGAATAATATTTTATTTTATTGATAACTGGTATAGGAAATAATATTTAATAACATATAATATTATTCAATATTATAATAGAAAAATATTTATTGGAAAATGATAAATATTTAAAAAATAAAGAAGTGATCTAGTTATTTATCTGGTTGGTATTTACGATTTTTACTGTAAATCAACAGATAATTCCTCGAACATATATGCAGGAGATAAAGTAGTAGTTCATAATTTTTACAAATAGAAAACAAACTGACTCATATATGACTTATGTGATTCACATATATATGAAGTGTATGTGAACATATTTAGTTAATTTATTTATTTATATGTGAATTAGTTAAAATAATTCATAAATATATAGTTTATATGTGGATCACATTGGTTCACATATATAAACTCGTTTGCTATCTATTAAAGAAACTACTTTATTTATTTTTTACATAACCGTAAATTTTGACCATTCAAAACCATAATTTTTGATCAGTCAAATCCAAACTTTCATCGTATAAAATAAGAGAATTATTTTTTTATTCATCAAATATTTATCTATCTAAAAATAATAATATAATTATATTAAATTTTGTCAAAATAACCTAACCTCTTGCTAAAGGACACCCTGATCCAAAGGTTGTTATTTGTTTTTTTACTTTTTTTTCTTTTATTTTACCATTTTTACCTTTTTTGTCTTTGTCTTTTATTATTTTTATTATTTAAATATTTGTATTAATTTTAATTATTTATTAACTTTTTTTTTCTCTTTTTCTCTTTTATTATTTTTAACTAAATTAATTAAATTTTTGTTCTTTTCTATTATTTTTTTTGATAGTAACAGAAATATATTTACATGAACAAATATTTAATAAACATTTTATATTATTATTTTTAATATTAGTATTAAATACACATCTTCTATATATATACTATTATATAAAGAATGCTAAACGGTTAAATTCACATTTTTAAAAGGTATAACATTCCTTGCATAAGATACAACATCTAAAGCTGTAGAATTTTACTCCAACCCCCTGTATAAATTTATAAATTAAATTATTTTAAAATTTTAAGTTACACTTGGCATTCATATAGTTATTTATTTAATTTATTTTATGTCACTCACTTTTTCATTTTTCATTTTATACTTTTATCATATTAACCTAAATAATTGTATATGAATCATAAGACAATTAAAAAATAAGTTTCTATTTTTATAAATTATACCATTATGATCGTGTCGTCAATACCTTCAAAATGAGCTCAATATTGAATATTTTTCGATTTAATCATATTATTATATACATGAATACGTAACGAGTTATTTTTAAAAAATTTACATTTTATGCTCTATAGTTATTTATTTAATTTCTGTACATTTTCATTTTACACCATTACCTATACTATAATCAGTTTTCAAATTTCATTCATATCATTTACTATTTTATTTTCCATTTTACACTCCTATCATATTAAAATAAATAATCGTATATGAATCAAATTACATTCAAAAGTATGTTTCTTTTTTTACAAATTATACCATTACTGGAAACGTACCGCTAATTTGTAACTAATCCAAGAATATTGCTATACTCATCCAAAGGAAAAGAAGAGTGAGACACAACCATTTATCATCAATACATAAAACTTTTTATGAGATTGTCTCTGACTAAAACTATGTCTATGAATCATTACTGGAGGACGCTCCGAAGTTTATATTGATTCCAGAGACCAATAAATCTCAAATGAATTATGAAAGTGAATATGAGTCGATTGACAGATCATACATACTAATTGATGATATATCACATACATTGTTGCTCATGATATGAAAGAGCACGATGACATCGAACCATGCTCAGTTGAAAAATGTCAACAAAGAGCAAATTGGCCTCAATGAAAAGAAGCAATCCGGGAAAATTATACAAATGGACTGGTATTTGGTCAAGTAGTGCTAACCCACCAAGTGTAAATCCTGTAGGACATAGATAAATCATTTGTCAGAAAGTGTAACGAGAATTAAGTCATAATGTATAAGGCTTTCCTTTGTCGCAAGGTTTCTCACTACGCCCTGGATTGACCACGAGAATACTTACCCTCTCATGATGGACGTTATAACGTTCTGCTAATTAGTTAGCCTAGTAATTTCCGAAGGACGGGGAATGCAGCTTATGATGTGGTTACTACATATCTCTATGGGGATCTATATTAAGAGATATATAAAAGTGCTTGATGACATTATATTACCAGAAACCACGAAATGCGTTTGTAATGAAATCTAAACGTTCACAAGTGGATATGGATACTTGCTTAAGTGAATACTTGATTGGGAAGGGATATAAGAACGATGAACTGTGCCCATGCGTATTTATAAAGAAAACGAGTTCCAGATGTGCAATCATAGCTCTATATGTCGATGTAATGAACATAATACACATTCTTGATGAAATAAGAGAAACTTTAATTTATTCAACATCTAAATTTAAGATGAAAGATCTTGGGAAAACTTGGTTTTATATATTTATTCAATCTAGGACACCGAGTTTGTGATATTAATGAGAATTTTGCTGAAATAGCCATTCTGGGAACCAATATTGCAAAAATAGCCATTGACTACGCCAAAGTGGACTACGCCATGGCGTAGTCAAACTTTGACCGATTTTTTTGCAAAAAAGTCCCTGACTACGCCAAAATGGACTACGCCATGGCGTAGTCAGTCCCTTGAATTTGGGAAATTGTCAAAAATGGCCCCTATAGTTGAAAGTATGGAAATAAAGTTTGAAAAATGACAATTTGGTCCCTGTAGTATACTACGCCATGGCGTAGTAACTTATGGCGTAGTTGCAATTTTGGAAAATTGTCAAAAATGGCCCCTGTAGTTGAAAGTATGGAAATAAAGTTTGAAAAATGACAATTTGGTCCCTGTAGTATACTACGCCACGGCGAAGTGGCCAGTTTGAAAAATTGGCAAAAATGGCTCCTGGACTTGGAAGTATGAAAAGATAGTTTGAAAATTGACAATTTGGTCCCTGTAGTATACTACGCCACGGCGAAGTATACAGTTTGAAAATTTGGCAAAAATGGCCCCTGGACTTGGAAGTGTTTTGAGTAAGAATTAAAAATGACATTTTGGCCCCTGGACTTAATTTTTTTTTTTAATAAACTTTTTTTTATATAATTAATGTTATAATTAAAAATGACACTTTTATAATTAATTTTATAATTAAAAAGGACACTTTTATAATTAATTAATTTTATAATTAAAAATGACATTTTTATAATTAATTATTTGAACCTTAAGGATTTCGATTTTTTTAATAAACTTTTTTTATACTCATATTAAAACCGAAAATACAATATTTAAACCGAAAATACAATATTAAAAACAATAATCGCAACATACATTTAAATACTACAAACAATAATTTAAACCGAAAATCTAGTGCGGATAAATATTTTGACAAGAGATGATCCAATCAGCCTTCTTGTTGATTTCTGCCTCTAGATATGTGTAGGTTTGTTTGATGTCATTAATCTCCGCCTCATCTATACGTAATTCCTGTTGTAGTACTTTTAGTTTGCGTTTTTTTTCATCAAATAGCGCCTGTTTTTCTAGTTAAATCTTCCGGTTGGATTTCCATAACTCTGCTAACCTTTCAATTTCTTCGTCTGCCTCTTTACACGATGCCTTGAGCTTTGAAGGCATGACTTGAGTTGCCGGTGGGTTTGAGTCTCGGTTGAATAAAAGGCTCTCGTCATAGGTTGGCGGGGTATCTCCGTTATGTGAACGCCTATAGTTTCGCCATGCGGCATCATATTCTAGCTCTTCATCATCTGTTATTGCATGATGGGCCCTAGTTTTTCCAATCTGTCTCCACTCCTCGTCCGTTTCAGGCGCTTTCCATCTAAGCCTGAACCTTCCATCATTCAGCTGGTTTTTATTGGCTGAGCCTGAAGAAGGTCCAGACTCATCAACCGATCTCTTGCTGTAGCGGCGGTTTCCAGACATTGGTTAAATGTAGTAAGTTAGAGATTGCAAGTAATTTCTTCAACATATCACGTATTTATAGTTGCGATATTCGTCACGAGATAGTTAGACGTATTGGTCTACTTTTAAATGTAGTAAGTTAGAGATTGGAAGTATTGACTACTTTTTTCAGACGAATCATCGTCATAACTTTTCACCGAATCTTGACTACTTTTTCAGACGAATCTGTCATAACTTTTCAACCGAATCTTGACTACTTTTTCAGACGAATCTGTCATAATTTTTCAGCCGAATCTTGACTACTTTTTTCAGACGAGCTTCTGTCAGGTACGCCAAGGCAAATACGCCAAGGCGTAGTACCAGAGTTTTGGGGACTAAATGTGGCAGTATTTTAAAGTTCATGTGCTAGCGGGTATTTTTTTAAAACTTCACCACTATAAATAAATGGTCCTTGAGAAGTTCCAACACACACACAAATTTGTTATCTACCATTTCATTCCTTTTATAACACTTCGTAAATTTAGCTAACACACACACAAACCATGTCCGGAAACAACCGATCTGGCAAGAAGAAATCAGCTTCCAAGGCTGGAAGTTCTCGATCTGCACCCTTACGACAATTGAATGATGGAATGTATAGGCGTACCTGGCATGTGCCCGTAACAGAAGAGGAGTGGGCAATGCATGGGAGAACTTTTGCCGACGAACCAATAACCGATGAAGAGTGTACCGATTGGGAAGACGCATACTATAACTACACGGACATCTCCATACAATGAACCACAAATGTTTTCTTCCAGGTTTTTATACCCTGACCCAAACCCTCCGGCATTACAAGTAATGCCGGCAAAATTGAAGGCAGCGGTTCACGAGGCGAACCGGGAGATCGTAGCGCTTGGGGAGAAATGGAATAAGAACAGGGAAATACAACTTCAAAAAGAGGCGGTGATTAACCAAAGTAAAGCAGAGCTTGCAGTCCTAGAGCAAACAATTAGTACGGAGGAGATGTTGGTAAAGGAAATCAAAGAAGAATACGATGTTCTTGAGGACCAGATCAACGAAAAGGCTCAGTGGATCATCCAATGCCAAGACATCTATCCTCACTAAATGTCTCCTAGTAAGCAGTTTGTTTTAAGATGTTTGCACTGTAACATTTTCCATTGTTTAAGATGTTTTTTAAGATGTTTTTGAAGATGTTTTTTAAGATGTTTTTAAAGATGTTTTTTAGTGTTGTGATATTTCAAATTTGATAAAACAATAATTAATATTATAACAAGTGAACATTATAATAAAAATTTGCAATAATGTTAACTTTATTCAAAAACATTATAATAGTTAACAAACACTTGAAACAGTCAACTAAAAATCAGGAACAAACTTTGGCAGCTAAAAATCAATATTAAGGTCAATACTATTATAGTCCAAAGTTCCATGTGGTTCCAACGACGTTGATGACTGAGACTGCCTTCTTTGGCTACCTGAAGGCCTTCTTGTAGGCTCGCTTGATGCAGCAGGAGTTGGGCAGTTTGTACGATTATGACCGGTTTGGCCACACCTACTACACTTTCTCTGTATTCGATCTTCACCACGAGATGGCTTTCGATCGTTGTTACGGGGTCTGCCCACTGGGTTACTTGTTATTAGGGGTGGATAGACTGGTTGTAGAGGGGTATCTGGAGACAACCATGTTGAAGTAGGTCCAACAGGAAGAATTACGTCTTCATATGTTTGCCGGTATACTGAGGCATAAAAGAAGGCTGAAGCCAAATGGCTACAATACTGTATATCCGAGATGTCTTGCAACGGTGATGGCATGACCGCAAGGTAACCCAGATAATTGCCATTTTTTACATGTACATTCATTTGTACGCATATCGACTTTTGCATCCCTATGACCATCTCGAACCTCATACCAACCATCTACAATGCCGTATACGTTCCATCTTGTAGACTTACCCATCCTCCTTTGGATCTTGGCTTGCGCCCACGGTGTTAGATTGTGAAGCATTTGCTCTACAAAAATGTGAAATATATGTTAGGATTTATATATTTATATTTTTATTTATTTATTTAAAACATTATCATCTTAGGAACCTCCTTTTTGTCGGCGTAGAAAGTACCACCGTTGTTGAAAATCTCTGAAGTAATCCATAAGCATGACTATCGGTAATCTGCGGGCAAAACGGGACAACGCATTCACCGATTCTACACTATTATGGAGGTCATAATATTGAACCGAACACCAGGAAAATATGCCCTCGACCACTTATCCGGGCCAAGCTCATCCATTAATTGAGCTCCTGCGGCTACATGGAGTCGTAGAGCATTCATGTTTCGGTTGAACTCATATTCCGTATAGGCTTTGCATGCCTTCCAGAATTGATATTTATAGTGTTTTATGTTTGCGTCCCTCGTTTTGACATTCATCTTGAGATGCCGACAACATAGAGCGTGATGGGCCGTTGGGAACACGGCCGTACATGTCGGCCCTTATTGCCGCGGCCGATCGGACATAAACACCAAACCGAGCGGATCTCCAATAGATTCCCTCAACTTTTCTAGAAACCAGGTCCACTCGTCCGTTGTCTCAGATTTACCTACTCCGAAAGCAATTGGCACAATGTTGTTATTTCCATCCATGGCAACGGCCAGGAACATTGTACCCAAGAATCGTCCCTTTAGATGTGCAGCGTCTATTATAAGCACACGCCGCAACTTTGTCTTAAAAGAGACGATCTGCAAATCGTAATGCAGTTAGTGTATCAAAATTATATAGTTTATAATATGTAAAGAATTGACAGAATTACGCGTACCGCGAGGCGAAGGACAACAATACACTTTTCAAATCGTCCTTCTGAATCTGTCTTTATTCTGGTGAAGGTACCTGGATTTTGGTGCTCCAAGTTATATAAGAACAGAGGCAGTCGGCTGAACGAGTCCTCAGGGGTGCCCCTAACCATTCGTATGGCACTCCATCTAGCACGCCAACCTTGGTGGTAGCCAATCTTAACACCGTACATCTCTTGTAGATCACTAATTATGTCTTTTGGTCGACATGTCCTGCTAGCATCTAGAAATTTATGTTTTAGTATACTACCCAAGATCTTTGTGTTCGCTTGACGGTAGCGAGGGATTAATTGGGTCTCGGAACAAGTGTGTACGTCCACTAACTTTCTTATTTGGAACATCTTGTTTGGCCCTCCTATGGGGTATGCCGTCATACGCCAAGAACAATCATTTTCATGACATTTAACCCCGTACCTGGTTTTTGAAGATCTCGACGTTTGATACTGGAAGCCCTCTTCAAGAAACTTTCTTCCCAACTCTACAATCATCTCCTTTTTCGTGTCGAACGTCTGGTTTATTGCTATTTTGTAACTACGATTATAAGACACGGGGTTCTTAGAGGAGAAGGCATATCAAATAGATCATTTATAATTTCATTTGAATTATTGGCAGGAGTCACCCTTTCTGCAGCTGCTTCGTCTTCATCCGTATCAGTCATGTCAAAAACAAAACCTTCATCTTCAGCAAACCCAACAAAACGACTTTTTTCTTCTTCATCGTCTTCTTCTTCATCACCCACTTCTTCTTCTTCTTCTTCTTCTTCTTCTTCTTCTTCTTCTCCTTCTTCTTCTTCGTCTTCAACGTTGGAACTACAACCGACATCACCTCTACCGTACACTGGATAATCAACATGCACATAGAGTGTAGGCGGACTCTCGCACCCCGACGCGTAATTCATGAACCAACGAGCACATTCATCGTCAGATATCTGATAAATTTCGCTATTTGTCTTGTGCACTATCTTCATTTCACCGCCATCATTATCGACGTTAAATTTTTTTTTACAGTAACCGGCCAACTTAAATTGTGTAATGTTTTTGGGCAATAGTACCTGAAATTTACTTTGTGGACCTGAGGGAAGGTATTCCCACCCATCGTTTGTAAACTCCCATTTACCACCGGAACGAAGATATACTTTAACTTTTCCCATGAGGGATGGTGTGGTAACTGAGAAAAGAGCGATGTGTTGGTGGAGGGTGTGGTAGCGAGAAGAGAGCGATGTGTTGGTGGAGGGTGTGGTAACTGAGAAGAGAGCGGTCTGTTGGTGGAGGGTGTGGTAACTGAGAAGAGAGCGGTGTGTTGGAGAAAAGCACCACCTGCTTTCCTTTTAAAGACCCATTAAATTGCAGTTACAACCCTTAACTTTGTTTCATTTAAAATTTTGGTCCTTTATAAAGAGAAAGTAGGACGACCATGTGTTTTCTGTTCCACATGTGATAAGAGGATGTGCCATGTGATATATGAAAAAGTTTTTTATTCATTTGACAAAGTAGGACGACCATGTGCTTTCTGTTCCACATGTGATACTGGGATGTGTCATGTGATATATGGACGATAAAATTTATTGTTTATTAAAATTTTATAAAAGCACTAAAAGATAAATATTCTATTTACGTTGTTTTTTATAAATTTAATTAATATTTTTGTATAAAATTCAAGCATTTTAGACAAAGACAAAAGGGGGGAAAATAAATCAAATACAGAGATGCACCAAAAATGTATTTATTTATTTATATTAGTTGTGATACAAATAAAATAACAATGGCAAACCCGCTAATCGGTAGTATTAGCATGATGATCTGTATAAAGATATAAAGTCTCCGCCATGTAATTTCGCCAATTCTGTGCAGCTGTCACCTGATCCCCGGCAGAAGTTATGGTCTGATTATTAATCAGCCGGTGTAGGAACATGCACATAAATACTCCACAATCTCCACGGCTAGAAGCCTGTTTTGGTACATTGTTAGCGTATTTATAACTGAATTTTCTGGCGGCGTTTTTAAGGCGTTGCGAATGAATTTTGGACATCAAATACGGCAGAGTAACTTTCCATTTGTCCATCATTTCGCCAAAGACTTTCCGATAAGCAGGGGCATTGTTAAAGCTGTCGTAGACAACCATAACGAAATCATCTAGGTTCAAAACCCCTAGGACCCAATGCTGATGCCCAATTACAATCGGGCAGTAGACCTGGAACAAAACGCCAAACATATAGTTAATAATGGATAGGTTTGAATACAAGTTGTTTCAAATTGATGTAAACTAATTTACACACCCGTTTTAGGTTGCCCCACGGTATTGAACCTTCGGCCATCCCCGACACCATGTTGATGACAAGGTCAGCACCACGACCATCACTCATGAACTTCCCAAAATCGGCGTTCATCACCGTCCATTCTGCGTCTTGATGACGGCTAAGCATGGTATAGCCTACCCATGCATTCACATGCTAGTAAATAGTATGTTAGTAGTTAGAGAATGAATACGGTATATTTTTAAAAACACAATGAACTCAAATTTATATACTCACATCGCCGGTGAAATCACCATCGCCTTCCTCGCCCAGCAGCATGCCCCACCACGTTCTGTCAATCGAGGCCGTCAAAAAAGGAAGACTCATCTCGGGCAAACGATTTTGTTTGTATTTTTGGAGGATCATGGTCGCCACCGTTGATGAGGCTTCCTTGCCCTTGCCCTTGCACTTTTGTGTCGCCTTAGGGCGCTTTGGAGCCGGCGTCGTATCCGGTTGTTTTGTAAACGGAGTGTTCACATATTGACTTGGTACCCTCTCTCGTTTGTCCTTGACCACCGGTGTTGTCTCAGCTGTGATGTTGGACGGCGGCTGGTATACTTGTAGTCCAGGATTCGACGGCCCAGCTTGCTCATCACCAAATAACGACCGTTCAACAGTTGCGAACGGCTCGAACGATGAGCCGAAATCATCAAGCGTAACCTACAAAATAAGATGAATTGTTTTTAGTTAATTTAAAAAAAAAAACCAAACTTTTTTACTTACATTAGGCATGTAGGGGATAGGGGCGGTGGAGTACGGCAGCTGTTGTTCCCCCAAGCTCGACTGGGGTACATAAAGTCCTAGCTCCGTAGCAACTGACGTACCCTATAAAATCAATATCGATCATTACCAAGTAAAATATTACAAATCCCGATATAGATAGGTTTTAATACTACTTATTTAACTTACAGGAAAATTAGAGGGGGTCGGTGACATGTATGAAGACGAGGGCATACTCATGATTGCCTAGAGGCTGGATGCGGGAGTACCCCCAATGGTCACCGCTTGTGCCCTTAGAAAGAAGGTTGTTAAATACCACAAAATGGGGTAAAGAAAGAGTTAAATGATTGCAATATAACCATGTTTCATAACTTACCTGCTGCGGATAACAAGAGGCCGGAGCCGAGAACATGGCTGATCCGGACGGCGTAGATCGGGAGGGTTGGCCCCCCATCTAAAAAATATGCAAATGTTGTTTAGTAAACACATTAAAACAATTTTAATCCAAAAGGTTAAACGAATAACTTACATTCATCCTTTCAATCTGCAACTCCAACTCCTTGATCCTTGCACTATAGTCCTCATTTATTTTTATTTGATCGGCATTTATTATCTTTTGCTGGTCATAGTGGGGAAACAAATCTCTATCTACTCGCTCCCGGTGATAATAGAAATTATAGTATACCTCATTCAACCTTTGTCGATCCAAACTGTCCCATTGGGAATCAAATGAGTCCGCATACGGCTCATAATGTCCACGTGAGTTCCAATCGTCATGGCGGATATAGTCCGAAAAGGCTGGCGTAGCCCCACGGACTAAGCGGGGGAATGGGGGCGGTCCACCTCCATAGACGAGTGGGATCCATTGCGGAGCCGGATCCGTGCCGGAGCGGAACCATTGCCGAGCCAGATGGGGAGGGAGAGCCTTGCGAACGTCGGGGCCTCTTCGATGCTCGAAGGCCCTCATGGCTCTCGAAGTAAGCATGGCTATCCCTATACCAATCCGTTTGCTGCTCCGACGGATAAGCTACAAGAGGATAGTGTGGGCGCCGCCCTTCCTGGAAAATTGAAAACATAACACGTTAAGCAAATCATAGTCTTAATTACCATAAATAGACTTCCAAATACACACAAAAACATACCTCTTGACACTCAAGGAACTCAAGGCAGGCACTTATATTCAAATTATGGTTCCTGGTCCAACAGACCCCCCTAGGGGACGCGTCGGAGCATGTAAACCATTGTCGGGAGATTGGAAACACCTCCACGATCCATATCTACAAACATACAACAACACATAAATGTATGAACATTATCATAAAGGAAACACATTTCAAATTAATAATTATCTAACCTTTAGGGCGTATGCAAAACCCGTAATCGACATCCTGTTTTGTTGGTCGCGTCGAGCCCAAGCACGATTCAACTGCTTGTAGGTCGGTTCCCATGTGTAGCTTCCCCATGGATAGCGATTAAATGTTGTAAAACGCTCCACGATATTAAATAGATCGGGATTAACTAACTGGGAAACCTGACGTCCAACAAATACCGCTTCCACCATCCCTAGTAAGCAGACTCGGACAGCATCCTCGTCGCTGTGCCTTCGGAGGGGAGGGATGTTCGGTAGGACCCCAAATGATAGCCCTATGATAAGGCAGTAGTCCTCTCGGCCGAAACGAAGAATGCGGCCGGAAATATTAAACCATAACTCCTCCTCCTGTCCATCAATAGGAGGAATTTGCCTTTCTAGGAACAAGACTGTCAAAAGACTGTCTTGGGGCTGCACGTGGAGGTCCAACCAAGGACCGAAGGGAGTAGTCCTAAAAAGTTCTTCTCTAGCCGGAGAAACTATAATTGCAGCCCGAATCTCCCTTATCAAGGAAATTTTATTCCTTATTGTGAGCACAGGGACCTACATATTGAGTTTGTAAAATTCGTGAGTTAAAACCATGATTTATTATAACATTTTTAAGGGGTATATTAATTAAAAATTTGTATATTAATTAAACAGTTGTATATACTAATTAGTGTCGGTGTTTTTCGATATTATTGATAGTCGTTCATCAATATTTCATCATTCGAAAATAATGGCCGTTCCACTGTTGGATTTCCAGGTAGTAGGGGAATCACGTGGATTACTTAAGTCCCTACAACCTTAGGGCTATTTACACCCGTTTGACAAAATCTTTCAGTGTTATGCAATTATTTCATTTAACGAAATACGATTGAACGGTTTCGTTGGGGTGGAAGTGTGACTATTTATTATAACATTTTTAAGGGGTGTATTAATTAAAAATTTGTATATTAATTAAACAGTTGTATACACTAATTAGTGTCGGTGTTTTTCGATATTATTGATAGTCGTTCATCAATATTTCATCATTCGAAAATAATGGCAGTTCCACTGTTGGATTTCCAGGTAGTAGGGGAATCACGTGGATTACTTAAGTCCCTACAACCTTAGGGCTATTTACACCCGTTTGACAAAATCTTTCAGTGTTATGCAATTATTTCGTTTAACGAAATACGATTGAACGCTTTCGTTGGGGTGGAAGTGTGACTTCCATGACTTCCATGATTTTTAAGGGGTGTATTAATTAAAAATTTGTATATTAATTAAACAGTTGTATATACTAATTAAAACAGATAAATATTAATTAAACAGATAAATATTAATTTAAACAAATATATATTAATTAAAACAGGTATATTCTAATTAAAACAGATAAATATTAATTAAACAGTTGTATATGAGATAAACAGGTATATTCTAATTAAAACAGATAAATATTAATTTAAACAGATATATATTAATTAAAACAAATAAATACTAATTAAAACAGATAAATATTAATTAAACAGTTGTATATTAAATAAACATGTATATTCTAATTAAAACAGATAAATATTAATTTAAACAGAATATATATTAATTAAAACAGATAAATAGTAATTAAAACAGATAAATATTAATTTAAACAGATAGATACTAATTAAACAGATATATATTACTTTAAACAGATAAATATTAATTAAACAGGTATACACTTATTAAAACAGATATATATTAATTAAAACAGAAAGTTAAGAATTTTCTTTAAAAAAAATCAGAAAGTTAACAATTTTTTTTTATAAAAACAAAAAGTTAAGAATTATTTTTTAAAAAAAACAGTAAGTTAAAGATTTTTTTTTAAAAAAAACAGAAAGTTTTTAATTTTTTTTTAATATGGAGACTGTTTTTATTTGTTTTTATTTTTCACAGAAATTCAAAAAATCACAAAATTACCCTAAATCTTTAAAAAACACAGAAACTTAAAAAAAATTACAAATCAGAAAATTAAGAAAAATATTTATCAAAATTCTCAACTAAATTTTTTTTTTCAAAAATCGAAATTTAAAAATAATATTTTATTAAAAACAGAAACTTAAAAATATTCTGTTAAAAAACAGAAACTTAAAAAAATATTTTATAAAAAACAGAAACTAAATATTTTTTAAAAAACAGAAAATTCTCAACTAAAATTCTCAAGAAATTATGATTGCAACGATAAACTTATGAAAAATGATAAGAAAATTAAGAATGCATGATACAAATATTAAGAATGCATCATAATTTAAAAACAATTAACTAATGTACCATTTTATAACTAATTATGATTGCAACGATATAAAAATAAAATTTATTGAATTTAAAATGAAATAACTTACCGTTGCTTGTGGGTGTGGAAATTCCATATTTTGACGTGTATTACTGGATTTGACGTGGATTGCAAAATTCTCGAAGGCGCGTGAACTTGAAAAAAAACTCGGCTTTTGACGTGGATTGTAGAATTTTTGTCGTTTTTGAAGCAACAAAGTTTCAAGGAGAAAAGAAATGATAGCAATTGATGGTGTGGACCACAACCATCAATTTATAAGGGAAAAAAAGAGTAAACCCGTGATTTCTCGCTTCCCAAACAATTCAGCTACCCTATTAATCGTCGCCTACCCTATTAAATGTCTAATCGGTCAAAAAAATCGAAAGAACTACGCCAAAAAGGTACTACGCCATGGCGTAGGGACCTTTTCTGCCAATTTTCCAAAGTTTCAAGGACGGTCAAAGAGCATATTCCCAAGGTATCTTTGACCACTACGCCAAATGGTACTACGCCATGGCGTAGTATACTACAGGTACCAAATTGTCATTTTTCAAACTATCTTTCCATACTTCCAAGTCCAGGGGCCATTTTTGCCAATTTTTCAAACTGGCCACTTCGCCGTGGCGTAGTATACTACAGGGACCAAATTGTCATTTTTCAAACTTTATTTCCATACTTTCAACTACAGGGGCCATTTTTGACAATTTCCCAAAATTGCAACTACGCCATAAGTTACTACGCCATGGCGTAGTATACTACAGGGACCAAATTGTCATTTTTCAAACTTTATTTCCATACTTTCAACTACAGGGGCCATTTTTGACAATTTCCCAAATTCAAGGGACTGACTACGCCATGGCGTAGTCCATTTTGGCGTAGTCAGGGACTTTTTTGCAAAAAAATCGGTCAAAGTTTGACTACGCCATGGCGTAGTCCACTTTGGCGTAGTCAATGGCTATTTTTGCAATATTGGTTCCCAGAATGGCTATTTCAACAAAATTCTCGATATTAATTCATCGATCGCATATGTCTAGAAAATAATCAGGCAATTTAATATGGACAAAGTGTATCCGGCTAGCACTCCCATGATCGGTCAAAGTGTTGGATAAAAGGAAAGATCCATTTCGTCAGAAGGATGATGACGAAAAGGCTTTGGGAGCTGGAATTCGCTATTTGAGTACAATAGGCGCATTATTGTACTTAGAACAATACACTTGACCGTATATTGTATCTCTCAATGAACTCGTTAGCTAGATTTAGCTCAGCGCCAACGCAACATCATTGGAATGATATCAAACTAATATTTTGGAACCACTGATGTGGGCTTATACTTCCCTTACAAATAGAAAAATGAGATTGATAATGGAACTTTAATGCCTACTTTGAATATGAGCGGCAAAAAGTACTAGCCCTTATAGAAAAAATATCAAATTATATCTTGGTGTGTCTTTGTTGATAATAACTGTATATGTGACTCATACAAAATTTGTTCCCGAATTGGACAAGGAATTAGCATAGGGAGCATGTTGATTGTTTGGAAGTAAACTAAACAAATCCTTGTAACTCCCTCTTCGAACTAATCCAAGAATATTGCTATACATGAGACTATTCAATAGTGTACATGGTTAAGGACTACCATCACACATTAGAGGGGTTAGTGTTTTGAGTTCAACAAATACCCTACTACTCGCATATATGTAAACAATGCATTGTATCGAAGTAATGAAAGTAAGATATATCAAGAGTGATAAATCAAAGCAAATTATGCTTTAAGTTTATATACAAATAGCAATAGAAAACTCTCCTCTAGATTCAAGTGGACCAAGGATAATGTGATATAGAAAGTATTGGAATGTTAAGACTTTCCAAACTCTCTTGATTAATGCACGAATCAGGGGGAGTAGTAGACAAAAGGAGGAGTCTACTATATATATGTAATATTGGTATGTCGTGCTCTTTCCTTCACCTAAAGTTTTATTTTTCCCATTGGGTTTTGTTTCTTGGTGTAAGGTTTTAGTGAGGCGACTGTTTATATACCATCTTGCTTTCCCAACTTTATGATCAATGTACGAATCTAAGAAAATGTTAGATTAAAGAAAAAGTCTTTGTATTACAAAGAAACTGGTGCGTTGTACTCTTTCCTTCGTCAAATTTTTATTTTCCTACTGAGTTTTTATTTTGGCGTAAGATTTTAATGAGGCAACAAGTGTGCACCGTCATTCCCTTGACTCGCCACAAGGGGGAGTGTTGTAGGATAAGTGTGCCTCGTCTAGCTATTTATGTAGTATATCTTATTTCCATACTTATCGAGATCTCTATGTAATCTCCCCTATTTAAAGGGTTTACGATTAATGAGAATTGACAGTCTTTCAGTTTTCTCTATTATATTGTTGTTCTATGTCGTTGTTCCTTTAACAAAAGTTAAGATATCAATTGAAAAAATTTAAAAATAAGTTAATACATATTCATCATTTTTATAAGATTTATAAATCGTAAAATACTTGATATTGAGCTCATTTCGAACGTATCGAGGAGACGATTGTAATGGTATAATTTACTACAAAATATAATATGTTTTTATATACGTTTTAGTTGATATAAGATTTGATATGTTAAAATGAAAAGGGTGTGAAATGAAAATTATAAAAGGAAGGGATATAAAGTCAATTAAATAACAAAACCTAAGGGTCTAAAATGTAACTTACAAATTAAAATTAATTTTTTGTTAAATTAATGGAGGATTGCATGTTTTATAGTCTTGTACCTCAAGCTTAATATGTTATACCTCTTAAAATATGTGAATTAATCGTTTAGCAGCTTTTATAATATAGTATATATATATATATATATATAGATAGAGAGAAAGAGAGGGGTTCATTCATATAGAAACTATGCAAACCAATCTTGTCAATTTATTATTCCATAGTATTATTTTAAATATAAAGGGTAAAATCGTCTTGTTAAAAACAATTTGTTTTTCATATTATTTTTTCCAAACTTTGTTCTTTTAAGCAGTACAATTATGATATTATTATTATTTTTCAAATTAAACAAAAACAATTATATATATATATATATATATATGGATGGAGGCCGGTCAGATTGATCTGAACCGTTAAAACAATTTTTAAGATTTGATCTCAGCCGCATAAATTAAGTGTCTGGAATCGTCTCCCACCCCGACCTCTAACCTCCGACTTCCCTTCCACTCCCCACTACCCCTCTTTTCTCTCCCCTTCATCTACCTCTCGCTATGATTACTGATTCAAGACCAGGTTAGGGTTCTTTACGATGCTTCATTCTCCCTACAAGTTGCTCCATGTCTCGCTCTCTCGATCGATTCTTTTGCGCTGAAATCGGCGCTCTGAGGATGGAGTTTTCTCACAAGGTTGTAATCCTCAACAAATCTCCACAGGTAATCGACCCTCTTCCTCGATTTCATCATTCATCCACAGGTGATTCTTCTTTTTTGTTTGTGATTCTTGGACCTGTAATTTCTTCATTTTGTTAACGTGTTTCACAACAGGGGTTTAAGGAATCACATTTGGCTAACCAATGCACCCATAGACAAGAATCAATCTTTTGCTTCCATTGAGGATTGAGGTTTACCCTTCGTCTCTCTTTCTCTTCTCAAACTTCACTGCAGACTGTGTCATCAAGAAATCAAAAGACCTCAATTTCTTAATACCATTTTGACTTTTACTTTCAATTTTCTTTATCTGATTCTGGAAAAATTTGCTTGATTATGAAGGTGAAATCCCTAATTTTACTTTTCATATTTGTAGTTTTCAGATATTCATGGCCTATTTAATCTCGAATCTGCCTTTTCTTCCTTCTTCTTTCTTGAAGAGCAACCAATTGACACCAAAAGTTTCATAGTTTACGCTTTTCATCGTCTAATTTTCTGTAGTTTATTATATTGTAGTCTACAATAATCCATGGATTTCAATCTAGATATTGCTCTTCCCTCTTTAGGAGATTGCTCTAAATCAACTCTCTCATAGGTGACATGTTTGAGAATGGAAGAACAGTGGTAAGTTAAACCATTCTTTTTCAATATGTGATAAGCTTAACACTAAGTTTAACAGGTGGCTCTTGATTTACTAAAATACAGGTTTTTGATCAGTCTTTTCACGTTGGATTACTCACTCCATCTTTGCTCGATTCAATTTCAACATCTCAGATTCTCAGCTTGATTTATCCATCACTAGGTATCAACTCTTATGACCATTTCTTGTGCATAGTCTGAATTGTTTTCTGGTTTATCTATCTTCGTTAGGATTCAATCTCACCGTAATGAGTACTGGTTTTGGTGGAACCCTTCCATTGTATAGCCTCAAATGGGTTCACTCTTGATATCTATGCTTTTATTTGATTCTGATGTTTTTTAACCGATTCCAGTAGGAAAGGTAGATTCTGTTGCATCTATTGTTGAGTGTTTTTGTACCGGTGCTATGTCTCTAGGGGCTATTTCTAGGGAAACCCATGAAGCAATTGCCATTGCAATGAATATGATAGGAGGAAGGTCTAATTCCGGAAAAGGTGGTGAGGTATCCTTCTCTGTATACATGAATATAATTGATCTGTACAACCCAATTTTTACCTCTTATAATGGGTCATTGATATATATATATATATGGTGTGTATGTATATGTATATTGAGTCTCCTTTCAACTTCATACAATTTCTTGGTCATTTATATGTAAGGGGTTTTGTTTTCTTGAACATAAAAAACACTTATAATAATTTAATATTTGTGTCTTTCAGGTGAACACTGATTAGATAGAAATCAAGATTGCTCAAGGTGCAAAACCAGGTGAAGGTGGTCAATTTCCAGGGAAGAAAGTCAGTGCATATATTGCAGATTGAGAAATTCAAAACCTGAGTCCCACTTATTTCTCCGAAGATCTTGCTCAATTAATCTTTGACCTTCATCAGGTGAAAATGTGAAACATTGTTGAACTTCCATTTATATAATTAAATTTTTAAATATACAAAAGATGAGAAGAGCGAATTCTGAGATTTTATGTGATGAACAACAAATAAACCCCAAGGCTAAGGTATCTGTCAAGCTCGTGGCTGAAGCTGGAATTGGCACGGTGGCTTCTGGAGTTGCAAAGGCTAACGTTACCGGATGAATATGGTAAGGACCAAGAAGTTTACCTGGTAAGAGCGAGAAAAGGATGAGAGTCTTGCCCGGTAAGTGAGGGTGACGGCTCTTACCACGGTTAGCGCTTACCGGCTAAATTGTTATATATGTTGCGGTTTTGGTGTTCTATAATCTTACCCAATAAGCACTTACCAGTAAGTGTTTGATAAACGACCCTTAGTTTTCTTGGTTAAAATAGAGTTTTAAGATATAGATTTTTTTAAAAAGGGAATCAAACGAAGGTCTATATTCTCCTCCTCCGGTGCTATTTTTTTTGATCTTATACATTCTCCATAGGATAGAAATTAGCTTTATGAGGTTTTGAACTCTAGAATTATACCCTGTTTATAGTTTGACCCTGATGTTTTCTCTTCAGATATTGACTTTCTACTCAAGTTGGATTACCGAGTAAGATTTTAGTCCACAAAATGGCATTGTATGCAACAATTTACCCGGTAATCGATTACCGTGGTAAGACTCTTGGTCCTTACCTCCCGGGTAAGATTCTTGGTCCTTACCAATATTCATCCGGTAAGGTAATGTGACTTGGTAAGCACTTACCTGCTTAAGTTTTGGTAAACACCCCCTTAGTCACTTACCCGGGTAAGTATTGGTAAACAGCCCCTTAGTCTCACCGCTATTGTTTTGAGAATTCAAGATGACAACTTGGCTTGGAATTTGTATAATGTAGTAGAGAAACAATCCCTTTTTGTCATCCAAGAGGAGTTTTTTTGTAGCTTTTACTTGAGATGGTTACTTTAGGTAGTAGGAGAAAGCTCACCATCGTGTGCATAAAATTTTTGGTTGAACTGTTTATCAATTTATTCAAGTTCCTATTTGAGGGCCTGGAAACTTGTATTTTTATTTTTTAGAAGTAATGTTATTTTATAAATTTGGTTTTAGTTTTAGTTCTTTACAAGCATTAATCATTTCCTTGCCATATGTTGCAATTGGTAGTTACATGCTGGTGGAGTGAACAAGTTATTACTATGGTTGCATTGAGCAAATAAAACATATGGGGTTTAGGTGTATGTTTTTATGGTTTGAGAGATAATTATGTTTGTTTGTAGATGTGTATATTAGTTTTGAAAATCAAACATATGCACATATAAGATGTCAATTGAGTAATAGTAATGATGTATATATGACAAGTGATAACATTCTATTGTTTTTCTGTTTGACACGTGGGAATCAAAGAAAGAGCTGGTTTGAATTTGTTTTTGAATCTAAGTAAGTTTATAAATATGTTGGTAAGTCATTACAATGGTGAGATCTTTTTGAAGTTGAATTTAGTTTAAGTTTATGTTTGTGACAAAAATGATCAAGAGGTTGCGATGCTCGATACTTATTGCAAACTTTATGAAATATATGACCCATTTTTTTTTTGGAAAAGAATATATGACCCATTTTTCTAAAACTAAATTATTTCATTTTGCAAACTTTATGAAATATATCAACCATTTTTTTTCTTCTGGAAAAGAGTATATGACCCATTTTTCTAAAACTATATTATTTCCTTTTGATTTGTTTTTTTTATTTTATGGATGGGGAAAGAATAATTAGAAGGTCAATTAATTATGTAAATGAAAATTGAATCTTATAAAATAAAAAATGAACTAAAGGTAAAATTGTAAACCGACAATTATACATAATCTATGTAAAACATGTTCTTATGAATCAAAACAAGTTCTTTTGTTATGGTCTATGAATAAAAATTGACACTAAAAGGCCGTTTATCTAACGCTTACCCAGTAAGTGTTTGCCAGTGAGCGTAAATACTTTAACTTAACCTAGCAGATAAGATTGTATTCTATTAAAATGACATCATATGTGACAATTTATCTGTTAAGCTTATATCGGGTAAGATTCTCGAACCTTGGCATTTCTTTACTGAGTAAGATTCTTTTTTTTTGGTCATATTCATTTGATAAGAAGCATTTAGTAAACGGCCCCGAATTGTTCATAAACTTAATTTAGCGAATGGCTTTGGGTAAGATTCTTTTTTTGTCATATTCATCTGGTAAGAAACATTTAGTAAACGGCCCCGATTTGTTTATAAACTTAATTTAGCGAATGGCTTTGAGACTCAAGTCCTTGGAGTGGAAGAAGCATATTAACTTATATGATGAATATGACAAATACCAAGAATCTTACCCGTTAAGAGTAAAGGCAAGGACCGAGAGTCTTACCTGGTAAGTGATAGCGACGACTCTTACAATCGTCGATTTGAACCACGTCGACCATCGCCCACCACCGATCTGAACCACCGCTGACCACCGCCGATCTGAAGCATCGTCGATCACCGCTAATATAAAGCACCGTCAACCCCCGCCGATCTGAACCACCATCAATATGAACCATCGTCGATCCCCGACCATTGTTGATTTGAACTACCATCGACCACCGCCGAACACCACTGATTTGAACCACAATAGTTGGATTTCGAATTCAAAATATTCAAAAAGGGTATTTTGGTCATTTACCAATATTTCATTTCAATTCCAAAGCTACATTATCTGAGCAAAACAGATAGATTCCAATTGTTTTAACAAATTCTATTCCAATATATGTCAATCAAACATGTGGTCAAACATGATAACATTTCATTCCAATTCCTTCAAAGTCAAATTTCTTGGATAAATTTAATTCCAACCAAAAACATTATGCGAACCAAACGCCCCCTTAGTTGGTGTATCAATCGAGTTAAGATAAAACCTTTTTTCACATAAATTTATGTTCACCTTTCTCATATTATCGATTTGTTCAGATTGATAAATAGTTGCTTTGTTTGGGGTCGATCTGTTTTGGATACGTTTATAATCTGTTTAAAGTCATGTAAGGACCCGACCAACGGACAGGTATAACACTAGTTATTGGATGTTGATTAAAATTGGCATAGGAGTTTTTGAATATGCAATTTCTTTTATATGAATTTTCATTTTTTTCGAAAACGGTCTCATAAGAAAAGAAAAACTATGAACAGTAAAAATTTGTTAGACAGAACACATGTTTTTAGCATCATGTTTCATGATAAATTTCACAAAGTAAGTTATGCATTGTCTTTCATATGTATCTAAATTTGTATGCATTTAAATTCATACATAATACTTAACGATATGCATAATCTTTCGTGTATTTCATAATCAATTAACTAATTTTTAAGATTTTCTTTGGTTTGAGGTTCAATTTCACAAAAACAATGGATTTGAAACTTTTACCTTCGGCATTTTCTACGACTCCGATGAAAAAGGATGATGTGAAATAGTGTTCCCCTAATCTCGCATTTGTTTAATTTCCCTAAACTGATTCGTTTTAAATTCCAATTTTACACTAGACTACTTCATTGCATACCAATCGTAGCCCTAAGGGACATCATATTTACACAAGGTGCCACTAATTTAATCTACACCCTTAAATATAATGATCAAAGGTTGAAATTAATTTCAAAAGTTTCTTTAAAAAGTTTCTTAAATATTCTCTCTCTCTCTCTCTATAAATATATATATATATATATATATATATATATATTTATAGAGAGAGAGAGAGAGAGATAGGGGCTCCGCAAACTCCCTCAAGGTTACAAACTGTACAAATCAATCTCAACCGTCCATGTAGTCTAACAAATATATGAACTTACAAATACATTGATTATTTCCTAATATAAAATGTAAATCACAATTAATAAACTATAATATATTCGTTAAATATTTAGCTAAAATAAATGAACATTCATCATTTCCATATATATCTTAATTATCTGATTTATATAGTTTGTAACATTTGATTGGTTTGCATTTGAAGTTACCTATATTTCTATATATATTTGAGACGTAAAAAATTATCAAAGCCTTCATCTGATCAATATTCCTCACATGGATATGTGGAAGATAGAGAGTAGTTTTTGTAACTTTTACAAATAGGCGGCAACAAGTTCATATGTGAACCCGTATGATTCAAAATGAACTATATGTTCATATATGAAACAATTAATTAGTTTATATGTGAATCATAAGGATTCGTATATGAATAGGTCATATGTGAATCACACGGTTTCATATGTGAATCAGTTAAAATAGTTCATTTATGATTTACACAGGTTCACATACGAACATTATAGTTCATATGTGAAACCCGTTTGCCACCTATTTGGAAAAGTTAGGAAACTATCCATCTACTTTTTGCATAGCTTGCAAATTTTGACCAGTTAAATCCAATCTTGAGCGTATGAAGAGCTATGATCAATTCTTTACTTCTCAAAATAACCTATGGCTATATATATATATATTCATATATATATATATATATATATAAAGAGAGAGAGAGAGAAGGGGGGGGGGAAGGCTCATGCGAGAACGGTAACAATTTACGAGAATGTGGGGACTATCCTCAATCAATCAATTTTATACACGAAAGTTTTCTTGTACAAAATCACATATGAATCATGTACAAAATCATTTGTACAAAATCATAAATGATGCGGGCGACTTTCCATGCGACTTAAGTGGCCCCAAAAGTCACCTGCTACAGTTAGTGCAAAATCACAGGCGATCTTGTACATGAAAAAGCTCCTCGCATTCTTGTAAATTGTGACACATTTATACATATATGTGACAGTTTTTTCATGTACAACATCATACGTGATTTTTCACTAACGGGTAGCGAACGACTTTTGGGACAAATTAAGTTGCATGGAAAGTCGCCCGCATCATATATGATTTTGTACATGAAAAAAATTTCATGTACAAATGATTGGATGGGGATTGTATTCATATTTTCTTAAATTGTTATCGACCTCGCATAAACTTCTCTCTCTCTCTCTCTATATATATATATATATATATATAGGGTTGGGCTGGGTTCATGTGAGATAAGTCTGTTTCCGTAAGACCGTGACACCACCCTTTTACACTTGAAACTTCACAGCAAAAACAATGTGAAGGTAAAAAGAAATATGATAGGTTCACATGAGACCAGCCTGTTTCCGTGAGACCCGTCGGAGACCCGTGAAACCACTATTTTACTCTTGAAAACTTCACAGCAAAAACACTATGAAGGTAAAAAAAATCTGAACCTTCACAGCAAAAACACTGTGAAGGTTACCTTCACAGCAAAAACACTGTGAAGGTTACTTTCATAGCAAAAATACTTTAAAGATTCATATTTTTTTTTTTACCTTCATAGTGTTTTTGATGTGAAGTTTTAAGTGTAAAAGGGTTGTCTCACGTGTCTCACGGAAACAGGCTGGTCTCACGTGATCCCAAGTCTATATATATATATATATATATAACAATTATAATAAAATATAGAGTGAATTACACCGGTGGTCCTGTGTTTTGCTTAAATTTTGGATTTGATCTCTAAAAGAAACTATCTACAATGGTGGTCCCTAACTTTTTGTTTTGATAACACTGGTGGTTAGGGGCTTTTTGGACATTTTATCATTGATCTCATTTTATAGTTACTTTTATTTTATTTTATTGCATCTTCATCTTCTCCAAGTTAATCGATCAAGAACATTTGATTAGGCATAAAAAAAAACATAAACAACAAATTGATTTAAAAACATAAACAAGATCCTTATAAATCAAAAACCTAAATCTAAATAGAAAAAATGTTGATGCGGACAAAAGCACTAACAAAGAAGCTTCCAAATCAAGAAAAAAAAGCATCGCCGATCACCCCCGTTCTAGGACGATATCTACCACCAATGTTGGCTCGATTTAGGGATTCTGGAAAAGTGACATGGGTTGTTCTTCGCTGGTTCTTCTTTGACCACCATTGTCGGCTCGATTTGTGGACAACAACTACTCTAGTCCCATCCCAAACCATACAGACGGGTCCCATCCCAAACCATTTAGACGGGTCCCCTCCCATTCCAAAATAAATTTAGGGTTTTTGTGTTCATGTATGTTCAAAATAAGAAAATCTTTTCCTTCTATGCTACGTTCAAATGAAGATGAAGCAACATATCGAATGAGATTGGTTTTAGGGTTTGCTTGTGAGTTGTTCTTTTATTTGATCTTTGCATTTTATTCAATAGAAAACAATATCTGATTCAATTTTTGCATTTGAGTTTACATGTTCTTGATGGCATTGAGACTTGTTTTTTATGTTTGAATTTGTATACGTATACGTATTTGATTCAATATTTTGATTTAAATTACTTGTTGTTGTTGTTGTTGTTCTTGTTGATGATGACGTCTGGGATTCATGTCTTTTTCTTAAAATTAAAAAATTAGTCAAGTATGTAAAGACGAAATTGCCCCTCACGAGAGAGGCACATGGAGTGGTTGACGGCCATGAAGTTAACGGTGTTAAATAGAGGGTCCTTTAGTGTTATGAAACTGAACAGTTAGGGACCACCGGTGTAGATAGTTTGTTTTAGGGACCAATTCCAAAATCTGAGCAAACCAAAGAGACCACCAGTGTAATTCACTCTAAAATATATTATATTATATGATTGAGTTTGTAATATCATTGTACAGAAGTTATTATAAGTAAGGGTGTACAAAACCATCAACCCGTGATGTAACACCCTCAAATTTGGAAATAGCGACTGAAATAAAATTTTCATCAATACAATAAACAAGGAATAAATCATTCTCTTATAAGTCAATACTTGAAATTTCCTCAAATAATAATTCTAAATGTACCACATCACAAGATAGACCAAGCCTTATATTAAGACATTATTACGGTCGGGTGTTACTAAACTCAAAAGAGTCATTATCTCCGAATGCGGAAAATGTCACCAAGAGCCTAGTCTTTATCGTGTCACTTCCTAGCAATCAAGACCACATGTGTTGCTAGTACCGACCCTAACGAGAACTTGATGCACATGCCAACAAAGAAAAAGGTTAGGCTTGACGCCTAGTGAGCTCAAGAGTTTATAACATATTTGTAATTGTTTGAAATTGAAAGATTGCTTGATGAAATAATAATTTATCAAATAGACTGACATCATTATAAAAGCAACATCTTTCTGAAATTCAATATTTCCATAATAAAAGCTTTAAATCAAATACCGTAGAAATAAAAGCTTTAAAATACAAATACTAGTTCAAATATGAACTCTACACCATTTACTCACTCAAAATGTGAATAAGCTTAAATGCTCCAAATACCAAATTATGGACAAAGCTCCATTATCCAGAATACCAAAATATGATTAAGTCTTAATGATCCAATAATATAAAATTACGGATAATACTTCATACCCTAAAAACATCACCGAAAATACTGGATAAGACTCTATACCCAAAACAACATCTTTCGGTGATGGGGGAGACCCGTGTTACCATTAAAGTGACGGGACACGTGAGTGGGTCACCATTCAACGTTATATGGGCTAGATTAACCAGACCCGTTTATGGGAAATTACACATTAATGGTCAATGGCCGATGCCCGACTATAAAAGCCCACACCTTAATGCCTATAAAGACCGATGCCCAATTCAAACTACAACATGCTAGGGATTACATCTTAATCGTCAATCGCCGATGCCCGACTACAAAAGCTCACACCTTAATACACGTAAAGAACCGATGTCTATCTCACAAGGTTACATCTTAATGATCAATGGTTGATGCCCGGCTGCAAAAGCCCACACCTCAATGCCTATAAACATCTGATGCCAACCTCAAACAACAATATGGGACTGACCATCCCAACTAAAACCGACTTATATGCCTACGGATCCATTACATTCTAGCCATAAAATTACGCGATTCTACACGAATGACTAACGTACCCAAAATGTGTAATATATCAAATGAATATGCCTTAATTGCATATAAATCGAAAAGCTCAACATATAGCAATTTAAATTGGACAAATGTCCATGAGACTCATTTTAGTCAAAACCGAGCAAAAGCTCTATAACTCAACACTTATGTGATTACTCAAAACATTGGTTGACACAAACCATTTTCCAAATGAAATGATATTCATATATTTCCAAAATACCTTATAGTGTGATAACATGTAATTCCAACGTTTTATAAATAAATACTCCACAAAGGCAAATAAAACCAAATGGTCTTCATTTAAAAGATAATGCACCCAACTAACTCACACTTGTACTTTATTTATCAAAATGTCTAAAACTCACACTTATACTTTGGTTAACAAGTAAAACATGTTAATACATCAAAATGGACTTATTTGACGTGTACACCGTTTTCACAAAGCAACTTAATACACGTAAAGACCCGATGTCTATCTCACAAGGTTACATCTTAATGATCAATGGTTGATGCCCGGCTGATGCCTACCTCAAACAACAATATGGGACTGACCATCCCAACCAAAACCGACTTATATACCTATGGATCCATTACATTCTAGCCATAAAATTACACGATTCTACACGAATGACTAACGCACCCAAAACGTGTAATATATCAAATGAATATGCCTTAACTGCATATAAATCAAAAAGCTCAACATATAGCAATTTAAATTGGACAAATGTCCATGAGACTCATTTTAGTCAAAACCGAGCAAAAGCTCTATAACTCAACACTTATGTGATTACTCAAAATATTGGTTGACACAAACCATTTTCCAAATGAAATGATATTCATATATTTCCAAAATACCTTATAGTGTGATAACATGTAATTCCAACGTTTTATAAATAAATACTCCACAAAGGCAAATAAAACCAAATGGTCTTCATTTAAAAGATAATGCACCCAAATAACTCACACTTATACTTTATTTATCAAAATGTCTAAAACTCACACTTATACTTTGGTTAACAAGTAAAACATGTTAATACATCAAAATGGACTTATTTGGCGTGTACACCGTTTTCACAAAGCAACTTGAACTCACCTTGCTAGAATTAGGCTAAATCTAAGTTTTACCCCAATATTGAGCTCCATTTGGTGAAGACTTTAGATCCTCAAGCTAAACCTCTAGATCCATGATGTAAGTCCTTCAAGAGCACTTCAAAAACCTCCAAAACATACATAAAAGAGAACCCTAGAGAGAATGAGAGTTGTTGGTGCAAAACCCAAACCCTAGATTCAAGATTTCGGATAGATGGTCTTACCTTCCACTCCTATGAGCTTCAAAGTCATCAAATAACCTCTAGCTATCTTTGTTTCCATGTTTAAGAGCTTCCGAAGACGAAGCCGCACTTTGAATCGCCCAAATCGGATAAGAAATTAGAGAGTTATGATCAAGTGAAGGAAATCCCGACTTTTAACCTCTGCACGAAAAGTGCAACCTTGACATGCGACTCTGCCACCCAAGGTCGCAATTCAAGGGTCGCAATTTCCTAGAAACACCTCCTTTTCGGTACATAAACTTCGACCCTAGCCCCGGGTGCAAGGGTCGCGATTCTAGGGTCGTAATTCACCCTATTTCGCGTATTTTGGACTTTCCTTGCTTATTTTCAACATCTGATCTGTGACAAAAACCCTAACTACTTAGCCAAACCATTCCATTAATGAACATCAGAATAACACTTGCATTTAGGACCACAAAAATTTACGGGTGTTACAGGTGAAACCGCCCAACCCAACCCGATTAAACCTAACCCGTGAAACCGCTAATTAAGAGGGTCAAAATTAGGTTATCAAACTCAACCCAACTATGACCGTCAACCCGTCTCTAACATACATTATTTTTATAAAATTATGTGTGTGTATATGTATATATATATATAACATTATAATGTACATCCCAAAAAATATATATTTTTAGTCTTGTTTACAACCTAAAAATTAATTAGTCCAATTTATAGCCCAAGCTCCAAACGCAAACTTAATCCAACTACGTTTCTAGCAATATAGTGTTTAACATCCCCAGACACCAATTCGATTACACATTTGACTGTCGAGTGCCAACTGGTTGTTGCGCTCGTTATTATAACTATATCAAGTCATCACTACTCACGATTCGCTATACGAAGATACTTCTCTAATCGTTTTTTGCTTACTAGGGGACATTGTGGTTGTTGGCTTGCTGCTCGTTACTCCTGTCGATAGGTATGCCTTATGTCCTCGTTTTTCTCCTAGTTTTCCTGCTCGTTATTAGGTTGCTGCTCGTTTTCTAGTTGTTGCTCATCTTCTGTCGATTATTTTTCTACTAGGTTTTAATGGTTGTTGATCGTTTTTCTGCTAGGTTTACTGGTGTGCATACATAAATTGGTTGTGGTTTAATATTTTAAAACTCAAAGAGAATACAACATCGGAGTCATAGAAGTCCAAGACGGATGCACTTGATTGAGGATTTGAATCGTCTTTTCAAGTTTAATTTTAAGACTTAAAGATTTTAATATGTTTTTGGATTATTGTAGTAACTGATGACTTTGTTGGGTATATTACTATATTTTTAGTATTATTTATCGCATTTCATGTGTCATCTTTATGTATGTTGTTATACCCAAAATTAACGTCGTTAACTCCGTTAAACTTCGTTATGATTCTGCCGTTAACTCCGTTAGAAAATGTTATAACTTGGCTAACGAGGTACTAACCGTGCGACCTAACGACGTTAATGATATATCCGTTATACCGTTATCTTTGTATTCATATCATTTTCAGTTACGAGTCAAAGGCTTTATGTCGACATTGAAGACAAATCATGAAGATTCATCCGTTATGACTGTTTGGCCGTTATCAAGACCCTAGTCCAAGCTCAAGTATAAAAGGAGAGCTCAAATCAGCGAGAAGGACACATTGAAACATAGTGAAACACTGAGAAGAGTCCCGAGTATACCTTGACGAATCTGCGACACTACAGTCCAAATTCACGACAACAGTGCTACGAGTCACGACAACAGTCGTAGACTCACGATCGATCATTCATACTGTTTTTGTAACTTAATTTATTGTTCTTAAGGCCGGCGTCCCCGTTTGACGTCCTTTTCCTTTAGTGCATCGACGATCCCCCTTACGGTCGTCCGCGGTTTTTCTCTCGAAAGAGAGTTTTCCGCGTCAACAATTCTTTGTGTCGTTTACATTCTGTTTGTTTGTTTTTCGAATTGGTTTTCTTCTTTAGTTGATAAAGGTTCGAATCGTTAATCTACCGTTAAGTCATTTTTTGGCATTAACATATGTTACTAACCTACCAACCCACCCTAACCCACAAAGGTTTGGTTGAGATTTTTCAAACAACCATAATTGGGTTTGGTTGTAAAAATATCAAAAACCGCCAACACAACCCATATACACCCCTAGTTATAAGAATCTCATGTCCTCTAGGTGTTTGAATAAAAACATTTGTGCTTAAAATGAAGTTTATGAGAAGTGAAATTTTTCTTATTTTTTATTTTACTTTTTTGACTTCAAAATAATATATATTAAGGTAAATTACATTTTTAGTCCCTATAGTTTACATCCACTTTCAAATTTGGTCCATATTTTAAACTAATTAGGTAAATTACAACTTTAGCCCCTATGGTTTCTCTTTTTCTCTATTTTATGTTTTCTATCTTTTTTTATTTTTTTATTCTATACCCTTGTTATATTAAGGATAATTTTAAGTTTTTAACCAATAATACATTAAAAACATATTTTATTTTATAGATTATACCATTAGAAAAGGTTTGTCGATATAAGTTAAGTATTGAATACTTTTATTCAAAGTATTTGTACTAATAAAAAAGTATTTTTGTTGGGTTTAAAAAAATTATCATTTTCTCTTATATATGTAAGAAAAAAATTCAAAACTATCTATGTCTATTTATTAAAAATGTATCGTTTTTAGATATTTCACTTAATTGAATTTTTTTATGTCTGCATTTCAAATCAAACAAAGCAATAAGGATTTGTTTGGTTTAACATAATGATTTAGACATATTTGAATTTTTTTGTGTAAGGATTTGGAATAGGTGTTGTTTGGAATTTTGGGGTATTTGCTTTGTAGTTTGGATTAGATATGAATATCATTTTCTATAAATAAAATACAAGAAAAAATTATAAAAATAATTAAATGACGAAATGCTAAGTACCCAATGTTCTAAAAAGCTCGTCACACAGCCGCCATGGCGCGCCATGGCACCAAGGCTTGTGTCTTACGTCACGTTAAGCCCGTGGCATGCCATGGCCTAATGTGCAATTTTTGTAATTTGATATTTGATTTTTCTTTACGTTTATAGTGTCGTATTTGCTAGATTTTAATATATAACTTAATTAAACTTGTTTATTACTATTAACTCATTGGTTAACAATACAAAACATATGTTTTTCATATATAATATTGCTGATGAATTTGAAATTTGACGCCGTAAGTCATGCCTTGAAAACGCCGTGGCTCCTAAGGCTTGAGGCTTGGCCTCGCCGCCACGTCACGTCTCACGCCATTTATAACCTTGTAAGTACCTAATGGGAGTTATTTAAGTTTATATTTTTGAAAAAAATAAATAAATAATAACTATATTGTAAAGTATTTTATTTGATACACATTTTAAAAAAACATTATGTTGAACCAAACAGGCTTTTATTGTTTTGTTTGATCTAAAACGCATACATAGAAAAATTTGGATTAAATAAAATTTCTAAAAACGATACTTTTTAATTTATTAAATAGGCATAGATAAATTTTGATTTTTATATAAGAAAAAATGATAACTTTTTTAAGCCCAACAATAGGGATTAGAATTGTAATTTAGTTTTTAATCTAATAAAACAAAAAACGAAAAATAGAAAGAAAAGGTAAATGTCTAAATTACCCTGAAGATAATTAATTAGTTTAATTAAAATTGTTCCGTGAGATCAAAATTAAAATAGAATGGAAACCATAATGACCAGAATTGTAATTAGTTTGAAATAGGAACCAAACTTAAAAGTAGATGAAAACCACAGGGACCAAAAAAGTAATTTACTCTATATATTAATATTAGAGTAAATTACATATTTAGTCCCTAAGGATTATTGGTTTTAATAATTTAGGTCCCTAAAATGAAATATCTATGACTTGCATCCTCATGATTTCAAATTCATAACTTGTTGGGTCCCTATTTTTAACTCCATCCAAAACTTCTGTTACATGATTAAATTAAAGAGGTAATTTAGTCTTTTTATAGTTACTTATATTTTTCTATTAAAGAATACATTTTTTATGTATTATATAATATATGAAATAAATTAAAGTGAAGTAAATATAATATAATATATATGAAAAATAGCATTAAAGTAAATAAAATAATATTAAAGTAAATACATAATATGAGGAAAATAAAAACCCACTTCTCACGGTCTACCCCTTCATCTTCATCTTCATCTTCATCTTCCCAGCAGACCTTCATCACCTCAACATTTCTCTGGCCAAACTCCAAATATTTTCCATCTCCGACAATACAACTTCAAATACAAGGACGATTTTTCTACTGCCAAACTCCAAACACTTGTCATTTTTGGCGATTGCAACTTCAAACACAAGGACGATCTTTCTCCGGCCAAACGATTTATGCAGATTCGCCCTTCAATTGGACAGATCTAAACAAACGAACCAACTCGTACTCTAAATGACTTCAATCAGATCAGATCCAGACGAACCAGTGAATGGGTTTTAAGGGTCTTTTCGTTTGAATTCAACTTATGGGTTTTGAGGGTCTTTATCACGTAATCCTACCTCTTCATGATTTGACCCGTCCCTAAAGCTGCTTCTACATTGATTCAAATCTGGGTTATGATTTATCCCGAGCAGATCTGGGTTACGTTTCAAAATTTTGTAGGTCTGGGGTTTTTTTTTGTTTCAACGAACTATGTTATGTTTTAAAGATCTTGTGATTTTTTCCCAAGCAAATCGAGATACGTATAATAGATATATAGTTTGAGGGTTTTTAGTTTGAAATTGATTAATGTATTTTGATTGTTTGCACAAATTTGTTATTTGTGTTATCTATACTATATTATAAAGCATTTGCATAAAACTCTTAAAAACATATTTTTATGCATTAAGTACTATTTATTTATGCATATTACTTAAAGTTCAAGGCTACAAGTAACTGTGCATGAGTACAACTTATTAAATCTGCGTGTTTGAATTCGTGTAACTAACTACAGATAAACATGATCAAATAAAAGATAAATATCTAATTTTAAATATAAAAAAATTAAAATATAATTAGGATAATCATTAAGTTCTAACAAAATACCTAATTATTATCTTGATAAATAATTATATCATTAAATCAAAATAAATTACTTTGTTATACATTACACCTAAATTATAATGAAAATTTTGAATTAAAGAAATTACACAAAAAAAATCCTTTTCAAAATCAGTAAAATCGTATTATAACGTCGGTAGAGACAAAAAATAAAATTAAACATTAGAAATCAAGATGGATCTCGCTGCATTACACGAGTACCTTTCTAGTGTTTATTGATGTTATTTGATCTCAGTTCATACTTTTTGATTTATCTATGGATCAATTTGATATTGGAATTGTCAAGATCTTTAGGATGACAATTTGTAATTTCTTTAACTGGATTTGAATATGGTGTTAGTGTGTTGTCAGAGAAGATGACCGGTGATAGAGGTGCATCGTCAAATAAGATGACCTGAGAAGATACGGGCCTAAACAAACATGTGGCATCATTTAATTGGTGGAATATAAAGAGATGGGGCCCACTATTGAATATTGATAAAGAATAGAGCAAATTACATTTTTGGTGTTGTGGTTTTAATAGAAAATAATTTAAATGACTAAAATACCTCTCAAAACTAATTGAGTTAACAAAATTTTTTGGATGAAGTTAGATTTAGGGACCCGATACATTATAAAATGGAAACCACTAGGATACAATCCATAGATATTTCATTTTAAGAACCCAAATGATTAAAACCAATAAACCCTAAGGACCAAAAATGTAATTTACTCTTAATATTATAATTGTTGATTTTGGAGAATCAATAGAACCCATAAAAAAGTTCTTATAAAAACTATCATTGTGAACTTTAAAAAGAGTTATAAATTTGTTGAGTAGATGAATTGAGAACAAAAAGTGCAAAAAAAAAGTTTAAGATCTCTAATAGTTTCTCCAAAATAAATAAAATGAATATTTTAAGCCAATATTTTGCTCGAAAAGATTCATTGATACTATATCCAAATGGAGAAAGTACAAGAAATAAAGTTTTTTCTCCAAATATAAAGAACATCTCAAAAATGAAACCTCCAATAGAAAATTTTAAAAACAAATATTTATAAAAAGATATAATATTTTACTAAATAAATAAAATATTTTAATATTATAATTAATCTTGAATTCTTCAAAATAGTTTTTTGAGTAAATTGCAAATTTGGTCCCTATGGTTTATGGATTTTTGTGGTTTTGGTTCCCAGAAAATTTTTATTGCAGGAAAACCACCGTGATATGCATTTCGTTGTGGATTTGGTCCCTAAGGCTAACGCCGTCTCTATTTCTGCCGTTAAGCCCCTCCATGTGCCTTGCACATGAGGGTATTTTCGTCCTTTAACTTATTCTTTTTTATTTTTCACTAAAAACAAAACTACAAGGACCAAAATTGCAGTTTCCTCTAAACTTTTACAGCATATGAATCTGAATAACCTAACTCATCGTCGGTTCCGCCTCCAAACCATTTCTCCGGCGATCTCGTTTGCCGCCAGCCGCCGATCTGTCACCCTCTTCTCCCTTCTATTTCTTGACCATCAAGCACCATATATTATCTCCTCTCTCACCGGAGAAGACGGTGGTGGTGGTTCACCGTATAGTTGCAACTTCGGTACTGTTCGACATCCATCTCCGACAAAGCTTCCTTCGGTCATCTTCTCCTGTGAAGCCTCATCTGGTCATCTTTACCGGTGAAGCTTCCTCCGGTCAACTTCTCCGGTGAAGCTTCCTCCGGTCAATTCTCCGGTGAAGCTTCCTCCGGTCATCTTCTCCGGTGAAACCTCATCTGGTCATCTTCTCCGGTGAAGCTTCCTCCGATGAAGCTTCCTCCGGTTATCTTCTTCGGCAAAGCCTCCTCCAGATTTGATCTCTGTGTTTGTTTCAAAATTGTTTTCTAAAATGGGTTTGTTTCAAAATTGTTTTCTAAAATGGGTTTGTTTCAAAATTGTTTTGATCTCTATGGGTTTCAATCTTAGATTGCCAGAGATGGTGGTCGGGGAAGCAAATCGTCTGAATGGTGGTCGGTGGAAGCAGATCGCCGGAGAAAAATAAAAGATCGATAGTGGAGGGGGTGGAAGCAGATCGTCGGGGAAAGGAGAAGGGTGGTGGCCCTCTGTGTATGTGCATACGTATGTATATACATATAAATATATAATAATATTAATAAGAATAATAATTAAGATTACTTTACAATTTTGGTCCCTTTAGTTTTTATTTTTAGTGAAAAAGAATCAAATGACCAAAATGCCCTCATGTGCAAGGCACATGCAGGGACTTAACGGAAGAAAAGCTGACGGTGTTAATGCAAGGGACCAAATCCACAATGAAATTCATACCACAGTGGTTTTCTTGGAATAAAAATTTTCTAGGGACCAAAACCAAATAAATCCACTAACCATAGGGACCAAATTTGCAATTTACTCTAGTTTTTTTTTTTTTTTTTGAAGATTTTGACTTTTTGTTTTCCATTTTGGAAAATTTTGAGCAAAAACATCTCCAATAGCGTTTGTAAAAAAAATAAGGATTTTAAGCCAATATTTTTATTCAATTTTCTAAAATTATCTTCACAACCAAGAAGTTAGGAGAGAGAAAAGTTTTTTTTTCAATCAAAATATGGGGATCATCCGAAAATTAATTACCAAATGAAAGTACCAACCAAAGACTTTGAAAAAAAATATTTAGAGAAATAAAATAATATTTTGATAGATAAATAAAATATTTTAATATTATAATCGATGTTGATTTTGTTTGAACCTAACGTAATTTTTTTAAAGATTTTAAATTTTAATTCTCCATTTTAAGGAAATTAAAGTGGAAGAAAAGCACAAGTTAATATAGATGGTTTTCAATCTAACAACATCAAAGTTATGAGTGGATCGCAGGTAGGCTGTAGGGAAAGAAGCTGGACCGGGTTGCATGGATTTCAAACCCAGTGGTCTGTTTCGAGTTCTTCATGCTCAACAACAGGAGCTGGTCCTGCAGGCAATGTTTTAAAACCCGGGTTTTTAGTTGATCCGGTGTGGTGATCGGGTCCCGGGTTAACTGGTTCAACAGTTCAACCACTGGGTTAACCGGTTTCAATAATTCCCTTAATCCCTCGTATTTTTTTCATTTTCCTACGTACATACATATATATAAAGTAAAGTAATACTTTGATGTCCACAAGTTCCAATATTAAAATACACAAACAAAAGTTTTACATAAATCCAAATACATTAAAAAAACACACATAACACACATTTTTTTAAATTAAATTTTAATTTAAAAACGGGTTAACCAGGTTTGACTTTTGAGTTACCACCGGTTTAACCAGGTTTTTGAGAAACCCAGCAGGGTTGAAACGGGTCAGTCATATGCATTAAATAATGCCACCGGGTTAACCCAGTCACTACCCCATGCCCCGGTCCAACCAGTTCGACCTGTCGGATTAGGTTTTAATACATTGCCTGCAGGTGTTCGGTGGGATTAGGTTAGGGTTTTTTTAAAAGAGTATTCTATACATTTGTCAACCTAACAATTTTAAAACTGCTAATGGCCGCAAGTTGTTTGCACCTGGATTTAAACGACGGGTAGATAGGTTATCTAGCCTCATACACCACAAGCCTTGACCAGTACCCTACAAGCCTTGTGGTTGGCTTAGGTTAGGTGTGGTCTAGTTTGCTCCTGGCAAACCAGTGCTGGTTTGATTTTGTTTCTCAATTCTTGCAACAAAACTAATAACAAATTCCAATTTTGGCAACAAAATCTTTAATTCAGAAAACAGAGAAATTCATAGCAAAAACACAGATATCATAGGCATTCGAAAATGCATGAAGAACACTTTATCATTCATAAATAAACTACATGTGATCATCAATTGCTTCAATTTTGGTTATATGTTTTGCCCATTGGTTGCATTCAAAGGTTAATTATATCAAAAGGTCTTTAAAGAAATAAGTGGTATGCTAATCTGACACATTAGGTTTCATGAAGCCATTGATTGTAAAGATTATAAATAAAAGATTGAAGCTTTCAAAGTTAGAAAACCATCCAGCTTTTGACAATTTAAAGAGTTGATTTTCACATAAATTCTGAATAAAATCTCATGAAATTCATCATAGAAGGAAAAAAGAGTTAATTTAGGGTGATGCTTTCATCCCAAAGGCACAATAAAGTTAATAACTTTAAAGCCAGTGAGTCAAATTTCCATACCCTTTTTGAACAAAAATTCAGACAAAATCTGCACCCTGAAAACAAAGGTTCAAAAGTTGATTTTTGAATCAAATTATGCAAAGAACACAAATAACATATGTGAAACAAATAACAAAAACAGCTAAAACACAAGCTAGATTTGGTATGAATAAAAAGATTAAGCAAAAAAATGATTATGGTTATGTTTGGCAAACTAGCTGATAAGCTAGCTGGTAGCTTATAAGCTAGCTGGTAGCTTATAAGCTAGCTGATGAACAAATTATGTTTGGCAAAAAGTAGTTAATAACCATTTAAATTACTAAAAAGGACATCTTGAAAAAATAATAATTAATATTAATGAGGGTATAATCGAAAAAGATGACAAAAAGCTCCTCATAAGCTAATCAAAGTTGCTTATCAATAAGCTAGTTTATAAGTCAGCTTATGTGCATTCAAACCTGTACATTGAAAATAAGCTAGCTTATAAGCTAACTTATTTTTGCCAAACAATGCCTATATATATATATATATATACATACTAGTTGTGTACCCGCGCAATGCTGCGAGATGCAAAAGTTCTTTAAAATTTATTAAATCTCGAAATATCAAATTCTATCGAGACGTTCATACTTTTAAGACTATGACTTTCTACCTCAAAGTTAACTAAAAGTTGTGCCATAGTTTTACCCCTCGTAAACACAGGTTGATCAACACTAATGGTTTCTTTTCGGTAACATCTCAAAGAAATTCCATTATAATAGCATGTTGATGCTAAAAGTCCTTGCCCGATTGGTATGGCAAGGTACGACAATTCAATAGATGACAGGTGGTGACGATTATTTCAATATATACGACTTACAACACATATGTATGCTTGTACTTCTAAGTTTTAATTACAACCCATACGGATTCACGAGCTATGAAGTCCAGTCCAAGTTTAAGAACATATTTTGTACGTTTTCAAAATACTCGAATCGTTGGGAACATATTTTTCAGTTGTACCATTGTGCTCCAAAACCAAAAGCAAAATCTAAACATATATAATCAATTGTCTACTTTCTAATTGTATATACCATCAATTTGTTGAGACCCTAAATCCTTTAAGAATCAACAATTTTGTTCGTCACATGAAAATCATTGTTCCCATGAACTACTTCTGATCTTCTTTTCAAGTTCACAAGACTTATTGCACTTGAGATGCCTGTTTTGACGCCGATTACGATCTTAAAGCCTGAATGATTTATTCTTGTTTAGTTTTAGGTTACAGAGCATTGTGTCATTCTCTGCCAAAAGTTACAAACAATTAATCTCATAGGAGATATAAACACTTAAAAACGTAAAAATTTTAAAACTTAGATTTTTTAACCTTTCGACGAAGAAATAAGACGGTGTGTGACCTTATATAGGCCCGTCGTTACCGTCTCACCTTCACCTTTAACATAGGATACACTTTCCAAATTCAAAAAAACCGAATTCAATTGGCATATAATACAGTCTAAATTCATACATAACCTAAGGCTAAGAAACAAAACTTACTTGAGTTTCTTTGGAGGTCTGAAACACCATAAGAAAAAGAAACGTACAAGGGTTTCTTGCCTTCAAATAGCTAACCCATTTGACCTAAGGATACACTTTCACATGCTCTCTGTGTCATGTTTTCTAAATACTTGAAATCATTAAGGCATCAAGAACAATGGCAACATTTAATTAACTATTACCTTTTGTATTGATGTTGATGAAATCAATTCTATGGTTTGATCTTTTATTCACTTATCTTCCACCATTTTGAAAGATACTTGAAATCAACAAAAGATATCTAAAACAAAACAGGTTTTTGAGAAACACATAACACTCCATTTTTTTCAAATCTTTTTGAATTTTAATATAAAAATGGGTTTACCACTGGTTTAACCAGGTTTTTTAGAAACCCGGCGTTAATTAACCCGGCGTTAATTAACCCATTAACCTGGTTAAACCAGTGGCCGCGTTGAAATGGATCGGTTATATGCATTAATCCGGCGTTAATTAACCCAGTCACTACCCCGGGTCCCGGTCCAACCGGTTCGACAGGCCGGGTTAACCCGGGTTTTAAAACATTGATTAGTAATTATTTGATGATTTGGGACTGTTTACTAATCTTAGAAATTTCAATCAAAACGGGTTACAGGACGGGGACCGATTATATATAAGATCGGTTTTCAAAAAAATTAAGTGTTTATCCATATCTATACCTATATCGATACTATATTAAAAAGTATTTGACAAAAAGTCTTAAAACCATTTTTTATGCGTGAAGTATCGTTTATTAGTGCACATTACTTAAAATTTATGTAAGTATAACTTATTAAAGCTTCATTTTTGAATTTGTGTAATTGACTACTGATAAAAATAATCTATTACAAGATAAACATATCATTTTGAATGTTAAAAATCTAAAATATAATTAGATAAATCATTGAGTTCTAATTGAATACTTAATTATTATATTTATAAAAAACTATATTATTAAACCAAAAATAAATTACTTCGTCGTTAAACCTAAATTTAAATTATAAGGAAAAAATCGATTAAAAAATTAAACAAAAAATAAGAACTTTTAGTAGTTAATTTGATACTAATATCTATATATTTCTCGAAACCACATAAAAATCGTATTATAACATCAACGTATACAAACAATAAAATGAAACTTTAAATTCGACCACTACAAATCACTTGCCAAAAATAACAATTTAACCCCAAAGATATGCAAACACCACTACAATCACTTGCCAAAAATACAAATAATATACGATTGAAACGAAAAGCTAAACATTTTATAAGAAGACGAGAAGTTTTAATATCATATATGATTAACTACACGTATGATATATAAGTTTAAACATATATGATTAAATACACCCAAAGAAATGTAAGCATATATGATACTGAAACTTCTAGCAAAATGTTTAACTTCTGGTCTGATAGTCGAATAGAAAAAAAATACGAACATTCAGAATAAGTAGGACGTTTGGTATTCTATCCATTAATATAAAACAATCATAATTTGCAACAGAACATTCAAAAACTCACGTTGTCACGCAACATGTGTGTATGCAAAACTTCTAAATATATCACATGGATAGAGATTATGTAAGTAAGTCATAAGAATTTCCAAGGGAACAGATTTTAACACTCATTAAAAACATTTTTTTTTTAAATTCGAAATTTTAGTGAAACACTGGATTTATTATCTCATGTCTGTTTTTCGTGAAAAATATCAATTGAAGTGGAGGGTTGTTTTCAAACAATAAGGGGTTGGGTCAACTATTCAATCAAATGATATTGAGCATGTTTCCCATCTCTTTTCGAGAAATAAGGGGGCTATTTCTTTGCAAAATTGTGCTCAATTTCATATGATTAGATGATGGATTTCACCGAATATCGATAGGAAATTTACAGCTAATTTCCGTAGGTGAAAGTTCAATTTCTAGTAGGATGAAAAAGCAACATACTTTGGTTTGATTCATATTTTGATAGCTTGGAAACCCTTTATTTGGTACATCAAATGTGATATCTCAAACATTTAGACCAAAGTATGATATACTAAATATAAATCGAAGCAAAGTATGTTGCATTTTCATACATTCTGATATATAGACCAAGGGTTGGTTTCCGGTGAGCAGTGTTACATATGGTTGGAAGTGTGAGAAGTAATTATTCACTGTTGGATGAGAAATGAATGCACATTAGAATGAGATGCACTGAGATAAGATACATATGCACCGGATCAATTTCCTTATTAATCGCAATTCATGGGAGGGCATGCGATTAAAAGTGATCAATGGTTCAGATCTACCTCTCACGCTTCTCATCATTAACTAAACTTCTCAGACGATCCTACATCTATAAACCAAATACCTAAATATTTGAGATGTCACATCTTATGTAGCAAAAATTAATTACATAAAACAAAATATGTGACAATCTACATACTATGGCAAATCATGAGGTGAATTCAAAGAATTTTAGCCTTTTGAACGTAATCAAGTTTATGAATCGTATTTTGGCTAATCCTTGAATACTTATTTTAACAATTTCGTGTTTCCAATTAAAGATGAGAAAGGCCCGGTCTTTTTAAGTTTGATTTGGTCAACCCGTTCCAAAAAAGTCCGGTTTGGATAGATTAATGGTTTGAACAGGTTCGGTTTAGGTTTTGTCCATTTGATCCGACTTTTTTATTTTTATAAAAATGAATTTAATAGGTTGTTTAATAACTATTGAATATATTTATTATAGGTCGGGTTTAAATGAGAACTCAAATTTGGTTGTAAACGTAAGGATAAATCAGAGCATGACACGTGTCATATTCAGACGGAATACAAAGAAGTATTCAGACCGAATAAAAGTATTTATTCAGTCTGAATAATGCTTATTTAGTCCCAAATTTAAGTTTGCATTTGAACTTTTCTCTACTTATTATTATTTTTATAATTATTCATTTATTTAGTATTCACAACTTTACAAATCATCATTACATTAAACATTATAAAGTATAAACTTACAAATGGTAATATAGAAATATATATATATACTAAAATTAAGTTAATGAATATATAATTAAAACGGATTGCTAGCTATTTATACCCCTCACTCACACTGTCACACACCCATCATATTCATATCCCTCCATACTCACACCATAGGTGGGTGCACTAGTGACATGCCAAACCCTACATGAATCATATAAACTTTGAAACCAAAGACTTCAAATAATTAAAAGTTAAATCACATATTAAAGTGAAATGATGAATTTCTTTTTTCAATTACCATAGTATATTTTTAGATATTTTTATTATGATATATTTACTTAATAATCAAGTTAAATCTTATATGTTGTTTTAAAAAAATATTATTACGTGACATTATAAAGCAATAGTGAACTGTATTTAACATTTGTTTTAGTTCCTACTTTCTATTTAGTGTAACAATGCATTTTTTTAATTAGTGTAATAACCTTTAATCTTGTTTTATACAGCTGACCTAATAACCAAGTAAATTTACGTGGTCTTTTGTGGAGTCACCAATTTTAAAAAAAAAATTATCACATGACATTATAAATCAGTATTATTTGATGATGCAGATTTTAATTTAACAATCATTTATGTCGTTCCTTTTTTCTCCTTCCTCTCCTTTTTAGGTTTCTGTTTATCTAGTTTTCTCTTGATCGTGTTCCTATTCAATACTAAAACCATTCAACATCTCCTAGCCTTTCCATTTGATCATTCTCTTATACGATACTAAAATATTTAACGTGTTTTAACAACCACGATTCTAAAACAAATGTATAACATACTATTGCTTTAAAAGATGTCAAATCTAAACATAAATTGGTCCCAAATATAAAACGCGATCTCATAGTTTGCAGCGGAAATAAATAACTACTGAGATTTATAACAATAACTCTAAATGGTGGTTGCTAAACCTGTCGTAAAAACATACTTAAACAGACCAAAAACTAAGTGAAAAAGGATGCAAGTATACACCTCTAGGCACTATCGTCTTTTCAAGTAATAATGTGGTAAGTACCAAATATCGTTCTACAGGGAAGGAAGCAAGGAATGTTTTAAAGAAGATCAAACTTGTAAAAGTCAATTTCAGAGGACGAATTCGAATAAATATCTTTGTAAGTGAGTTGTGAACTAAAACAGTAAATAATAAAACAGTAAATGAGTAAACAGTAAATGAGTTGTAAACAAATATCAAAAGGGCAAGGGTATAAAGTTCAGTTGAGACTTGAGATTGCAATCTGGTGGACGTGTGTTGCATCATATACCTACTAAGGGTAACGATGCAACAAAAGTATCCAGTAGTTTAGAAAATGATGTTTAACATCCAACCAACAACTAAGAGTTACTCGGGCAAATGTTTTGACAAGCATCTCCTCCACATCTCTCAAGTGTCACGCTTGTGAAATGGGCACGTGTCCTGTCTCTCCTCTTAGGTTGCATGGAATAGGAATAAATATCCATTTATGAGCATCTTTTAAAAGATCATTTCAACACCTTAAAAAGAATACTTCTATGTCATTCAAGCGGGGTGTGTCGAGTGGCTTGATTCCTCAAGACCATCACACTTTAACACTTTTGGCAAGCGGCCACTTGTCGGAAGTTGTTTTAAACAATATAAACTTTAATGAAAAAGTTAGAGTAAACAATACGTCTAAACAATATCCACCTCAAGTAATTTTAGGTCTCAACCTTCCTTTACACCCAAGCTACGAGATTATGTTGATCATAACTCCTCTCAGTAATTTGAATATGATTCCTCTTTACACTTACTGAAATTCCCTGTTTAAGCTAGCGATAAGCATACGCTGACTGCCATCAGCGATCACTGAAGATCAAGGAACCTTAAGCTTAACTCTGAAGATCAACGATCACACCAAATGACCATTCAGCGAAAGTCAAAGACCAAGCTGAAGAAAGCGATAATCAGCTACGTGACCTGAAGCGGTTCAACGACAGCAAAGATTGTCTATCCAAAGTGTGAAGTCTTGTGAAGTCTCAGCGATACTGAAAGTTCATCCTTGAAGATTCAGGCTCAACGATCAAGTGAAGCTTCTCATACAAGATTAACGTTGACCTTATCCTCGATGCACAAAAGACAAACCCTATACTGTGTCAGAGAAGGACGTACGAATTGTCTCTTATGTCCCCATCATATCTGATATGGTACTGTTCATATGCGGCCAAAAACATGGCTGTATTCTGAGCAAAGGACAAGTCTCCTATGGATGCTTGCCACGTTGCACATACTTTTGTCTTGTATTAAATGCAAACGGGTATAAATAAGATGAAGATATCTTCTTCATCTGTGTGCATGCAACCTTCTGTCTTAAACCTTTTGTATTCCTTCTTACTTCTTTCTTGTGCATCAATCTTAGTGATTTCTTAGTTACAATAGAATAGGTTTAAACTTGTTCTAATTCCGCTTGTAACTGTAAATTTGTTTATGCAATATAAACTAATTTAAAAACTAAAAATCTGTGTGTTTGTATTCAACCCCCCCCCCCCTTCTACAAACTGTTTCTATATCCAAGAACTCTTGTAGACTCCTTAGGGACCAACAAGTGGTATCAGAGCAGTGTGTTCTTTATCTATAAAATATTTTCTTTCTAAACTATTTTAAAATGTATCAAATCCTAATACAAACTATAATGACAATGGATCTTTAGCTAAACCTCCAAGATTTAGCCATGATAATTTCCCATTGTGGAAGGAAATAATGTCTCTGTTTCAAGAAGGATCAGACCCAAAGATCCCTTACTATATAGAAAACAGACCATTTGTTCCTACAACTATTGTAGCTGGTGTTCTTGCCACCACTACTACTCCAGCCATCCCTGAAAGGAGTATCATTAAAACTCCTAATCGATGGACTGAAGAAGATAAGAAAGAAATTGCTATTGACTCAAAAGCAAGATCCATAATAGCAATATCCCTCCTTGATGAAGTCTATCATTCAGTAATGAAAATGAGGACTTCTAAATCCATGTGGGATACTCTATATATTCAATATGAAGGAACATCTGAGGTACCAATCACTAGAAATATTAATCTAGTAAGACAGTATGAAAGCTTAATGCATCATAAAGGTGAAACTCTCTCTCAACTTCACCAGCGTTTTAACTGCTTGTTGATTGATTTAAAAACAGTCAACAGACACTATTCCAATGCTGAAATTCTGACAAAATTCATGGAGGCACTACCCGAACAATAGGCACTGTACACTACATGTCTGAAATTGTCAAAGAATCTTGAAACTCTTTCTTTAAGTGCTTTGTATGGAATGCTCTTAAATGAAGAGCAATCCCAAGTTTTGAGGAAAAACCTCATCAATGAACTCAAGGGTGCCAAAAGTACTTCTTTGGCACTCGTGTCTTCAGAGGTAAATCCATTAAAAAATGCTTCCTCCTCTACTATTACTTCTATCACTGAATTAGGTCAAACTGATTCAGAAGATCAACTCACTGATGCTGACATTTCTGAGTTCGATAACTTTCTGGCTCTGTTAACTAATAACTTTAAAAGATTCGCCAGAAAAAGCAACTTTAGAAGAACACCGACTCTCGCTGACTCTGATAAATTGAAGACTATGCCCGTTGAGAAACCTCAGCTATATGCTACAATTGTCAGCGAAAGGGTCACTTCATCAGTGAATGTAGATCCCAGAAAGTTGCAGCCCCCACTACCTCGCTGACCTCTAATAAGAAAGAGAAGTATTTGAAATTAAAAAACAAATACAAAGATCTGAAGAAAAAACCAGCCAAAAGGCAAAGGTCTTGTAGCTGAAGAAGTTGATTGGGATGATGAAGGTGACTGGACTAAAACCTCTGATGAGTCAGGCACAGATGAAAAGATCTTGCCTTCTTATATCTGATGGCAAGAATAGAAGACGCTGAAGAAGTATCTGAAACTTCTTCCTCTGAGTCCCCTTCTACTCAGGTATCCATTCCTTCTATCTCCTTAATATCTGAAAATGATAACTTATCTGCGCTTGATGCTATGACTGGTGATTTTTACAATGCTTTAAATGGAAAAATCAAAGCTGAGAAAATTAACATTGATTTATCTGAACAATTAAAAAATTGTCATCTAAAAATTAAAGAACTTTCAAAGATTGAGGAAACCTTAAAGGACCAAGTCTTTGTAAATCAAACAATTAGCATCGAGAAAAGCAGCAAGCTATCACTGAAAGAGAAAAGGCCATCATTGATCTCAAATCCGAAAAGGCTACCATCGAAGGATGGTACAAAGCCTCTGACAAGGTAAATGAGATCATCAATGCCCAGATCCCTATGAAAGTAAGAAGTGGGTTAGGCTTTAACCTCGAAAAGGAAGAATCAGAGAAAGACCGTTCAATGCTTAAATTTGGAATGTTTGTCTCCTCTATCCCTGATCCCTCCACTTCGTCTCAGAGACCTCAACCTAATGAGAAGACTCCTATGTTAAAATCTTTCAACTCTAAGAAAGTGGTCAAAAACAAGATTCTTAACCAGGTTCCTAGAAATAGAAATGTTTAGAAGAACAAGAAATCCACTACCTCCTCAGAGAGCAATCCTAAACCTGGAGAAAGATCTCTGAATTATCTCAGAGATCAACCCCCATAATTAAGATTGATCTCACTTCTGTTCCTGAAAAGGTTGTTATACCTCCAAGAACAATGGATAAAGGAATTATTGGCCCCATTCCTGACAAAATCCCTTCTATCTTCCTGAATTCTTTAATTTCCAAACCTTACAAATATAGGAAGTGCTATCACTGTGGTGAAACTACCCACATTGCAAGTAAGTGTCCTAATGCTCCTAAAGCTGATAAATTAGCTCATGGAAAGAAAGTAGCTCAAGCTGATAAATCAGCAAGAGTGAAATCCACCAAGGTTGCAAAACCAACAAAGGTGAAGATATCCACTGAAGAAAGTTCTTCAGCAAGTAGCTCCTCTGCCACTCCTTCCACTAACAAAGCAGGGCCCATAGTAATATGGGTACCTTCAAACATTTAATCTCTTTGTTGAATGCAGAGTGCTAAAGGTATCTGGTATCTCGATAGCGGATGCTCAAGGCACATGACTGGCAGAAAATCTATGCTCTCTAAATACAAAGAAGAAGCTCGTCCATCAGTGACCTTTGGTGGAAATGGCAAAGGATACATTAAAGGCTATGGAATCTTGTCCAACGGAGCCACCTCGTTTAGTCGAGTTGCCTACGTTGAAGGACTAAAGCACAATCTCTTAAGCGTTAGTCAGCTATGTGACAAAGATTTCAAGGTTCTATTCCTAAGGAATAGATGTGATGTCACTGACTGCAATGATAAGCTTGCCTTAGCAGGAAAAAGAGTTGAAAATGTATACGTAATCAATATGAATAGTTCTCACTATGAGAACGTGTGCTTTATCTCTAAAGCATCCTCTGATGTAAATTGGTTATGGCATAACAGACTCTATCATCTCAACTTTAAGACAATTAATGAACTGTCTCAAAAGGAACTTGTCAGAGATCTCCCAAATCATAGCTTTGCAAAGGAATCTCTTTGCTTAGCATGTGAAAAGGGAAAGCTGACAAAAGCATCTTTCAGATCTTAACAAGTTTCTTCAGTAACCTCACCTCTTCAACTACTCCATATGGATCTCTTTGGACCTGTCAATATCCAATCTATATTTGGAAAGAAATACACTCTAGTGATTGTTGATGAATATTCCAGATACACATGGTTATTCTTTCTTCGATCCAAAAGTGACACCCCTGATATGATAATCTCGTTTATCAAAAGGATGGAAGTTCTGAACAATCTGACTGTTCGTTCCATGAGAAGTGACCATGGTACTGAATTCAAGAACAGTTACCCTGATAAATTTCTTTGATGAAAAAGGTATCTCTCACAACTTCTCTTCAGTGAGAACTCCTCAGCAAAACGGTGTTGCTGAAAGAAGAAACCGAACTATCATTGAAGCAGCTCGCTCAATGCTCAGCGAATCTTGCCTTCCAACTCAATTCTGGACCGAAGCGGTCAATACAGCATGCTTTACTCAGAATCGATCCCTGATTGTGATGCGATTCAAGAAAACCCTTATGAATTATTTCATGGAAGAAGACCTACTCTGAAGTATCTTCACATCTTTGGATGCAAATGCTACATTCTGAATGACAAAGATCATTTGGAAAAGTTCGATCCAAAAGCTGATGAAGGAATTTTTCTTGGGTACTCCTCTATATCTAAGTCCTTCAGAATCTTCAACAAACGAAGAGAACATGTTGAAGAATCCATGCATGTCAATTTTGATGAATCTCGTACTACCCCCTCTTCTCCTATCCCTGAAGAAGATGAAGAATTGAATGCTTAGATGAAGTCTCACTATGGGGAACCTGAAACTTATTTCAACAATCAACTTCAAGCTGAATTAAGTGATGATGAAATCCCTATAATACCTACTAACAGTGATCCATTTTCAGGGATCAATGTTACTCCTCTCAATCAGATTCCTCCTTCTGATGCATCTTTTGGAAATTCCTCAGTAAATATTCAAGCTTCATCCTCTGCAAATCAAACCTCTAAGTCTCCTCAATTGATTTTGAATGATGATGTACCTATTGCTGAAACAACAAATAACATCCCTGAAGAAGAAGAACTAGTCGCTGAATCTGAGGTTGATCTCTCTCCTCAATCACCAGCTCAGCGATGGACTGCAAATCATCCAATAAATCGGATTATTGGTGATCCCAATGCAGGTATCAAAACGCGTAGAGGTACAAGTAATATATGTCTCTATGTTAATTTCATCTCTCTCTCTGAACCTAAAAAGATAGATCAAGCTATCTCTGATCCTAGCTGGATTTCAGCTATGCAAGAAGAACTAACTGAGTTTCGTAGAAACAAAGTTTGGAATCTTGTTCCTAGACCCTCTGGTAAAACAGTGATTGGAACCAAATGGGTATTTAGAAATAAGCTAGATGAAAATGAGACTATTATTCGCAATAAGGCTAGACTTGTCGCTCAATGATACAGACAGAAAGAAGGTATTGATTACGATGAAACCTTTGCACCTGTAGCTCGTTTAGAAGCTATAAGACTTTTCTTAGCTTATGCTGCCCATAAAGGCTTCAAAGTTTTTCAACTGGATGTTAAAAGTGCTTTTCTAAATGGGAAACTCAGCGAGGAAGTTTATGTTGAACAACCCCCTGGGTTCTCAGACCCCAACCATCCTGGTTATGTTTTCAAACTTGAAAAAGCTCTTTAAGGGTTAAAACAAGCTCCTAGAGCTTGGTATGATACTCTTTCTAAATTTCTTCTTAAAGAAAAATTTATTCGTGGAAAAATTGACCAAACTCTCTTTTTAAGAAAATATAAAGGTCATACCATACTCGCTCAAATATATGTCGATGACATTATCTTTGGTTCCACAAGACCCAAATTATGTACTCGTTTCGCTGCAAGAATGCAAAAACAATATAAAATGAGTATAATGGGTGAACTAACGTATTTTCTAGGTTTGCAGATAAAACAATCTGACAAAGGAATCTTTATTTGTCAAAGTAAATACGTTAAAGATATGTTGAACAAGTTTGATATGAATCAATGCTCAGCGATGAAGACTCCTATGGCCCCTCCTCTGACTCTGAATAAGGACCCAAATGGGAAACCTGTAAATGTCACCGCCTATCGAGAGATGATTGGGTCTCTGCTATATCTTACAGCTAGTAGACCTGATATCATGTATTCTACATGTCTCTGTGCTCGGTATCAAGCTGAACCGAAGGAATCTCATCTTATCGCTGTAAAGGAACTCCTAATCTGGGTTGGAAATCATGTATTCTACATGTCTCTGTGCTCGCGTATCTTCAGATACCTGAAAGGAACTCCTAATTTGGATCTTTGGTATCCCAAAGGCTCAGGGTTCGATCTAATTGGTTACTCTGATAGTGATTTTGCAGGTTGCAAGATAGATCGAAAGAGCACCACTGGGGGGTGTCAGCTACAAGGTGGTAAATTAATTAGTTGGACAAGTAAAAAGCAAAATTCTGTGTCCACCTCCTCCGTTGAAGCTGAATATGTAGCCGCTGGAAGTTGTTGTGCTCAAATCCTTTGAATGAGAAATCAACTCAGAGACTATGATCTCATGCTCTCCAAGATCCCTATTTATTGTGATAGTACCAGTGCTATTGTTGATCATAACTCCTCTCAGTAATTTGAATATGATTCCTCTTTACACTTAGTGAAATTCCCTGTTTAAGCTTAAGTTCAAATTCAGCGATAAGCATACGCTGACTGCCATCAGCAATCACTGAAGATCAAGGAACCTTAAGCTTAAATCTGAAGATCTTAAGATCAGCGATCACACCAAATGACCATTCAGCGAAAGTCAAAGACCAAGCTGAAGAAAGAGATAATCAGCTACGTGACCTGAAGCGGTTCAGCGATAGCAAAGATTATCTATCCAAAGTGTGAAGTCTTGTGAAGCCTCAGCGATACTGAAAGTTCATCCTTGAAGATTCAGGCTCAGCGATCAAGTGAAGCTTCTCATACAAGATTAACGTTGACCTTATCCTCGATGCACAAAAGACAAACCCTATACTGTGTCAGAGAAGGACGTACGAATTGTCTCTTACGTCCCCATCATATCTGATATGGTATTGTTCATATGCGGCCAAAAACATGGTTGTATTCTGAGCAAATGACAAGTCTCCTATGGATGCTTGCCACGTTGCACATACCTTTTGTCTTTCATTAAATGCAAACGGGTATAAATAAGATGAAGATATCTTATTCATCTGTGTGCATGCAACCTTCTATCTTAAACCTTTTGTATTCCTTCTTACTTCTTTCTTTTGCATCAATCTTAGTGATTTCTTAGTTACAATAGAATATGTTTAAACTTGTTCTAATTCTGCTTGTAACTGTAAATTTGATTATGCAATATAAACTAATTTAAAAACCAAAAATCTGTGTGTTTGTATTCAACCCCCCCCCCCCCCCCCCTCTTCTACAAACTGTTTCTATATCCAAGAACTATTGTAGACTCCTTAGGGACCAACAGATTAGCCTCTCATAGCTTGGTTGACTTGCATTTTGATGGAAGACATTTTAATTTAAATAAAGCAATAAAAGTACTTGAAGAATTAAAACAATAAAAGTACTTAAAGAAATAAAGCAATAAAAAGTACTTAAAGAGAATTGTTCTTCAATCAAGAACGCTTGTATGAAATTTAATTCACCCGAAGCAATGATTTAAGAAGAAGTTATCAAAAATACTTGGAAACGATTTGCAATAAATAACAAGACACAAGAATACTTACAATTTCAATATACTCAATTTAACTTTATAAAAGCTTGAGCACGGAAAGAAATTATAAAAGACTTATAACTTGGAACAAGGAAAAGTAAATTGCGGTGGAAGTAAACAATTCAACAACGAGAAATTAAAAGCAAAAGATCTCAACAATTTCGATATATCCAATTTAACTTTATAAAAGCTTGGATACGGAAAGAAATTGTAAGAACTTGAAAGCAAAGAATTAATACTGAAAATGAACTTAATATTAAACTGAATCAAACTTACAACCAAAAGATCAAATTCACCCTTAAGCTTAGAACTTAGAGGAATGAATTGAAAAGCTAGCAAGTAAGAAAGATCAAGTAGTGAGCTGTTAAGTGATGAGGTGGTTTTTAAATCCGAAGCCAAGCCTCCCTTTAAATACTAGACGAAGGGAGGTTGCTTGGAAAAGAGGATTACATAAAAATAAATACTAATTAATACTAATAATGTTCCATCATGTTGACTAAGTACATGTACTATAAATCTTGGCAATAAAATAACTGAATTAACACAAGAGAGCTTCCAAAAATCCAGCTAAGAGGTAGCTTGGGCGCCAAGTTTCTCAAAATTGAAGCTTGCTCTTGAGAATTCTGATCAGATCCGAAAAGTAATGTTGCAGCCTTCACTTCTTTCCGGCTGCAGCAAGTCTGTTCTGCAAATACCAAGTCTAAACACGGAAAACGGCCAAAAAGGCATCGGAAGGCCCATCAGGCCCAGTTAACTCTAAAGACTCAATAAATAGCAAATAACAAATAAAAGACTCAAAAGTTGGGCTTTGAAACTTAAAAACAAACAAAATAGCTAGGAAAATGATGCAATAACAATATAAATTGTACTCACATCACTAAACTAGGCAACTATCTATACAAGTAGCGCCTCACTTCTAGCATCCCACTAATCACAGTTTTCCCTTCCCTTTACTCGTGTTTTCTATAACATGCCTTCCTGAAAATGGTTTTCAGTTTATAAAAGAGAGGGTTAGACCAAAAGGTCTAGTGAATTCCCACAAATAACAATTAATATGCATGACAGTTACAAGAGAAAACGGTTAGTCATGAATATCAACTCACTCTTTTAAAATACTTTTTCCGTACCTATTGCAACAGTACAACACACCTTCGTCACATACACTGTGACTAGTGCGGGTCACACACACCGTGACCTTTAATGGGCCCACACCACCCAATTTGAATGGTTTAAAACATTTCAATCTAAAACATTCATTTTATAAAAGAAGCACATGAAAGGAAACTCACCTGAATTTCCAAGCCACTTAGCTCACTTTCCAACTACGATCTCACCAACCGAACACCTGATTTTGAATCAATTAATTACGAGTTAATGACCCCATTATACTTATAATCATCCCACTAGATAACCCCTAAGGTCAAGACCCCACAAAACACCCTTAAACATCCTTTAGACAAAAACTCACAATTGACCAAACAGTAGCTCACGCGGCTTACCCGCAGGAAAGGTCGCGTGACCTACTGTTTCACCTGCACAACTCTGCTCGAAAACCAAAACCCCAAAACATCATTTCTAATGATTTCCAGCCCAAAACTGATATGAGACTTATCCAAAACTCATATAAACCAAACATTAACATTAACTAATCCATTTAATCCATTGATTGATGGATTGATTCTCTCATGGATGAACACATTGTCATCCCTGGTGGTTTTCATTGATTTCAAACTCTTGGAATAAAATATGAATCACCAAACTTGAAGAATACTTCATTACTAACTCTATTAACCCAATATTACTGACTTTGAAAACTTTAATTAAACCATTAACAACCCAACTATAAAACCCCATGGTTTTTACTTCATCCATTGGACTCAACAAAGCAAGAAGATGAAGAAGAGGAGCATTCATACCTGAAATTGCTTGAAGAACACTTGTTTCCTTGAAGTTTCTCTTCTTCCTTCTCTATACACCCAAAATCGCACCTTGCTTTATACACACATATATCAGCCGTATTATCCAAGAAATAAGGGTTTCCAACCCTTTTATTTTACACACTTTACACACCATACAACTTCAGCCCTGAACTTTAGGAAATTAGACTCCATCCAGCCAAATCTACAAACATCAAATACTAACAAGAATTCGGGTTATTACACGTGTTTAACCGGTTATCTATACTATATTATAGAGCATCTGACAAAAACTCTTAAAAAACAATTTTTGTGCATTAATTATGGTTTATTGATGCATATTACTTAAAATTCAACATTACAAGTAAATTGTGCGTAAGTACAATTTATTAAAACTCCATGTTCGAATTTATGTAACTAACAACATATAAGTATAATCAAATACATGATAAACATCTTATTTTAAATATAAAAATCTAACATACTAGTTGTGATACCCGCTGCAATGCAGCGGTGTGTAAAATATAAGTTTGAAGATTTGAAATTTTCAAAATTTTGTCATAACATATAATTATAGGATTTGTTTCCGGTCTTTTGCATCGTGTTCTCGAATTTGGAGAGAAAAGAGTAGAAAAAAAAATATTTGTTCTCGAAAGTGAATTAAAAGGAAGGAAGAAAAGGAAAGAGATATTTTTCATGTTCTTGAAGAGGGGGGGAAAGAAAAAATGTCATTTTTACCAATATGTAATTTAAAATAATATCAATTAGAACGAAAGATTGAGTAGTTTTGTAAATTTATTAATTTTTTAAATGATTTCCTTTCTTTTCTTTATCTTTCCTCCCACATATGGGAGTAAAGTTTTGAAAAGAAACTAAACTTTATTTTCCATCCCTTTCTTTTAATTTCTCTCCTAAAAAAGTTTTAAGAACACGAGTTTTTTTTTTCACTTCCCTCGGTTTTCGCTCCCGTTCCTTTCTCTTCCTTCGTAAAATGAGGTTCGAGAACACAACATTGAAGAGACAATTATTACATAACATCTAAAGCAATATTTTTAAGAATAGATAAAAAATAATAATTTATAATAGTTAAATGTGTAGGACAACATTCAAATTAAACATTAAAATGATTAAATGTATAGGACCTTGTTCTCAAAATTTAAAACAATTATAAGCCACATTTACAAATTAGAATACAGTTAAGCCACACACAAGCTTCTTAACACAAATACATAGTCACCTAAACACAAAAGTCAAAAGGCATATGTCATGCATATAGGCAATGGCATCCACTTCCCTATCTTCTCTTCTTTGGCAACATATGTTTCACTATGTCAATACCCACAAGAAAGTAAGACCCTTTCAATAGTGTCATTCACTCACACATCATTTTTTCCTTGTATTTGTCTCGATTATCTACATGTCACCACTCACCACAAAGCTTTCTACTCCTGCACACAACTTATAATCTAATAACCAATTAGAATTGTGACAAAGGATCGTATGAGAATAGAAGTTAATGTGAGAAACGTCAGAAGGGATATAGATCTTGATCACTTTTAATCTCACGACCACCCAATGTATTACGCTTCTCACATGAATTGATCCGCTGCATCTCATTAGTGTTGATCTTCAATTCGGATTGATCCATGGGTGGAGATCCCTTCTTACCATTTTCACCGTAACTTCCATCCTCACGGAAACCCAACCCTTAACATTGTTATAGTAACAAATAGAGCATGTGGGTTTCATCCGGGCTAATAAATGGCTTTCTTTTACCGAGCTGTTACAACACGTCAATCTCTATCATAATAGCCTCGATATTTCTTTATACCACGGGTAATTTTGTGCAACCATTTCCTTTCATTCCTTGTCCCAACATTCTAATACTTGGCCAAACGTACCTAAGGCAAATATATATTAGTGAAATAATTCAATACATTACCAACACAACTACCCATAACTTGTCTATAAATTGTACTCATCTTATCCCATTTTCCCATGAATCATATCTACAAGTCATAGTAAAACAAAGAAAAAAAAAATTAATCATAACAAAAGATTTATGACCAAGTAAATCATCATTAGTTTCATCTACTGAAGCAAACAAACACTTCAAGAAGGATATAAATAAACATTCAATCCATAAGAGGATTTAATTCAAAAACAATTGCTTCCTAGTGATTTATATAATAAGAGTAACTACTCACATAAACTAAAAAAAATAGGTATTATAAAAGATAGTTACATTGAAAAGTTAAATTATCCCCAATTGCATACACATATTGTCATCGAGCAGATGAAGTGAGTGAAGGAGAGATTCCAGGAATCGAGGGGAGTAGGAGACGATTTGAAGAGTAGCTTTGGAGTTGTATATGAAGCATACAAAGACCTATTTCCTAGTTTTCATCAATAACTAATAGCTTTGAAAGTTGTACATCTTAAATTTAGCACTTAATCATTTAAGACGTTTTATTATATAGTATAGATATAGATATATGTGTGTGTGTGTGTGTGTGTGTGTTTGTGCATATTTTACATAAAGTAGTCAAAATAACTCAACCCATCATCAGATAATCCAAACTCATACAAGTCTAATCCATCAAAGTACTTGATTACAATTAATCACACATAACAAGCCCACGAATGCTGATAAAAAACAATCAACAAATATATTGAAGAGGGGGAGACGATACTTACCTGTTTAGCAACAAACTTCTGTTGAGATTCAGATGGAATTCCTTTTGCAATCTCGCTATGCTTCAAAGGTAGCAATGGACCAACCAAATACTCCATTAAAGCTTGAACAGTCTCCTCTGTTGGTCCAGACTATTTCACCAATTCAAAAATAAAATATAAGATTAAAAAAAACATTAAGAGGTTAAAATATCATGAAATATAAATTTTATGCCTATTGGCATAGATTCTATTTCCAACCATCTGAATTGTAATGTTTCACGCTAGGAATTGGACAAGTTTAAGTTTTTATATTAACCATGGACACACAACAGACGAACACATTGTAAAGTACTATCTTGAATACCCTGCTTGCAATAGGTACAAGTGTTAAAGAATCTGAAGATGTCAAGATAAGATGGTTTTACCTTCTAATTAGGTACAAGTGTTCAAGAATCTGTAGATGTCAAGATAAGATGGTTTTAACTTCTAAATAGGTACAAGTGTTAACTTCTAAATGGGTACAAGTGTCAAAGAATCTAAAGATGTCAAGATAAGATGGTTTTAGCTTCTAAATATGTACAAGTGTTAAAGAATCTGAAGATGTCAAGATAAGATGGTTTTAGCTTCTAAATAGGTACACGTGTTAAAGAATCTGAAGATGTCAAGATAAAATGGCTTTAACTTCTATCCCCAGCCCCTGTCGTGATCTGTTCTAGATATTTTTTTTCATATTAACCTCTACCGTGAGCTCTTCGCAAGGACAAAAGTGATTTAAAAATATAGAATACAAAAATAGACATTAAAATAAATATGAATTATAGCAAAATTAGACATTTGATACTTGTATCTCTTGGCCAGGACTTTTAAGACTTCTAAGTCACAGTTTACTTTTCAACTTGAAACCAAGTTTATGGAACATGTTAGTCAAAACAACGATTATTTCTTTCACAATCAACACGAAGTAAGACTGGTGGAACTGATTATAGAACTCATACCACATGAGAAACAAGGATGTCAAATATACACATTAAGAAGATCCAAGGGTCTTTTGGAAATCAACCTGAAAGTTCAGCAATGTTTCTCTTAGTGTGTCAAAAACCCACATGACAAAATCCATAACAAGCTTTAATTGTTAATACATTGCTAACATGCATAAAAAAATTATAGATGTAGGCATAGAGATGAACACAAGTGCAGAACATCCAGAATATCGTTCCAAACAAAAAGATATACTTGTATAGCCAACCCTCATCAAATTACGGGAACCAAAACAAGTAAAGAGAATAATTAATTGGATAACAAAACTTCAAAAACAAACCTCAGGAGGCAACAAAATTAGCGATGCCCCAAGTAATGAAAAAAACTTGATCTGATGTTCAGTGTAGTCTTCGAAATTCTTGGCTATCATCCATACCACCAAATAAAAAAAATGACTACATATGCTTAGCAACACCCCCGCCTATAACAACAGAAAAAATCAGCTACATTCTTAAAAAGGCATATATTAAAATGGGATAAATGGATTTATTTCTATTATACATAGTCATTTATTTGTCCTAAAGCAAACATGACACACAGAAAGGAGTGGAGAAGTTACATAAACGAAGAATGCATATACCTTGCCATGATATTCTTTCTTAAGCAAGAGTTCTAGAGCAATATATGTAGGCGTTCCAACAGTAGACTTTGGTTGCAGATGCAGCACAGATGACTGACCAAAACAACCAAGGGATTCAGTGATTAGAAGTTAGAACCCCAAAATTATTTAATCTTTTTATTTGAATCAACAAGGAGTAACTTTGAGTTCGCCTGATATTGTTGCCTATTAACCTACATAAAACATATATATACAAAGAAGTTGCAGTTTGGTATTTACAAATCAACATAAGTTTTTTTTTCAAAAAGTAATGAACAAAAGAATAATATAATACCGCATGAGACAGGAGCACATGAATCCCTTTAAAAACTATATCAACAAAAAGAACAATAGGATGCTTTGTACCTTGGAATACCCAAAATCACAACTCTTTAACCAAGGAGTTGGGCTACCATCTAAAAGTGTGTTCTCCAATTTGAAAGTCACGATGACATATTTGCTACAAAATCATAAATTCATCCTTACCAAGTACAAACACACATAATAGAAGTAGAAGGCGCTCTGGTGGGATCCTCACGGACATATATATATATATATATATATATATATATATATATCAAGGTGGAATTTGTATAGAAGCAAAGCTATTAATACCATATTATGACAGTATCTGACTCATGATATGAGTTGTTGGAAGAAGAAACAAGCCTGTAATACAAATTTAAGTTAATGCATTTGGAATAAACCTCATCTTCAGGGAACCGGCCAGCATTACATATCCGCTCAAACAGCTCTCTTCTAGATGCATATTCAATTAAATTTAGGGACTTGAGTGAATTTGGGCCGTCGTGGGGAGATGATACAGAGAGACACGATGAACTGATAGACATAAGGTAATACATTACTCATTAAGAAATAAACTCTTTATGCTAATTGCAACCGATCTTAGAAAATCGCTATGCAGAGAAGTTGACACATAGAAGCATAACTTACATAAGTCATACACCAACATGCAGCAAGTCTAGTTGTTGCAATCCAGAACTTCCTTCCACCATTGCCATTACTGCTCCTCAGGAGTGGAATCGGATCCAGTAGCAAAGTTGCCATTGCCAATTAGCATGATAATTCTTACAACAAAAAAAAATGAATTAGAAATGAAGATACAAGCAGGGAAAAAAACATAGATGGAGAAAGAAGAACTTTCTCAAGAACACATTGAACAAAAGCGCACACAGAACCAAAGGCGTTTTCAAATAAAAATTACGTCAATTCTTACATAGAGAAAGTCAAACTCAAAGTATTGAAGATGGAGAAAAACTATGAATTAGCGGTTTTCAAATCAAAAATTTGGTCAATTCTTACCTGTTGATCGGTCATAAAGGGAAGACAAAACAATCGGGTAATGAAACATCCACAAAACATGAGAAGGGCTCGAGACCTTTTGAGTTTTGAGAAGAACAGGAATCGACATATGGGAATCATTTGAGAGGCAGAGAGCACAAATCGACCTATGGGAATCATCTGAGAGGCAGAGAGCGTGAATCATCTGAGTTTTGAGAAAACCTGGTTAATGCAATGAAAGTGGCGGGACGTGGGTTATCGATGAAGTGGGGGAAATGGGGGAGAAATCCGTGATGAACGTGGGAGCGGAGGCGAAATGGAGCAATGAAGGTTGTACATCAAGCTTAACATGTTGCACCTCTTAATTTTTCCAAACATAACTGAAAAACATGCTTTATAAATAGTATAAATAATTAGGATAAGCATTCAGTTCTAACCGAATACATTATTATATTAATAAAAAAAATATTATTAAACAAAATTAAATTAATTCGTTACTAAATCTAAATTAAATTATAATAAAAAAAATCGAATTAAAGAAATTATATAAAAACAGAACTTTTAAATAGTTAATTTGATACTAAAATCGATATATCTTTTTAAAAAATTTATAATATCTTCAAATGTATATTTTATTCAAAAATATAAATATTATCGTTTTCTCAAAACCATATAAAACAATATTATAACATCGATAAATACAAAAAGTAAAATAAAATATTAATAATTGTATCTCGCTGTATTACACGAGTATCATTCTAGTAGATAGAGATTGTGTCAAATAGCAAGATAAGTTTCTTACACAAATTGTGAAAAAATCATATTTATACTAACAGAAGTTAAGAAATTTAATTTCATTGCATTTAATTTTAATGCATTTTATTTTTCATAAACCAAACCATTTCCAATGGGTTATACAAGCGTAAAATGTACAATATTTCCTCTATCCATAGGGTAAAAAGATTATTCTCATGAAAATCCGGGCTTGCAATGTTATTTTCAATGTCATCGGCATGTCACCTAAAGCATTAAAGTTAGTGACCACATATCCAATATTTAACTTGTTTAACGATTTAAAGGGCAAATGTATATGAAATAAAAATATTTGAATGTTTGTTCAATAACTAAGAAATGTTTTATCGTTACACTAAATAGAATTTAAGTCAAACTTTACTATATTTATATATAGGGAAAAGTTCACTTGAGAAGTTATTACTATTTGAGAAATAAAGAAGTAATCCTAGCCTTTCATCTGGTCAATATTTTGCGGCTTTGACTGTGAATCATCGAATAATTTCTCTCATAAATATGCGGAAGATAAAGGGATAATTTCGTAACTTTTACGTACGAATAGGCGGCACACGGGTTCATATGTCAATCAGTTAATTAGTTCATATGTGAATAAATTATTAGTTAATATGTAAATCACATGGGTTCATATGTGAATCGGTTAAAAAAGTTCATATGAGAATTATATGGGTTCACATATGAACATATAGTTTGTTAAGATCTAAAGAGTTGCATCAAAAGAGCTCAAAAGTCTTAAGAGTTCAGAGAACTTATGCTGAAGAGTCTAAGTATACAAGTCTGCAGAAGAAGTCTCAGATGTCTGAGAATGAGACTTCAGAAGTCAAAAGATGGAGAAAACGCCTAAGTATATATAGGTAGGCAGTTAGTTCGTTTATAGTGAACTTTTCTATTACTTCTACGTATCGTAATACTGTTCTTAAATCAATATACAACCGACTTCCTTGCTCCCAATCTTATATTCTTACATTTTTGTTATACATTCCGTTTACGGGAATTATCACATGGTATCGAGCCAATCAATTGTTCTTGATTTCGATTTGTTTCTTGATATCGATCAAATTGTTCTTGATCTATCATCTTACCATTAAATCTTGATCAATATTTGTTTGATTGATCAAATCTTGTAAATCGAATCAATTACTGATTGAATTTCGATCATACACACAAGAATGTCGAAAGAATATGTTTCGATTGGATCCGAGACAAAACATCATGCCATATTCATAGGAGAGTATTATCAATGGAGAATCAGAATGATTCAGTTCCTGGATAACATTGATGAAGAGCTGATGAAATCAATCATTAATGGACCACTTGAAGTATATGTGCAGATTGATGAGGTTCCGGCTACCAGGATCAAGAAAAGTACATCTATATACAATGTTGCTGAAAAGGCTCAGTTAAAGATTGATACGACGAGCCCTAACCCTACTAACCATGGCCCTGTCAAATGAGGTATTCAATAAAGTTAATATTTGAAATCAACTAAAGCCATGTGGGATGAGGTTGAAGCCTAGATGCAGCGGAGTACTAAAGCTCAGGAAAACAAATTGAACATGTGCATTGGTACCTATGAAGGTTTCAAAGCCAGAGATAATGAATCTCTCAGATACATATAATAGATTCAATGACATATCGAATGACTTAAGAAGAAATGGGTTCAAATGCTTAACTCTGATATTAACAACAAGTTCTTAAAAAATCTTGGTCTAGAATGGGACAGTTTTACTGGCAACATGGTTACAAGAAACTTGTCTAAAAAGTCTATACATGATGTTTATGGAATCTTGCATCAACAAGAAGACAATATCAGATTTAGACAAATTGAGAAGAAAAAGGTCAATGAATCTATTGCACTTCTGACCAACAAGGTTAATACTCAGAGATCTACTCCTCCAAAAGCTATAGAGATCCCAGATCTTGAAGACTTTTCTAGTCATGAATCACATTATGATTTTTGATATAAAATAACATTAAATGGTTCCAAGACATGGAAATACTCACTAATGACTCGAAAAATTCTTTTAAACCAAAAAAGGAGGTTTAGAAGGCAAAATGACCGAATTTGACAAGATAAAATGTATGTAATAACTATAAAATATAGAGTTATCAACCGTCTATTTGTTAAATTTACGAAGCTACTCCCTCTATTTTTCACATACCCGCAAATTTTGACCAGTTAGAGCGGTAATTCTTGACCAGTCAAATCTGCAATTATTGAGCAGTCAAATTCGATCTTGACCGTATGAATGGCTAAGATCAATTTTTTAATTCTCAAATATATATTTCTCAAAGTAACCTATGGCTATATATATACATATACATACATATATAAGACACTAATCAAATAAAAACCAAAAAAATGTTACAAACTCGTGAAAACCTATATAAATGTATTTTTTTACATCAAAACCTATAATTAGTGTTTCACATATATTTGTGTTCACCTTATGAAGTAATTACATGTGAATTTCCTTTTGGATTCACCAAGTGAAACAAAAAATATTTATATGGTGAAACTAATACATGTGAAACTTTCACATTATGAAACAAAGTGAAATAATATCTTAAATCATAGCATTTGATTAAAATAAATCATGAAAAAAAAAATTATTTTTACATCGGTTTTCACGAGTTTGTAACATTTTTGTGTTTTTATTTGATTTAGCCCCTACATATATAGGGAGAGAGAGAGAGAGAGAGAAAGATTAGGATTATGTGAGAAAGATTTTTTGTGAGAAGTGATGAAAGTACTCTTATATATATATATATATATATATATATATAGAGAGAGAGAGAGAGAGGGGGGGATGTTCAAATGAGAACTTTGTAAATTTATAGGAACAAAGGAACACCTTGTGGACCACATATGATGTTGATCCCACATAATATTAAATCATATCTGATTCAATGGTGGAGCCCATTGAATCAGATATGATTGAATCAGATATGATTTAATATTATGTGGGACCCACATCATATGTGATCCACAAAGTGTTCATTTGTTCTCTTAAATCATGGATGTTCTTGTATGATCCCTTCCATATATAAATATATATATATATATATATTTGTATCATGGTTCTAGATAATTCGGTATGGCGTCAAGGTTTGAGTGTCACCACGTTAACCACTATTGCTCCATTCTAACGTTTGACATGCATTGTAACACGTTATGGCGTGTTATGACACTTTATTTTGTAATGTGTGGAGTTACTTTAATATGTAACTTAAGGGATAAATGAGAATTATTTACGAGACTTATGACTTAAATAAACAACAAAATGAAACTTAAAAACTAAAATCTTAAATAAGTAAATACTTATTCGCATTCCAATACACGAATTCTTTGAAAATCGAATAAAAGTAGTGAGTAAAGATTCAAAAGACTTAATTACGATTTGTACTTTTGATATCATTCTTTATAAGCTCTATATATTTGATATTAATGGTTCTTCTTTCTTTTTTAGTTTACTACTTTATACAAATTTAATTCGTTCTACATATATTGTTAACAAAAACATTAACAAACACAAGTGTGTGTATGCCTCGAAAAACGTCATGGACTCGCCGTAACTCATAAGGCTTGAGGTTTGACCTTGCCGTCAAGTCATATATTTTGGCATTTAGAACCTTGATATATATATATATATATATACACACACATATAAAGAGAGAGAGAGAGAGAGAGAGTGTGGGGGGGGGGCGGGGGGCGGAGGGGAGGGGGGCACAAACCTCCACAGTTCACACCTCATACAATACCAGAATACTTTCATATATATTACGGTACTATTATCTTACTCACATAAACCCAACCATATACATATATGTGGTTATATTTACTTGATAATATTAAAATATATAATATTATGATAAACATCATACAAAAAATATTGAACAGCGAAACATCGTACAAGATTTATCCGCAACATCTTTATATATTATATATAGAGTAAACTACGATTTTGGTCCCTGAGGTTTACTGTTTATAACGATTTTGGTCCCTGTGGTTTAAAAACTGCTTTTTTGGTCCCTATGGTTTCCTTTTCCTACCATTTTGGTCCTTACATCTAACAAAGTTAAAAAGGGCTGTTAAAAAGTTTTAAAAAATTACAAATTTAGTCCTTGTGTTACATAAACTTTAAATATTTAATCCTAAATTTCATTATTATCTTAATAAACTCTTAATTTGACACTTATAAATAAATATATATATATATATTATCATTTTTGTTTCTCTTTCTTTATTATATTTTAATACTATATATATTATTTTAATACTATATTCGACATATATATATATATATTAAATTTTTTCTTTCTTTATATAAGTTATAATCATTTTGAGAACATACAATATGATTAATAAAAATAAATAATTTTTTTGATATTTTAATTAATAACTTTTTTGATAATTTAATTAATAATTTTTTATTATTATTCAATCGAAATTTTATTTATTTATTTGAAACCGATTGGTATTTCTATTAAATTTCTTTTAAAAATCGTTTGGTTAAAAATGGGAAAAGTTGTGAATCTTAAAATTATTGACAAATATGTGATGTTATTTTTTCAAAATTTATATTTATTTTAAATTATCATCTGAAAAAGTTTAATTGTTGGGTCACCGATGATTTGGTGATGAACCATCTTCCTTTGTATGATTGATTTTTTTACAGAAACTTTTGAAGGTCTGAAATATGCTTCAAGTATTGAAAAGTCAAAGACTATTCAATCAAGGGTTGTACATCAAAAAGTGGAATTTTGGATGTACCAACTAACTTCAATATTCAGATCATTTTGCCAAAGTCAAGATTGGGTCACCAATATAGTGGGTCACCGATGGTACACTTAAAAGTCATCAAAAGTACTAAGGACATCAATACAAGATGAGGTCATCAAGTTTGAAGTCATGGTCACCGACACTATAATCTTGGTCACCAAAATTGCAGGTATATTTTCTAAAGCTGTGATATCAAGTCACAAGTTCAAGGGTATACACTTTCAACACTTAGTGAAAAATGAAGTTTATCAAGAAAAGTGTACACTTATCATTTCCAGCCTTACAAGGTATCCACCGATGTGATACATAGTTTGATGTATCACTTAGCATTTTCAAAGAGATAAGTTCTTGACTCACATCAAATGCAAGACACGCGAAGAAAGAAGAACTTGGGCATCAAGCCTTAAATAAAGACATTCTCTTTTATTCTTATAAAAGGAATATTTGTCTTTTAGCTAAAAGATTTGATGGGACTTCACAGAGCATGAAGAAAAGAAGATAAAGTTATCTGACATTACGTGCTACAAGGAATGGTTCATCCATTATTCTAGTACAAAGGGAGTGGTCTCTTCCTTTGTCCAAATAGATACACTTCCGCACGAAACCTCGATGTACCGTCCACTCGCATCCCATGCACGGGCACTATAAAAGGAGATGAAGTCCTTCCCAGAAATCTCACGCTTTCAACAAATCTTCTGTGTGATAGTTTGTTTGACTCCGGCAAAGCTGTGTGCAATAACAGTCTTGTTTTAACTTCCTTAGTGTATAAGTTAATTACTGTTATCTGTGTATTTAGTTTGATAGAATAGTGTGTCTGTTCTTTTCCGCATCAAACTTCCTATGTGTAAATTTTTGATATTTATATTAAAAAAATTTTAAAAGAGTATATTCTGTGTGTTTTATATTCAACCCCCCCTTCTACAAAACCCTCACTTGGTTAGTCATCTCTCTTTGGGGACTAACATTAATATAATTTGAGAAAAATAGTTTTATTTATATCCAAAACCGATTGTTTTCATTAAATGTATTTTACTTTATTTTCATATTTTCCACTATTATTTTAGAATAGTGAAAGTAAAATGCATTTAATAAAAACAACCGGTTGGGTATAAAAACAAAACTATTTTTTTCTCGAATTGTATTAAACTTTTTTCAGATGATATTTTAAAATAATAATAAAACTTAAAAAAAAAAGCTAATATCACCTCTTTATCAATAATTTTAATCATTCGTATTTTTTTTCCCATCTTAAATCAATCTTTTTTTTAAATAAATCTATAGAAATGGCAACCAGTTTTAAATAAATAAATAAAACTATGATTAAATAATAAAAACATTATTAGTTAAAATATAAAAAAATATTTATTTTTATTAATTATATCGTATGTTTTCAAATGATCATAACTTATATAAAGAAAGAAAAAATATTAATATATATATATATATATGTAACGAATATAGTATTTAAATATAATAAAGGAAGAAAAACAAAAATGATAATATACATATTTATACTATATTATAAAACATTTGATAAAAACTCTTAAAAACATATTATTATGCAGTTAGTACAATTGATTAAAGCATAATTACTTAAAATTCAAAAATGGTATTATTTTGGTTAATTTCCTTATTAAACCTATATTATAATTTAAAAAAAATCTGAAATAAAGAAAGCTTACAAAAAATAAAATCTATTTTTTCAAAACTAATAAAATCGTATTATAACATTGATAAAGACAAAAAATAAAATACAACATTGAAATTAAAATGGATCTCGCTGCATTGTGCGAGTACCCTTCTAGTATATATATATATATATATTTATAAGTGTCAAATTAAGAGTTTATTAAGATAATAATGAAATTTAGGATTAAATATTTAAAGTTTATGTAACACAAGGACTAAATTTGTAATTTTTTGAAACTTTTTAACATCCCTTTTTAACTTTGTTATATGTAGGGACCAAAATGGTAGGAAAAGGAAACCATAGGGACCAAAAAAGCAGTTTTTAAACCACAGAGACCAAAATCGTTATAAACACCACAGGGATCAAAATCGTAGTTTACTCTTATATATATATATATATATATATATAGCATAACTCTTAAATTTATACAGTGTAATTGGTCAAAAAAATTAAAAACATTATCCAAACAAACAAATTTTTATTATTGATTGGTCAATAAAAATTAAAAACATCATCCAAACAAACCTATTTTTCACACAATAATAAAATCTGACCAATAACACATCTTTTCTTCTTTAAGATAATCAACTGTTTAAGGAGTGGAATGACCAATAACACATTTTTAGGAGTGGAATGACTTAATATTTTCTCTTCACATAATAAAGACTTAAGTTGATTAAGTATCTAGGTGATTAAAATGTTGTACCTACCCAATATATTAGATGACCTATCATTCTCTTCTTAGTGCAAGCTTGCTACAATACCTTCATTTTTGGCCTCATATTCTCTTTATATCATTATGATATTTGTTTAGTAGGACATATATGTTCAAATGTGGTCCTGTCATGGGATGTATGATCATTTATAAAAACATATTTTAATCATTAATTACATGAAGTATATGTTATTTCATCATTTTGTCTGAATCATAAAATATTTTTCAACTCGATCTATTTTATTACCTTATGCATAATACTTTTTGTATTTTTTTTTTCTAATGTCTCAAGTTTTCCGAAATATTTTCTATATGTCTTAAGTATATCACAACCTTGTACAAGCAGGACCACGTCTGGGTTGAGGGGAGTGTAAGGTATGGTTGCGGCATACATATTACTTTTCTTAAACCTTACTTTTGAGTTTCAAGTGAAATCTTCTTAGTGTATTTAATTTGATTTGATTTATCTAACTGATAAGTGATAAAACTTGTTTAACTCGGTACGTCAGTTTTTCTACTTTGCTTTCAAATGTCTCAAGCTTTGCAAAAACGTTTTTTTTTTAATCTCTCAAGTAATCAATAAACCTTTTGCAAGCTGATGATTTTCATAAAAACAGTTTCTCTACCATTAGTGGTGGATATATTTTTTGTGTATACGCATCCTCCTTATATCGTACCACCAAATGAAATTTTCTGGATACGTCTGGCTTTACGTAATTTATTTGACTAATAAAAATGAGTGATTACATGTATTAGTTATCATAGTTTTTGTTAGGAACTAACATTATATTCACTAAAATGAAAAAAAAACAAAACTAAAATATATCGAAGTGGATGACTATTAGCACCATATATCTTACTTTTCTACAACATAATCATAGGGGATGTTTAAATCACACATGCTAATGTAGTAGTTAGTTTACAAGAAAACTTAATATTAAGTGATTTTACCATAACTAGATTTACCTTTCCCCCCTAAATATATCAAAATTAGCAAGTTAGGAGTTAGGTTAAATATGGTCATTTTACTAAAATACTATTTAATGAAGTTTTTTAAGTTCACAAGACCAAAAAATATGTTTCTTTTAAAAAAAGACCAAAAAAATTATACAATATGTTACGATAAATTTTTAGACTGAATTAAATTGGACAACATAACAATTGTGTATGTGAGTTTGAAAACGAAATCTCCCAAATGGATGGAAATTTTGTGGTGCTCATTGAGACGATTCCAAATCCGGAATAGACACTACAATAAAATTGGGTTATAAAACGCCACCAATAAATAAGTGTCCTAATAGACCACATTATAGGACACAAACTATAGGACCAGAAAATAAAGTGTCCTATCTAAAGGCGTTGCAATAAGTTTATAGAACGCTTTTGGGCGTCACAACAAGTTTATTAGGACAGTTTTATGAAAAAAATGTTATATTAGTTACTTATAGGACACGCTGTTTTATACACACAAGCGTCCGATAAAAATATGGGTTTATAGAACACTTACTCAAAAGTGTCTTATAAACTAGCTAATGCGACGTTTTTTTATTAGAACTGTCCTAAAAAATTTGTCACGGCGCCCAAAAGCGTTCTATGAACTTATTACAACGCCTTTAGATATGCCGTTTTATTTTCTAGTCATATAGTTTGTGTCCTATAAAGTGGTCTATTAGGATGCTTATTTATGGATGACGTCCTATAAACCCAATTTTTTGTTACAGTGTGATTTTACGATTTGTGATTGGATGTATAATCTTTGATATAACAATTTGAATTTATCATTTGTTTTAAGTTGTGATTGACGAATGGCCTAATAGAATAGAGACAACGGATTAGATTTGATCAATAATTGATAAATACTTAAATATAGCATAAAACTTTTTGAAAGATAAAGACATAAAAAAATTGTTATACAATTTAATCGGATGGATGGAGGATACAAATCAATCATTTTGTTTTCATAAAAACAAAAATAGGTTTGATGATTGATCTAGTTAAATATGAACTTTATGATCTTGATCTAGTGGAGATTTATGCATTGAGAAGCTCTACGACAACATCATCTAGCTTTCCTGATCAAAAAATCTCATCCTTTATCGATTTTATATATCTTACAAACCTGTCAAGTGCTTATCAAATTACATAGTTTAGAGCTTAAAGTCTTACTCAATTTTCTCAAGTATGTGCATCTTCATCCTACCAAGAGATTACCAACAATTATATCATCTAGACTTGATAAAGACAAGGAGAATTAGTTAGTCATGGTACTCAAAATAGAACAAATTAGTGGCTATAGGGTGGTGAGTTGGAACTAAAATGTGTTAGACCTTGTGTGTGCACCACATTCATATATATAGTACAAAGATGCATGAAGTCATAAAGACCTCTAGTGGCTATATCCAAAGATGCATGAAGTCAAGAAAAGAGGTTATGATGTGGTTGGATGTTGGGATTGTGTATCCAATTATTTCTGATAGCTCTTGGGTGAGTCTCACTAAAAAAAACGTATAAAATAAAAGTCCTAGAATCATATTTATTGAGTACAAGGAGGGAGAAAAGGTCATCACTCATCCTATCAATATATTATATATGACGAGTGTACATTGATTACCAGAAGTTAAATTTCATGACTAGAATGGACCATTTCACTCTGTTTTTTTTCATCAATCACATAATAGAAAAATATGTTCGCCAAAAATACTTTTATTGTTTCCTAGATGGTCATTCATCCCGATGATCAAGAAAATACCATGTTCACTTACCATAATCGGACTATGTTTTTTGTGAATACCTTTTGGCTTGTGGAATGCCCCAACAATATTTAAACATTATATATATATATATATAGAGGGGTGTTAAAATACAACTTATGCAACCCATTCATCCACCATTCATTTTCCTTTTTATCTTCTTTTTTAACTTTTTTAATTAATGGTAGTTACAAGTGATTAAATGATAACCGTTGATGAACAAACGGCGATCGTGATTTAGTTGTAAAGGTTGTATGATTGCAATGGGTTACATAATAACGACCCTCTCTCTCTCTATGTATATATATATATATATATAATAGACTTAATAATATATATGGTTAAGAAGTCTATGGAAATCGTCATGGATGATTACCACTACTAAAATGGAAGGCTTTCACTTACGGACATTTCCCTGGAAAATCCATCGCTAAAAGGTGATCCGTCACAAAACCGTCATAAAATTTCGTTGCTAAACTGTTGGTGGATAAATTAAATCAGTGACAGAGTCCCCAGGAAATTCCTGGGTAATCCGTTAGTATTTTCTCGAAAACATCGGATTTTGTCGGAACCATTAGTATTTCTTGGGTGATCCGTGGTAATCACCCATGGAAATTTCCCTGAATGTTTTTTTGTGGATGAAAGTCATTTGTTTTGTAGTGTATTCAACGTCAACGACCTCTTTTGAGGTTTATATCAATATATTGATGATTGTGCTTAATTAATGTTGTATGGAGACTAATTTATCCCTCTTAAGTTGGGAGATGAGTCATTCTTTGGTTCAGGAATGGATCATTGTGGGTTGCATTCTCTCAAAAAAAAAGGCATGGAGGTGGATATATAGGGATGTAAACGAACTGAACATTCAACGAATCGTTCGTAAACCATTATTTATTTAATAAATGAATGAACATGAATAAGTGTTTTTGTCCATTAGGTAAATGAACGAACATAAACAGATGTCTCGTTCGTTCATTATATTCGTTAATTTTCGTTTAATTACTTATGTTTGTTTACGTTCATTTTTGTTTGTAATTGATGCTAATAAGTGAACAATTAAATATTTAAGAAGTTAACAATCGAATAATAATAAAGAGTAAACATTTTTCAAAGAAAAATACTTATGAAAAGTGATGATGTGTGATGAGCTCCATCGGCGTGGCTACGTACTTTTACCCCTTCCCACCATCTTTCTTTATATATTTCTTTTGTGCCTTCTATTTTCATTAATGGGTGTTTGTTTAAGCTTATCAAAATAATTTATTGAATTATATCAGTGTGACACCTTTAATAAGTTATTTTGAGTATTTGGGTAAAACAACTTATCTGGTACCAAATCGGAAATAAGTTGTTTTCTAAGAAGTAAATTTTTTTAACTTATCAGATTTTCATAAGCATTTTTCCACACCGGTAAGAAGTTACAAGTCAATAAGCTCATCTAAACACCCCCTAAGATTCTGATATGGGATGAGCCTCAAATCCAAAACATGTCTATCTTTAGGCTTTTTACCCCTTCCGTGCCTTCTATCCTCCGGTAAGGAGTGACGATTCCATCCCATACCAACGAGTTTTACCGTTCAATTGTCTTATACTCATGTATATTAATCTTCATCCTACATTGAATTGTTAGAGAAAATCCTCCTCGTAAGAGCATCTCCAACATATTCTCTAAAAAAAATTAAAAATAGAGAACCAAATTGCACTTAGCTCATCTCCAACAAATTCCTCATTTTGGAGAAACCAACATTAATTATAATATTAAAATATTATTTCTCTCTCCAAATATTTGTTTTTAAATTTTCCAATTGGTTGTCTCATGTTGTAATAATTTTTGGGATGGTCTCCAAATTTGGAGAAAAAAACCTCTTCTCTCCTACTTTCTCCATTTCGGAGATAGTTTTGGGGAATCTGTTGGAGCTAAAAATTGGCTTAGAATCCCCATTTTGTCCATTTTAGAGAAGTTGTTGGAGATGCTTTAAGTTGCTATACCTATAGCACCTACAAGGATTGATTTTTCTTACTAAGCCTAGTGGCTTGAGCCTATATGAAGGGTTTGATTGAAGCACCCCATGAAAGTGGGTGCACCTAGCGTTTGTTTAAATATTTTAGCTACGCTCATTTACATTCGTTCATCATTTTAACGAACGAAAACGAACACACACATTTTCTAAGCGAACGAACATGAACATCAAAAATTTTGTTTGATTGTTGTTCGTGTTAGTTTGTTCGGTTAAGTTAAACGAACTAACATAAATAAGTCTTTATTCAGTTCATTTACAAGCCTATAGGTGGAGAAAGAAGATTCTATCCACATTGTTTAACGATAAACATATATGTGTTGCCTTATGATTAGGCGATAATATATAATTGGGTTTTTTGTGGTAAATGTTTTTCACTTAGTCTTCTCATTCATTCTAGTTCTAAAGAGATGGCTTAAATTTGGAGTCCCCCTCTTGGTATATCAAGAAGAAGGTGGTTTTAATCACTTAATTGGGTGCGCATATTTTTTTAATACGAGAAATTAAACATTGCTATAGAGATCACTCTTAACTCTAAATACCTAATCCAATTCTCATTCAATTGATTACTTGGTGTAGCTAGAACAAACATCACTCTTCCATCCCATATAGGTTGGAGCCACCTTTCCTCCTACAAGGGAGTTATTTTGCCAATCTTGCAAAAGCTAAAGCTTTGTCATAGACTCTTACCACTAGGGATGAGACTCGAGGACTATATTCTTGAACCGAACTGGTACTTAGATATGACAAAAACTGTCACGACACGCTAACCCGACATAAATGAAACAGGTTTAGGAAATATATTTCAACCCGTTTAAGTAAACGGGTTGACACGACAGGAAAATTAAACGGGTAAGGTCATGGTCAAAATTTTCAACTCGAAAATGACCCAAATAATCCGTTTATATTAGCCCCTTAGGCAACGAGGGTCAACAGGCCACAATTTATATTTTTTTAAGTAAATACTAAATAATAATAATAAAAAGTGATTGTTCATTCCATGGTTGATGGTTTATTTATATAGTATTTTTTTAGCATTGTGTTTTATTCTAAAGTTTCCATGTGGGATGGACTTGGTTGGCCGCTTATGCCTGATGGTTTCTTAGAGTAGCTTCTCTCTTGTTAAATATTTTCATCCCACTTTCGGTGGGATTTACTATCCAAAACCGTTGCCCTCTAGTATAAATAGGCGCCTCATCCTTCCATTTATCTTGTCATTTCATAACTTTCTGCCTACACCATTCTATTAAACCCGATGGTTTGAGTTTAGGCAATGAGCTTAATGCATGGGAGCAACCCAAGATAGTTGGTGCATATGTAGTTTGTTTTATAATTATTTATTTTTTTGCGTTCGTTTAACATGTTAACGAACGAACATAAACGGGTTAATCGTGTAGTGTAGGGTTAGGCGGGTTAAATTAGATCATGTTTAGGTTGAGATTTTTTTACCCGTTTATCGAACGGGTCATGTTCGGGTTAGGTACTCTCAACCCGTTTAACTTTGAATTCGACATGACACGTTTTCCAGGTCTACTGGTACCAGACCGAAACCAAACCGAATGCATGTAATCGGTTTGGTTATCGGTTCCCATTTTACAACAAATTCCGGATTCCGTATTTCGGTTCTCGGTACCAAGAATTTCTTAGAAAATAAAAAAATGAACCGGAATTTCAATGGATACATGGCTATTCCAATTTCATCTTTATTTTCCCCTAAACTAATCCATATCTTCTCCTAAACTAACCATATATTCTCCTAAACTAATCCATATCTTCTCCTAAACTAATCATACCTTCTCAATAACTATTAATCAGGGAGAAAGAATATCGAATATTAAGTGGTTTGCGATTTGTTTTAATACACATTTGAAAGATTTTCAAACATTATGTACTTTTGATTGTTGAACTTTTGCAATTGGTTTTGATACAGATTTGAAACATACGAACATTATCAACTTTTGATTGTTTCTTAATCTACTTTCATTTTTCGGTCCTAAGTGATCCCTAGTATCGATTTTCCCTCCCGAAACCGAAACCAAACTGGTACTGAACTTGTGCATAGGTTCGTTTTCGGTCCTAGTTTTAAGTCCCATTAAAGATCGGTACCAACCTGTTCGGTCCCCATTTGGTACCTATCTCATCCCTGCTTACCACCACCATGTTGATATTTTCTTTTTTTGAAATCATTCCATTTTTTCATAGAATAAGTTACATTTAAGTAAAAGATAAATGTTGGTCTCAACCATTTGATTTGATAATAATATAAATACATCCAATCCAACACTTAGGCGGCGTTTGTTTTTTAAGAGGTACTGAAGTCTGATTTCAGTTCTTAAATGATTATGAAACGTCTAAACAAATCAAACATAATTGGTGATTAAGAGCCTAAAATGAAGAAAAAAAACAAGGCTTTAGAAATATTTTTGTAACTATGCCTTAAAATATGATTGGTTGTGATCAAATGTAAATTGAATCATAAAAGATTCATAAATTCGATGCGCTTATTGGATTTAAGTATATTTGAATTTGCAATCCATAAACCAATTCAGATAAGAGCATTTCGAATCTTAATCAAATATGAAATCATGATTCCTATCTGAAATTTCTTGCAGGATCCGAATGACATGTATTTTTGATGTAGTCTTAAATATAACTTATATTTTGAAGAGAAAAATAGAATATGATTTTATTGTAAAAGTCTTGCTTATTATCTATATTGGTCCAAAAGAATAATGCCTTCAACGAAATTAAAAACTAGTTGAAATGAAGCCAACATAGTCACCTCGGATTATGTTATCTAGCCGATTGAAGACCAATATAAGATTGAGTCAACAACAGTATGACAAATATTGTATTGGACAAGCCGATTTTCCAGTGCAAACATAACCAACAAGTTTGTCTCACCAACGCTACCAACTCTTTGTCCTGGTGTGGAAACATGCTCAACATGTCAGGCTAAGTAACTTTAAACTTAGTACCATATATTCCTTTACTGTTTCTTTTGCATACTAACGGATGAGTTGTGTTAACAAACATGTTGAAATTAAGGTACAAGCATGCACTGATTTATCAGGCGACCTTGACAATGTTGTAACTAACACATTTTGATGGGAATTTTTGAGTGAGTCTTTTAAGCAAAATCAACATCAATATTTTTTTGAAGACTATCTTAGTTTTTCAGATCTAACGGTGTATCTTCTTATATTTTTAGTCTCTCCTTGAAATCAAATTTATCACCAACCAGATTATTTTGGATCGGGTCTTACCTTTCTAACTTCTGCAACAAATTTGTAGTTCTTTGTTTTTATAAACATTCATAACTAAAAAAAATATGTTATATTTGTATTTATACCCCACCTTCTACAAACACTTTATGTGTTAGTCATTACCTTTCCGGAACTAACAATAACTTATGGCTCTAAAGATATAAATAATATTAAGTAATTATTATATTAACATCAAACCTAACTTTATAAACATATAAATACCAGTAACACAAATATTTACAACACGTTAACCTATAGATCAATATCAAATTCTAAGTATTTTTTTTTACTAAAGGACAAATATTTTATAGATATTTATAATAAATAGATCAAATAGTGAAAGAGTGGGCAGGTAAGATCAAGATGTCAAAATGGTAGCTATAAAGTTTTTTAATGGGTGAATAAGTCCAAAAAAATTGAGTAAAAAAACTACAAAGAAAATATATTGATTTTTTAGTGTTCACTAGGGTTAACAAACCCTCATGCCCAAGTTATGGCTCCACATTACCTTATTATTACTATGCATATAAAATTCTCGGCAAGTAAAATAGCAAGAGCATCTCTAACAGTTTCTTTAAAATAAGAAAAAATTCATTTTTTTCTCTAAACTCCTACAACAGCATTTCTATATTAATCTCTAAAATAGAGATTTTTGAAAAAATCTCTAAAAGATTGAGAGAAAAATATTATTTTAATGATTCCCATCAATAACAACTCTTATAATTTTATATATTTTTAAAATAATAAATTTATTGAATGTTTTAATAATACTAGAAAGGTACTCGCACAATGCAACGAGATACATCTCAGTTTTAAGTTTTAATTTAATTTTTGTCTCTATTGATGTTCTAATGGTTTTATGTGGTTTTAAGAAAACGATTTTAATGTTTCATTTAATAGTTCTTTTTTTATGTAATTTCTCTGATTCAAATTTTTTATCATAACTAAATTTAGGTTTAATAACGAATATATCTTTTTATATAGATGATAATTAAGTATTCTGTTAAAACTCAATGATTATCTTAATTATATTTTAGATTTTTTATATTTAAAATTAGATGTTTATCTTGTATTTGATCATACTTATCTGTAGTTAGTTACACAGATTCAGAAATGAAGCTTTAATAAGTTGTACTTACGCATAATTTATTTGTAACCTTGAAAATTAAGTAATTAGCATTAAATAGCAATATATAAGGCTTTAAAAGTTGTTTTTAAGAGTTTTTGACCAAATGCTTTATAATATAGTATAGATAATTTTTAAATAGATTCTCTAAAATATAGAAGTTGTTCGAGTTAGAAGATAATAATTTTAAACATTTTAACTTTACATTCTCTATTTTAGAGAAAATTTAGAGAAGCTGTTGAAGATGCTCTAATATACCGTCAAGTATAAATGATAAAAATAACAATGAATTATAAATTATAAAGACAAAAACAACAATCAATTATAAATCACGGAGATGAGAACAACACCAAGGTCGAAAACTGTAATTTTAATAACACTAAGGATGAAATCAACAATCTTTAACAAACTATTATTAAATAATATATTTACTTTGGTTTTAAATGTGGTTGTATTATTTGTTTGTATAGCAGCCTCACACTTGTAGTAGTTGCACCAGTTTTTATCTTGTGTGGGTTTGCAAAGACCACCACTTTAAAGCAAACAAATGCAGACACAGAGAACTATTTATGACATAGAAATAAAAACATTTAATAATTTAAAAAAAAAACAATAAAAACATTTCTCTTCCAACAAAACAACAACTTGTTGGTAACCTTAAATTTGATTCGGTTTGTATTTTGGTTTTTATAATAGAGGGTGTTCAAGATAATTTGTATAAAATGAAAAATTGACTCGTATTCTAATCATTTTCTCTTTCACCTCTGTGTCTAAATGTCGTTACGACCGTAATAATCAGATCCGCAGTGGTACAAACCCAATTAAATGACAAATTTTTTGATGAACTTCAGCCTAGATCCGTAATGGTAGGTCCATAATATTGCGGATCCGACCAAAAAATCCACTTTTTCTTGAACCAGTTCCAAATCCGTAATGGCACATCCTCTATATTGTAGACGTGGCGTACTGGTTAAGACTTGTGGAGGATGAGGCTAGATAACCCATCTACCCCAGGTTCGAATCCAGGCGCAAACAACTTGTGGCCACTGGGGAATTATCTCAAGACTGCATGCTTTAGCAGTCTTAAAATTTCCAGGGATCAGTCTAGGCAAATGCCTATGATACCTTTTCCAAAAAAATATTGTAAACGTGTCACGTGTCTGTAGTACTTCCAATCATTCCAACAAGAGTGGTATTCTATACGTCGTAGGAGAGGAAATTATTCAATACAGTAAATTAGGTTTTTTTCCATTACGGATCTAAGCTTGACTCAAGAAAAAATGGGTTTTTTTGGTCGGATCCGTAATATTATAGACCTAAAATTTATCATTTAGTTCGGTTTGTAATATTATAGACCTGATTATTACGGACGTAATGACATTTAGGTAAAGTCAGAAAAGAAATTGGTAGGAAACCAATTAAGATGAGAAAATTGATCATTGTCAATTTCCCATAATCCTAAATTAGTATCATAGAACCCTGAAGTTAACATACACATAATATTTTTTTTACAAGTTGAACTACCAAAAAGTTTACAAATACAAAAATGTACAGAAAGAAAAACAAAAGTTTCCACCTTTATAAACAGATCCCTTCTCCCTCTCTTTCCACTCCATCCTTCTTTTCTCTCCCACTCTCTCTCTCTCTCTCATTGTTGGATTGCAAACTTCTGTTTCTGCTTCTGATTTAACAGAAGCAGAAACCTTTCTGTTTTCAATATTTTCATTGTTTAAGAAATCTTTACTCTTTTTGGCAACAGACAACCAGAAATGTTCCTTTTGTTCTAAAATCTAATGCATTTCCTCTAAACAGAAAGAAGAAAGAAAAAAAAAAAATTATTTTTTCTTCTTCTGTTTTTGTAAACAAGAAAAACAGAGCATCCTCTGTTTTTTGTAAACAAGAAAAAACAGAGCATCCTCTGTTTTTCAACAATTTTCTTGTTTTTTCAAGAAAATTAAAATAAAATAAAAAGAGCAAAATGGAGAGCTTTTCGCGTGCTACGGGAGTTTTTACGGAATCGTTTACGGGTTCACAAGACGATTTCATAAATCGAATTATGATGATCTGGGCTCAATTAAAAGCGCCATTTGTGGTGCCATTTATGAGAATTTTGATGTATATTTGTTTAGCGATGTCTGTAATGTTGTTCACTGAGAAGGTTTATATGGCTATGGTGACTTTATACATCAAATTAACTGGAAGAAAAACAGAAAAAAGATACAAATGGGAGCCATTTAAAGATGATGTTGAATTGGGTCATTCAGTTTATCCTTTAGTTCTTGTTCAAGTTCCAATGTTCAATGAAAAAGAGGTTTGTTTTCAGTTTTTTTTAATTCAATCCGCCATTGTTTTCTGTTTTTAGTGTTTTTATTTAATTTTTTGTAAACAGGTTTATCAGCTTTCAATTGGAGCTGCATGTGGGCTTTCATGGCCGTCGGATCGAATCGTGATTCAAGTTCTTGACGATTCAACAGATCCGTTGGTCAAGGTATGTAAGAGAATATTCAATTCCAATTTTCAAAACATGCAAAAAAGTTATTATTATTATTATTTTTAAATGTTGTTAGTAACGGTATAAAAAAGATACGTTAAATTGCACTAAAAAATTGTCAATTTGGGTTTTGTTTTTATTTCAAGAAGAGAAGAAATATGAAAACATTTTATCTAAAGTGGTTATAATACATGTTTTTTTTTATCTACTAGTTTTCTCCTTATACATACTGACATCAAAAAATTTACTTTTTACATTATATATAAATGATTTGATTTGATTCTGACATAAAAAGAAGTGTATATAGCATTAGAGGAATTTGCACCAGATGACCATTTTCCTACTTCAATTTATCCTCATAACTATTTCTCTTCATTTTTTAGCGGTATGTTACTAGGTCCGTAACCCAGATCTGTAAGTATTGCGGACCCTTGAAACGACGTCGTTTTTGACCAAATGTCACTGGATTCGTAACCCACTTACGGACCTTACTCAAAAACGGTTCCACCAGCGTGCGACACGTGGCAGGTCCGTAAGTATTACAGAGGTGTCTTACGAACGTGGACCGAAACGAAGTCGTTTTGGTGGGTCTGTAATACTTATAGAGTTGGATTACGGACCCATTGACAAATGGATAAAAATGAGAGAGAAGTGGTTATAAAGATAAATAATAAATGTATTTTAGTCATTTAAGTTAAGGACTCTCTAGCATTATCCCATAAGTAATATGAATTAAGGTTAAGGTGGTATATTCTTAAATAAGAACTTTTTAGAGTTGGTTCTTTAAAATTGAGAATTTCAAATTTTGTTTTTATATATGGAGATTTTTAGACAAATTCGAAGTTGGTTTTATTACGGTGTAATTATTCAAAAAAAACAAAAAAAAAACAGAAAAAATGACACCGATTTATCGTCTTTACGTTCAAATAATCACGTTCCTAGTTAACAGAGAAAATGATCCATTCAATATATATCAAAAAAAGGATATTGTGTCAACGGCTGTTTTTGAAAAGTTGGCAATGATAATGCGTAAAGCTATGTTTTAACAAAATATGATACCTAAAATAAAAATGACATAAAACATGTAACCGTTTGTTGTGATTAACACTTTTTTATGGAAAATGTTTATATTGAGTTAAAATAATTATAATTGTGTCTTAACCAAAAAAATACGATCATTTACACACTATTCAGAATTGGAATTAGATACTGATTTTTCCGTATGTATTTGAATCGTGAACTAGGGCTTGGTGGAAATGGAGTGTCAAAGGTGGGCAGCTAAAGGCGTAAACATACACTATCAAGTCAGAGATAATCGAAACGGATACAAAGCCGGGGCACTTAAAGAAGGCTTGAAACATCGCTACGCCAACGAGTGTGAGTATGTGGCCATTTTCGATGCTGACTTTCAACCTGAACCTGATTTTCTTTGGCGCACCATCCCGTACCTTCATCATAACTCTGAACTTGGTCTTGTTCAAGCTCGTTGGAAGTTCGGTAAATATTCCTCCAAAACCTCTTCCATTTGTGTTTTATATTTTTATGTTCATTTCAAGATTTAATATGAAGTGCTTGGTCATAAAATCGATAAATTTACATTTTTATTAATATGTTAAACCGGCCCTAAACAAATAGAAACCAAGGACATTTTTAAGAAACATAAGCTAATTTAGTTTTAACCTTATTGAAAAAATCTTATTTGATTAGCCACGAACTAGAACTTTTGAGGGCTACTTTAAGTAGTTTTTAATGAATTTAAATAGGTTTTTTCATGTTATATTTTATGTTGTTATGACTCATCTTACTTATGACTTAGTTTTTATCATACATAATTAGTTTTTGATTTTTTACCGGATATAATTGAATTATAACTAACTTATTAATTAAGAATTTAGTTTCTAGTTAATGGCTATTTTATCAAACATGGCTTAAAATAAACTATTTAGATCTTTAGTATGTCGCATCAATAAATTCGAATCATAATAATTTTGACTTTTGAATTTAGTTGCATTTGAATGATTTAATATAAAACATTGACTTGATTTGAATTCAGCTCTTCTTTATTAATTTTTAAATTAATAAAGTTATATTTTTAATTAATAAAATATTTTCATTTTATTTTTTATTTTGCTTGTTTATTTTTAAAATATTACTAAAAGTTATTTTGCTTGTTAAAACTGATTATTTTGATAATTTATTTAAAAGACTTATAACATCTTATTGAATATGAATATTTTTGTAACAATTTTTCTAAAATGAATAATCTTTTAAAAAGTAAGTGTATTTCTGTTAAACGAGTTTAACGAGACTTACAACATATTTGATCAACTATGTGATTGTTATTCACTAAGCTTCTACAGAACTTAATTAGAAAAGCCAAATTTTTTTCTTTCAAATATATCTCTCTTAATTAAAAAAAAATTCTTTCATTTATGAAAAAATCTCCCAAACAAACACTATTACAATAGATAGATTAACCAATAAAAAGGATTTTATCTATAGAGAACTTAATATCATACCTACCAAACAACCTGTAAATCTAATATTTCATAATAATTTTTGAATTCAAATATCTCTATGGAATATTAAATTAGACCAAAATAAAAGTATTTATTACAATTTACCATAAAAGAGAAAGTTTGAGGAAAAACCCTGTAAAAAATGAAAAACTAAGGAACACTCTGGTAATCATTCATCTGGATGACATGCATAAACGCATACAAGTAATTGAAGTTATTTTTTTAGTTTTTATTCATGTTAACACGTGTACAAACCAAACAAAATACGTACAAACTACTTATAAACATATATATATTATTAAGATGAACGATTATCAAAATGTCCTTCATTATTTATACCAGAACGATGACGACGTAGATATAAAACCATTTATTATTTGTCATTTAAGAATAGTGTCGGTGACAACCATCTATGCAAATAGGAGGAAAAGTTTACTTATGTGTTTTAGAACACGTGGGGTGGGCCCTTGTGCAGCTTTAAACTTTACAAACCCAGTCCCCACGTTTATACACTATGTCAATGCAGCCTCCACTTAAACCACTTTGCCACTTGTGGATTAAAAAAACATTAGTTTTATTATAATACTGATTGTTTGTGCTACAAAACAAATAACTTTTATCCATAAAAATTATCTAGAGAAATTTTCGTGAATGATTACATAATCAACAGATCATCTAAAGAATCTCTGGATAATCTGTCATTGAGTTTATCAGGACTGATATATTGCAGTCATAATTTGTCGGGATTAGTCTAGATATAGCATAGGATACCCTTCATAAAAACAAGGTCTGAATATAACTGCTCAATTTTAACATCAACTAGATTTAAATAATCTTTTTGTAATATATATTGAATTCTTTAATTCTCTTTTTAAATGAGTCTTTGAAAATGCATACTTCCTCATGACAACCATGATAAAAACATTTATTTTTTAATACTTTGGTGTTGTATTTAAGAGCATAAATATTGGTTAACATGTGACTATATATAAAAATATATATAAAAATTTAAAAATTATTAAATGCTTAAAATGAAATGTGAGAAAAGTGGGTGTGAAAGAAAGCTTATCTTTGGTGTTGAATCACATGATTAACTAGAAAGACCAAATTACCCTCACATACAAAGTGCATACATAGTACAATGCCCATTGCCGAACCTCTTGATGTTGGGGACATAATTGGAATAACGCAAAGTATAGTTGTCTTTTGGTCTCAACATTGATTGCTAACATGTGCCGGTGGGTACACAATGAGTTTCTGGTCCATGCTTTCACTCCTACTAAACGCCGACACATCTCTAATAATATTTTTATAATAGAGTAATAAAAGTTAAAAAATTTATAACAATATATATCCAACTTCAATAGTTACTTTATTTTAGTAATTCTAAAATTAATTATATTAATAAAATATTTAATTAATGTAATAAAATATTATTTCTCACTCCTACATTTTTATCTAAACACTCTGATTGGTTGGATACAATTAAATATTATTTTTTCTCTATTCTAATGAATTTTAGAGATTTCTCTAAGTTTATAGATTTTTACAATTTCTCACATTTTTTTTTATTTTAGCATAGATGATAGCATATTTGTTGGAGTAACAAAAATGTTAGAGCATCTCCAACAGCTATTGTAAAATAGAAAAATGGAGGATTTTAGCAATTTAAGTGCTCCAACAGCTATGGTATATCAATTGCTAAAATAGAAAAATGGGAAAAATAATATTTTATTAAATGATGGAATATTTTATTAAATGATGGAATATTTTATTAATATTGTTAATGATAAAGTTGCTAAAATAGAGTAGCTGTTGGAGTTGGATGCAAATTATTATAGAGATTTTGACTTTTAATATACTATTTTAGAAAAAATTTACAATAGCTGTTGGAGATGCTCTTAAAGTTCCATTTTTTTTTTCTATTTTAGCATAGCTCTTGCAGATGCTCTAATAATTACTTATTAAATATCTTATTATTTTTTATTGGTTAATTAAATATACTGTTTTTTATTGGGTAAGAAATGGTTATTCAATAAGAGATAATCGTGTTTACCATGTTTTTTTGCTAACCAAATCTTTTAAGACGATATATATGGTTAATGTTTAATTACTGGTTTAAAGACGTTTATATTATATTATTTTAATAACTGATAATCTTACCGATAAAGTAAATAAAGATGATAAGTTTTATTCGATAATTGCTTACGTAGTTTATATTATAGATAGTTCTATATATATATATATACACAATCATAATCAATACTTTTTAATAAAAATAGACTTTGTTTTTTTTTCTAATTTAAAAACTAGGCTTTAAAAATCGCTAGGAGGTTTTAAATTTAAATAAGACGTGTGTTCTAGAATGTCGGAGTGTTGTTGGGTATTTTATATAGAATTCATAATCTTTCTTTTAAAGGAATGCAAGAACTTATTAGAAATTATTAATAATATTACAATAAATTAGAAATATATACAATAATACGAACGGATTCAGGATGAAACTTAAAAAAATGGAAAATTGTAAAATATTTTGGTACCCTTTCATCTGGACGGTATACATAAATGTATACTGATAATTTGTAACATGCATACATGTGTAGGGAAAAAACTTGTATGTATTTGTGTATATCATCTATGTACAAGTGCATATCATCTTGATTGAATTCAGTTTTTTTTCCAGGTTTTCATCTAAACCTCTCTCTATAATAATATTACAATAAATTGTTTGAATGAACTTATACCAAAACTAATCAACCTATTATTTTAATTTTATAAAAAAATAAAAAATAAAACAATTATTCTTATTCAAACTAGCATATAAAAATACTAATATAACGAATTTAAATCTTAAAATATATATATATATAGGTCCCTTTAAGTGTTAACCCAATAATTTGTGTTAACCGTGTTAACCCATCGTTCACTGGTGAAACACCATTCATCAGTGAACGAATGGTTCCATACATGCATGCTCGTTCACTGGTGAACATCATTCGTCAGTATACGAGCATCGTGTTCACCAGTGAACGAGCATGATGTTCACCAGTAAATGATGGATTAACACGGTTAACACAAATAATTGAGTTAACACTTAAAAGAATCTATATATATATATATATATATATATATTCCAAATTTATAATTTAATTAATCCAATAAAATATAATATAATATAATAATAATAATAATAATAACTTTCATCATGCATAAAACTTAATAATATTTTATGTAGACATGTTTTAAGTGTTGTGTCACTATCAATTGCCATTATCATGCTTCTACATTGATGGTGCTACCGCTAAGGAATAATGAACCTTTTAGATGTTTACTCGTTTGTTCTATACTATAAAAATATATTATATTAGAAATTTCAATTTCTTTAATTTTATTGAATATGAAAATAATAAATAAAGAAATTTATTACTGATTACAAGTAAGTTTAATTAACATAAATCTAAAGACGCTATTTAATATGTATCTTTTTTATGAGATAACTATAAACCGACATAGTTAGATCATTTTCAAACAATATTTTTTACCTTAAAAATGATATAAAAATATGTCATTTTCAAATACCACTCTTTTTATGAATTGTGATAAGGATACTTTTCAACGAACTCCTTTTTTTGGAGTTCTCTTTATTAAACACTTTTTTTATTATTTTTGGTCAAATTAATTAAAGTTTAAAATATTTAAAAAATATTATAATTAATTAGAACAAAATCGTGTTCGTATAAAATCAAAATATATAAATAAAAATATTATAGATGTTTCCAGAAATTTTATAGTACGTCTAAAATTAAAAAAACATTATAAAAGAATATTTTATAGGTCACAAGTTTATAGAACTAAACCATAAAACGTCATATCTAAAAGCATTACAATGGGTTTTTAGGACGTTTTTATGCGTTTCAACAATTTTTTTATGACACTTTTAAAATAAGTGTTCTATTAACTATTTTATAGGATACTTTTGAAAAATGTTCTATAAACTCATATTTTTATAGGATATTTTTGTTTATAGGACATTTTTCAAAAGCGTCTTATAAAATAGTTAATAGGACATTTATTTTATAATCGTCGTAAAAAGTTTGTTGAAACGTTTAAAAGCGTCCTATAACCATATTGTAATGTTTTTAGATATGATGCTTTATAAACTTGTGTCCTATAAATTATTCTTTTAGTACGTGTTTTCATTTTAGGCGTCCTATAAAATCATTTTTGTTGTAGTGATTCTGGAAACATCCTATAAACTTATTCCAATGCATGCATGATTTTTGGTCTTATAAGTGAAGTTGTATCCAAACCGAAACCGAACCGACAGTTATTCATGGTTCGATTCATGATTACCCAAATTTATAAAAAGATTCATTCGCAATATAATAAAACATTTAAACAAATTATACAACAACTAAATAAATTAATCCAAGCAATAAGAGTCTTTACAATTATCAATTTTTACATGGACAAATTCTAGCATTTGTTTTATGGGTCTCATTTGTATAATATGAGAAGAACAAAATATGATATATGTTTGATTTCATGTAAACTTAAAATACTCATATAATATAGATGTTAAAGAAAAATTTGTTACATATACCTGATACATTTTACTATGACATGATGTTGCAGTGAATTCAGATGAATGCTTAATGACAAGAATGCAAGAAATGTCACTTGATTACCATTTCAAAGTTGAGCAAGAATCGGGGTCTTCTGGTTACGCATTTTTTGGCTTCAATGGTAATCAACTATTTCTGCTTTGTAATGTTATACTTCTTGCTAGTATTTTGGTTCTTACGAGTTTAATAAGACTGACGCTGTTCAAAAAAAATTCTACATAAAATTCCGTTGATTTTGTTGCTTTTTATGAGTTATTGCGTACATTTATTATAATAAAACGTCAAAAGTGTTTAATTGTCCAAATACAATTCTTTATAGGACTTAAATTTAGGACAAAACAGTTACATGTCGTACGTAAAACGTTATAATAAGTTTATAAGACGTTCTTAGGTGTCTTAATAAGTTTTTATGACACTTTTCAAAAAAAATGTCTAAATCAATATTTTTATATGACGTTTTTAAAAGGTGTCTTATGAAAAGATGCGTTCACAGAATTATTCTCAAAATTTTCATGTCACTTGATTTTAAAAGTGTCTTAAAAACTTGTTAAAATGCTCAAAACATCATATAAGCTAATTACAACTATTTTACATAGGAAGCTCAATTGTTTTGTCATATAAAAATAAGTCCTATGAAGCAGTGTATCAGGGCACCTACATATTTAGTATACATGGTTTTCTTGTAGTGAATTAAGCAACGACATAATGGTGCTTAAGGCTTTAAAATACTGAATAAACTTGTGTTGTATAAACGTTCTGCGATAACTGTTCAACTTTTAAACTTATAGGGACTGCCGGAGTTTGGCGAATGGCTGCGCTTAATGAGGCTGGAGGATGGAAGGATCGTACTACAGTCGAAGATATGGATTTGGCCGTTCGAGCTAGTCTTAAAGGGTGGCAGTTCTTGTACATTGGTTCACTAAAGGTAAACTATCTATCGTTTTTAGAGAAAGCAATGTAACAAAACTAGGTTTATGGGACATAAAAAAAATGTTTAATTGTTCTTAAAAAACTACTTTATAAGACAAAATAGTTATGCATCTTATATAAAACTAAAATGTTCTAATAAGTTTATAGGTAGACGTCTAAACTAGTTTTTTTTAAGAGTGTCCTATGAACACATTTTTTATATTACACATATTTTATAAAAGAACTTCTTCGAATAATGTCATAAAAAATTAATAGGATGATCTATTTAATAAACGTTTTTTATCCAAAAATATACTATAAATTAACTTATTTAATTGTTTTAAATAGAACGTATAACTGTTTATTTTTATAAACTTAAATCCTTTAAAATATTTAGACATCCAAGACATTTTATAAATTTAATTTTAAACTAATGTTTAGACATAAATATAAACGATTTGGAATGATAATCTTTTATTTATTTATTTTAAATTATTTTGTAATTTTTGTTGGAATGTATAGGTTAAAAATGAATTGCCAAGTAATTTTAAAGCCTTACGTTATCAACAACACCGTTGGTCTTGTGGCCCAGCAAATCTTTTCAGGAAAATGGTTTTCGAGATCTTAACAAATAAGGTATGATCATTGGTATAATTATTCTTTAGTTTTAACATTCTATTCTACGAGTTATAATATTGTTGTTTTTTTTTATCTGTTGTTTATTCAGAAAGTACCATTACGGAAGAGGATATATGTGATATACAGTTTCTTCTTTGTAAGAAAAATTGTAGCTCATATTGTTACATTCGTATTTTATTGTGTTGTCATTCCTGCATCTGTGATGGTACCTGAAGTCGAGATTCCAAGGTGGGCTACAATTTATATCCCGACCACCATCACCCTTATGAATGCAGTTGGAACACCCAGGTTCGTAACTCTCTTATTCTTAACTTTATAGCAAAATCTGGTTTATAAGACGTTAAAAACGTTTAACTGTTATAATAGACTACTTTATAGGATTTAAGTTTATAGATTAAACATTTGTACAGTATTGCAATAAGTTTATAAGATGTTTTTGGACGTCTTAACAAATTTTTTAGGATACATTTGTGCGTCCAATTAGTTTTTCTATATGACTTAAAACATCATATAAATTTATCGTAACACTTTTGTATAGAACGTACAAATATTTGATCTTTATAAACGTAAGTGCTATAAAACAATCTATTATGATACTAACACATTTTTGACGTCCTATAAACCGAACTTTATATTGTAATTTATTTTTATTAAGAACAAAATGATTGTTCATACTTCCATTTTCGTTCCGTAGGTCTTTCCATTTGGTGGTGTTTTGGATCCTGTTCGAGAATGTCATGTCCCTCCATCGGACAAAGGCAACGTTCATTGGACTTTTTGAGGCTGGACGGGTGAATGAATGGGTAGTCACTGAAAAGCACGGAGATGCTTCCAAGGCTAAAGCAGCAACTAAACAGTTCAAAAAATCTCGCTTCAAAATATCTGAAAGGTACGTTTATCTAACTAAAAAGTAGCATGCACAAAAACATCTAAAGGCGCTACAACAAAATCAAATGTATGGCGTCAAAAGTATTTAAGTGTCTTAATAGAATGTTTTATAAGACTCAAATTTCCAATATCAAACAATATGTTTTATATAAAGTGTTGCAATAATTAAGTTTATAAAACGTTTTTAGATATTTTTGAAATAAAACATCCTATACAAATATATAGGGTACTTAAACTACTTTTGAGATGTGCGATATGGAAATATTTTATTTATGAAACACTTATTAATTTTATATGATATTGTTTTCATATAATGTCATATAAAAAACTTAATATGACACCTTATTCAAAATTGTTTTAGAAAAGTTGTTAAATATGTCCAAAATAGTCTAAAAACTTATCGTACCACTTTTACACGTGACATACAAGTGTTTGGTCCTATAAACTTGGTTCATATAAAGCAATCTATTATGACAATTTGGTTATTTTTTGTATCCTATAAATCCGATTTTGTTGTACTGAGATGATCTAGGGGGGCCATTAGGCAGTAGCTCAAACATGGTTCCACTTACTCCCCTTATTTAAACTGTAAATATTAAAAAGACCAACAAACTTCAGAAAAATGTGTAAACTAAAGGTTGATTATGTGAAACCCTACAGGCTTCTTATGCTAGAGATTAGCATGGGTTGTTTCCTCGTCGTATGTGCTTGTTATGATCTTGCATTTGGGAAGTACCGCTACTTCATTTACCTATATATCCAAGCTATAGCCTTTTTCATCATGGGATTCGGTTATGTTGGTACCCAAGCTCCCAACTCTTAGATAACATTATTCAGCTATTTTTGTGTCTACATTTTGATCAGAAGTCGTCTTACGTCCGTCCCTCTTTCTTCATTTGCTATACCATACAAGTGTCGTCTGAGAAAATGCAATTATCATTTACTCTGTCTACTTGTTACTTTTGATTGTATATAAGAAACAAAAGAATGTAAAACTTGTTTTTCTTTTACAGTATCATAAACGTTTAATTAAGTATTTTTTTTCCCCAAATTAGTGGGGTTTCGTTTTTAAAGTTCAAAGATAACGTGTAATAGAGCGAAATGTTTCGTACAAAGAAGAAAATAACAAGCCGAGAAAGAAAGAAGCAAAAGTTGGGTGTGGCTTCATCGAAGGTTATAAAGTAGAAGGGCTTATTTGTAATTCTTGAATTTTGTAGGTCTTGTTTTGTAATTTGATTCATGTTTGTATTGTATTAAATTTTTATTTATTTAAAATAATTAGTAGATAATCACGTGAAATAAAGGCTGCATTATTTTGATATCTTTTTAAATTCATAATTTATGTTTCACCTAATATTCTAAAAGCTAGACATTGAATATGTACATTTGGTTTAATTTATACTAGATAATATCTGAACAATTCATAACGTTAATTGTGATTGGAGTTATATTAATCTCTTTTTTTATGAAAGGAAGAGTTATATTAATCTTATACATTAAAATTATACAAAAATGTACTTTATACATGGTTCTTGTAATATGTTTTGCCAACCGTATCAGATATTATTTGTTTTGTCCATACACTTGAACTCACAAATTTAAAATATGTCTGATAGAAAAAGTATAAAGTCACTTAAAAGACAACATTTATTCATCTACGAACCGGACTGGTGTGTCAGCGAGGACGCTAGGCTCCCAGGAGGAGGGAGTGGACTGGGGAACAAATGTTGATGCCTCCTCTATCAGACGTGTTTTATAATCGTGAATTCAGGTATGTGAATAAACTAAACAATATCTGATACGATACCAAATAATGATTTCACAACAAATGCAATCGAATAAGCTCACTAAAATATTTATAACGTTACTTGTAATAAACGCATAAAGTACAGATAGTAATAAATCAATGTGAGATAAAATACATTAAAATCAAATGATTCGGATTTGAATAAATATTTTAAATTACGTCTGATGAGATCTATGATTATGGAATCAAACAAATCAATTTGGAGTTAACTATTTCCAATTTTCAACACTATCTTTTTTTAAAGAACACTATTATAGAATAAAAATTTTATTTTGTATATGAATGTCAAATTAATATAATATTTATTTACATGTAAATTTTTATATATACACTAGATCATGTGTTCTTTCTGGATCAGATGTTGAATAAAATAAATACATCCGGCTGATTAGGTCATGTGTTTAGATACGAACGGTTTCAAAACAAAACAATCAACTTTCAATTCTCTCTTTTTAAATAAAGGATAATATGTAAGGATTTGATGGGTGGAAAACAAGTTTAAGTATTTTTGCTAAGAATTGTTTATACGTTCATGACTTTGTTATATCAGATTTATTTTTATTTGACGTCAGATTTTTTTTCACTATGCATTTTATAATCATTTTACTCCTAATTATGAACTGATCTTTAACCTAAATATTAATTGTTGTATGTTGTTTAATCGGTTTGGATCCAATAGCGGACCCATAATTTTTTTTCAAACGATGGCTTTGACTATAAGAAACAAAAATAGGGTAAACAGTTCCACCATTTGACTATAAGAAACAAATAGAAGGAAATTTTTTCAAATGATGCCACCATTTGACAAAAAATATGACACTAACAGGATACTAACTTGGGACTGGCGGTGGAAGAAAAGCCTTGCAAATCAACTCTACCAAATAAAAAACTTGTTCTCATTGCAGTTTCAAGATACATACGGTTAGACCTCGCAAACGTGTCGTGTCGTGTCGGGTTCAAAGTTAAACGGGTTGAGAGTTCCTAACTCTAACCCGACCCGTTTAATTTTCGTGTCGTGTCGTGTCAACCCGTTTAATTTTCGTGTCATTTTCGTGTCAACCCGTTTACTTAAATTGGTTGAAATATATTACCCAAATCCGTTTCATTCGTGTCGAGTTCGCGTTTAGGTAGCATGTTGTGCCAGTTTTTGTCAGGTCTTACATGGAATGTACAATCACTTTTTATTATTATTTAGTATATATTTTGTTAAAAAAAACTATAAACTGTGAGTTGTTGATATTATTTGCCTAAGGGCCAAAGAGGCCTAATATAAACGGGTTATTCGGGTCATTTTCGAGTTGAAAATTTTGACCCTGATCTTACCCGTTTAACTTTCGTGTCGTGTCGTGTCAACCCCGTTTACTTAGACGGGTTGAAATGTATTACTCAAACCCGTTTAATTCATGTCGAGTTCGTGTCGGGTTAGCGTGTCGTGTCAGTTTTTGTCAGGTCTACATACGATGACACACAACAAACTAGTACGGTTATACCCTTCACAAACCTATTTTTTTTACATTTCAATAGAAGAATAATAGCGTGACACGTACATGTTTGGATCCCACCATTTTTTTGAAGAATTATATGTTTATGAACATTTCCCCTTCCACCTTGACATGTACCACTTCCTCCTAATGGTGTAAAAGTTTATGAATTATTCCACCAAGTTTAAGAACATCCAAAATTGAAGATACACTTATTCACATTTTCTCAAGAACGACCTCACAATATACGAATACAAAAATCGAACCAACTATGCCACCAAGCATACCACCTCAACCCTGATGCACAATCGTTAACTAAATCCAAACTGACTCATGATTGTACGTCCTCTGTAAAAATAGTCATTGACCACCCTAAAAGAATATTCCAATGTGTTGCTCCATTTGAACAATTCCAATGACACTTTCCGTGCATGTTTATCCAAATGATTGAAATCACCTTGAAGTTTTTATGGTTTGGTGCATGTGAAATCTTTATTTGAGCAAAAGGGTGATTACCAATTAAACTGCCAGATCCTATACGAAATCTACCTCCTACGGATCATATGTTAGAAGGCATTTCAGAGCTAACTCAACCACTAAGGCTAGGGGAAGGTTTCAAACCCGTCTCTCGCAAGATTTGAACAAGGACATGTTGTGTATTTGAGTAAGTCGTTTCGCCCTTTTGCCAACTGAACTACACATCCAATGTCGCCCATGAAGTCTTTATACTCATAACCAAAGGGCCACAAGCCCATATACCAGATAGTCAGATACTATCATCTTGTAATCCATTTTTGAAGAGTTTAAAGGTTCCAACCTCACAAAAGATGAGGAATGTGTGTACTTTTATTTGATTTTTACATTCCTTAAAAAAAAAACTGTTTATACGAACATAAGAGTATCTCTAACCCACCATCAAATCCCAAATTTTGTAACGTTTTTAGTACCATTTCTCTCCAACCCAACAACACATCTTGCACCATTTTTAGTACAACATGGCCCCTAAGTTTGGTTTTATATAATTTCAATTGACTTGTTTGTAACTAAATACTATTTTGATAATGATATTTGTTAATATCACAATATAAGTTATATCTATATTAAAAAGTTAATAATTTAAAATTCAATAATATATTTAGAACAAAACATACCATTGACCACAAATATTATATACACTAATACGAAAAAAAGGATACACATGGCAAAAAAAATTAATGACACAGAGTACATTACAAAACAAATGACTTTCACTCAAGAAAATTCTTGTCGGTGATTACTCACGGATCACCTAGAGAAAATACCAACGTATCATCCAGAGAATCCCTGGGTAATCTATCACTAAATTGTATTACCTACCAACAATTTATCCACCAACTTATGTGACGATTTTGCCTCATCCTTTGACAACAGATTTTTCAGGTAAAAGTTTGTAGACAAAAGTATTTCATTTAGTACTGGTAGTAGTTTAATAATACGGTAAACTAGATAAAATTTCATGTAAGCACGTTAATTTATAATATTATAATTCATAAAGTAATTGCAACAAAAAGATTTTGAACCATATTTATAAACAACTAATAACTCTACTAGTATGATTGAAAATCTACAAAAACTAGAAATTGGTGTAATAGGTTAGAGATAAATTACTATTTACATCAATAAAAAAAACTAGTTTTTAACGAAAATCACAACAATGAACGAACATATACAAACCTAAATAATCACATTATAAAAAAACTAACATATGTAATGAAAATCAAATGAACAAATAAAAATGAAAAGAAAATATCTTTAATGGAATTAAAAAATATATATAAACAAAATCAATGTAGGAACAAATCACGTCTATTGAAAACAACTCTTTTCTAAAATCTAATAAAATAATTATAAAAATATATTGAAATCCACCAAAATTGCTATTAATTTGAAATATAATAATATGATGGAAATTTTATTTAAGAAAACATGGAATAAAAAAAGATTCCATGTGTTGCACAAGCTACAATTTCTTACCGTTTAAGTTTTTGTTTCTAGCGTAAAAGAATATCACGTTTCCACGTCATCTTGGATTGGCCATAAAAAAAGATTCCATAGTACAACCTAAGATTTCATATTCTTTTCTAGGAGCATTTAAAACCCTAAAAATATTATATCTATTTGTTTTGTCTTATATTATTTTGTTCAAACATTTAAAAAACCTCTACTTGATACTTGTCAACTTTTTCACTTCAATGGTCAAACTTTCTTCAAATAACCATTGAAGATGTTTTGAGATTATTTAGGTAAAATGTTTGGATTAAATGTGAACGTGAGCACTTCTAAAGCTGACTAAGGGACCGTTTACCAAATCTTAGTCCACGAAAACGGCATCGTATGCAACAATTTACCTGGTAAGCGTTTACTGTGGTAAGAGTCGTTTCCATCTCTTACCTGGGTAAGACTCTTGGTCATTGTTTTCCTTGTCTTCGTTCTTACCGGGTAAGATTTTTGGTACTTGTTATAGTCCTCCGGTAAGGTAATGTGTTTGGTAAGCATTTACCCGGATAAGCGTTTGGTAAACGATCCCTAAATAAATTCTTGACTTCCAAATTAGTTCACAAGCAAACAATTATTTATGGTTGTTTAAATAAGCTATATGGGTTAGAAGCAGAGCAAAGAATTTTAAAAGATTCAACAGTTTAGGTTCGTACTTTGTCATAAAATCATAACGATAAATTTTGTATATGAATGAAAAATATTAACATAAAAGAAACTTGAATCTTACTATCTTAGACCAACACATGAACCTTCCAATCACTAAAATCACCTTCACTCCATTTTCTCATGAACTAATCTATTATAAATTAAAATCATTTGAGAAGGTATGAAGGATTAAAAAAATTCCATTCAAGATGTACACTATTCTTGTGAAAACCATATAAATGAAGATAAGGGTATTAAAAAAACCATTCAACCCAGCTTGCTAACAAGCTAATTAAACCTAACATGATAAATCGTCAACCCATCAATTAAGAGGGTTGAAATTAGGTTAGCCTAGCTCAACCCAACCCGTCAACCGCTCCTAATTTTATTTATATATATATATATATATATATATATATATGTCACGTTAATTTCCGTTGCAAACCAATCAATCTTTACAAACTTTGCAAATCAATCTTAGTCGTCCATCTAGTCTAATAGACATTTGATTTTATTTTGTTTCTTAATTAAAAGTCATGATCATAATTAATGAACCTATCATCTTCCATATATATTTCAATCATAATTAATGAATTATGATAATTGTCCATAAATATCTCAATTGTTTCCTAATATAATTGTTTGCAAAATTTGTAAATATTCATCTGTTTGTAGAGGAAAGTTTAAATGCGAACTCAAATTTGGTTGTGAACGTGAGGACAAATGAGAGCGCGACACGTGTTGTAACTACCTAAAATTTAGAGCAAAATTAAACTGAAAATAAAATGCGGAATATATAAAATCACCCACTAAATAAGGATAGAGTATAGAATTTTACATCTGCAAATAGGATACTAAATGACAACCTAATAATCTATATAAATCAGGAACATAGATTACATTGGGGTGTCACTAATATCCTCAAAATAATGTTTCTATCTTCTCCAATATTTACACACTACGGTGTAATCCCAAAAAGAGTGCCTTCACCGGCACGTCTTTACGCTCCTCACTAAGAAGCTCCGATATCCCGAACACCTGCTAAATATGGCATTTAAGAACAATTGTTAGGCTTACGCCTAGTGAGAACAAACAGTTAAATGGTTAAAGCCATAAAATATTTATTTAAAAAAATGAGAGACTTTATCCAATTAACTCAACTTGAAAGCTTACTCTTGGTGAGCAAGGCTCTTTTAAAAGTAATCAGGAGAGACCTGATAATACCATTCTTAGTGATGGATATAAAATAAGTCACTATTCATGTTAAGAGCTTTCCCTAAGAATCAAAGTCTATTGGTAACGACCAATAATACAATTAATGTACGGCTCTTGATGATTTCAGTCTTAGAGCTCGTGCTAAAGATCAAAGGCTATTGGTGACAACCAATAATACAATACTGTACTCCTCTCGATGATATTAGTTAGCACCCACGCAAGGATCAAAGGCTATTGATGTCAACCAATAATACAATTTATGTACGGCAATCGATGATCCTATACTGTAACACCCTGATTTCTGTTCCAGTTGAAGAAAGTGTTGAACCAGGTGGTCTATTAAAGAGGAGCTAATTTCAGGGTTTGAGTAGTGGTGTTGTGAGATAGTGACAATGATCACAATAGCACCAATGGTACTAAGAGTATAGTCGTCTTAACTATTGTGCCATACGATTATGACATCTATCATAATAGCACCGGTGGTACCAAGTGGTTGGTGGTCCCAACAAGTGTGTCATGCTGTAGTGACAATGGCACAATGTATCACCCGGGTCTTTGGTAAAATGAAATCCCGGGTCCTCTTTGTATTCCACTCTTAAAATCAACGAAATATGTATTTTTGAAGTTAATTATATTGAGTATCATCCACAAGACGATTAGCGGGATCAAAACGGGTGAAAAGTAGGAAAAACACCTCAAAACGGCCCATGTTATAGTGCCTGGCGATTGTGACAGTGTCACAATCGCCTGTCAGAATCGCCCCAAATGTACGGTAACTAAGGAGATGAATCAGGTTGATTTTGGACATGGGCTATTGTGCCCGGCGATTGTGACATGGCACAATCGCCTCGTCACAATCGCCAACGGCCTCCAGGGTTAAATTCGGGATGTTCTTCATTTGGCCATAACTTCTTCATCACAGCTCCGATTGAGGCGATTCTTTTTATATGGTTTCGTATTTCAGAAGTATTTAAGATGGGTAACAACGAGGATTAAAGGTTACTTCATGATTTAGGGTTCCTATAGGTTGAAAGGTACGACCACCTCTCCGAAATCTTGAATCTAGGGTTTGGTTCTATGATTTCTGATTTGGGTTTGATTTTGGTGTATGTTGGGTTTGTTTATGATATAGATGAAGGTTTTATAGGTGGAAAATTGTGGATTTGAAGTCCTCACCTAATGAAGCTCGGTATTTGGGATAAAACCTAGATTTAGCCTAAATCTAGCTTGTGAGTTCAAATCCAAACCCTTTAACCTCAAATACATGTTATAAATGTTGTGTCTTGTTGATTTTAAACTTATATTGTCAAGGGTTTATGTATTTGGTTGAGTTTGGAGATTTTAGGTCAAAATGAGGTATTTTGGGTATTTTGAGTTAGATGATGAAATGAGCATCATAGTTGGTTTAAAATACTTGGGAAAGTTTTATGTTGAAATAATCTTTGATTTTGACCTAACATTTGGTGAAATGTGTATTTCAAAGAGGATTGATTAAATAAAAGTTTTCGGTGTTTGGAAAACTATAAATACGTCTCGTTTGATGTATTTGGAGAGTAGACTAGTATGTAATGGATCCATAGACATTTAGTCGTTTTAAGTCGGGATTGTTGTCCCCTTTTTGGTTGCGTTAGTAGTCATCGAGGGCCCTACACTTAGGCGTATTAGTCGGTTGTTACTGATTGCCATTGGCTATGTTGGGTGCATCGGGAGGTCATCTAGGGTCTTACACTTAGGTGTATTAACTGGGAGTTGCCGGTTGCCATTGAACTATTGCACGGGCTTGTAGGAATCATCGACGGCCTTACACTTTGATGTATTATCTGGGAGTTGTCGGTTGCCATTGATTTCTATAATTAGCTTGAACATTGAGTAGTGACCTACTTTTGTATCTGTCACTAAAGATGGAATATCGGGTCTCCCCGATTGTTTTAAAAGATCCTTGCTCACCATGAGTAAGCTTTTAAATAGAGTTAAATGGGATAAACTGAACTGTAACTTTGTTTAAATATTTTTACTGATTTATCCATTTAACTGTTTGTTCTTACTAGGCGTAAGCCTAACACTTGATTTTGAATGTGACTTAGCAGGTGTTCGGGATGAAGGGGCTCCCTAGAAGGGAGTGGAGTGTAGTGCCGGTGGAGGCACCTTTTTGAGGAAATACACTTAGAGTGTATATGGTTGGAGATATTAGAACAGTTATTTTGAGGTTGCTAGTAACACCCGAATGTAATCTATATTCCGAATTGTATAGATTAATAGATTGTTATTTTAGTATATGTGTTTAGATGTAAACTCCCATACTCTATCCCCATTTTGGTGGTGATTTTATATATTCCGCATTTTATTATTCGGTTTTATTTTACTCTGAATTTTAGGGTGTTACATATACGTTGACCGAAAGGGGGACAATAATCCCGATTAAAGACCGACTTATATGCCTATGGATTCATTACATTCTATTCTATAAATCAACTACATCAAACAAGACATAGTGATAGTTTTACATTTACCGAAAAACCTTTATATAAATGTTTCCCTTTGAAATATGAACTTTACCGAAAATTAGGTCAAATAGTTTTAGTTCTAAAATCAAAGACTTTCTCATCTAGAGAAATGTCCATGTAAGATAAAACCATTTAAATTACTCATTTCATAACCAAGATCAAAATCCCCAAAATCTTTATTTTGACCTAAAATCTTCAAACTTAACCAAATACTTAAATAACAAACTTGTGGACTTCAAATGAAGTAGGACAACATTTAAACCAAGTATTAAGTTATAAAAGGTTTAGAAATGAACTCACGAGGCTAAGGTTAAATAAACCCTAGAAAGCTCCTAAAATGGTTAGGAAGATGAAGTAGGTGGAACTTGAATGAGAGGGATGAAGAACACCACCACTTGAAGCTTTTAATCCAAAAGCTTAACTTGAATCCTCAACTTAATGGAGTAATAAATGAAGTGAGATGAAGTTGATGGAAGAACAAAACCCTAGAAAATCGCCCTTTAATGTTGTACTCCCGATACTGATTTTTGGTAACTGATAAAATGAGAAATTGAGTTGAAAATCGCACCTTATTGTGCTCACTGGACCTCCCGGCCGACTATGCCCGGCGATTGTGACATGGCAGGGTCACCTGCCACATCGCCCGCCATGTACCATAGCATAACGATCATGTTGCTGAATTCCTTCCCTGACGATTGTGACACGGCGATTGTGACACGGCAGAGTCGCCTGTCACAATTGCCCGTATTGTACCGTGGCTTCGACCTGGTTTCTAAAAATCTTCATTGGTGATTATGACACTGCAATTGTGACAAGGCAGAGTTACCTGTCACAATCGCCTGAAATGTATCGAGACTGCTTTCGTTTCCGTTTTTCGTTCCTTTCCTCCAATCCAACGCAATTCTACTTCAAACACTTGAAGCCCTCCAAAAAGCTACGTATGGAAACATTTAAGATACCAGATTCATTAATATCCTGAATATAAATTTTCGGGTGTTACACGTGTCTGAATATAGTATATATTCAGTGAATATACAATGAAATATTCAGATTAAATAAGCATTATTTAGACTGAATATATACTATATTCAGTCTGAATATTTCTTTGTAATTCAGACCGAATAAATATTATATTCAGTCTGAATATTTCTTTGAATGGGACACGTGTCACACTCTCATTTGTCCTCATGTTCACAACCAAATTTGAGTTCTCATTTGAACCCCCTATATATATATATATAGAGAGAGAGAGAGAGAGAGAGAGAGAGGAAAGTTCAAATACGAACTCAAACTTGGTTGTGAACGTGAGAACAAATGAGAGCGTGACACGTGTCAAAATAAGCATATATATATTCAGTCTGAATATACAAATGAATATTCAGACTGAATATATACTATAATATTTCTTTGAATGGGACACATGTCGCACTCTCATTTGTTCTCACGTTCACAACCAAATTTGAGTTCTCATTTGAACCCGCCCCTATATATATAGGAGGTCAGGTTCAAATAGAAACACCAAAAAAAGAGAAAACTGAACAACACCGTAGGAGTCTTCCATCTGGACGGTATGCATTAATGCATACCGGTAATTTGTAACATGCATTTGTGAATATTCATGAAAGCATATGTAATGACAGAAGCATTGGTGCATAGGAACAAAAAACGCTTATATACATTAGCGCATACCATCCGGATGGAGGGCTCCCAGGATGTTCTTTAGTTTTCTTTGTTTTAGTGATTTCCTTGAACCTCCTTCTCTCTCTCTTTCTCTCTCTCTCTCTCTCTCTCCCTCTCCCTCTCTCTCTCTCTCTCTCTATATATATATATATATACAAGTGTGTGTGTGTGTGTGTGTTTATATATATATATATATCAAAAAAATTAAATGAAAACTCATTTTTATTGCGAACGTGAGAACAAATGGAGCGGTCATAATGTAAACCACTCATATTTGTATGCAAACCACCCTAATCCGTCGATTTCGTTGTTTAATTTAATGGAATTGTTTGATGAAATTGTTTAATCTGATGAAATTGTTTCATATAATAACTTTCTTGATGAAAGTGTTTCATATATGGTTGTTTAAATGTTTTATTTAAACTTTTTCATGTATTTCTCTAAAATTAATATAATGAAGATGATAATATCCATAATTAACACCCTTCACAATAAAAATGATTAATCAACTTCTCATAATACAAACAAATGAAAAAAAAAATTATGATTGACTGAATGAGGTTTGCATGGTTTGTACAAATAGTGTGGTTTGCATTATTGACAAATTAACCTTTAAAAGTCAAAATTATACAAATAATAAAGAATGAAGAGGAGTAATTATATAAGGAGTACATTTTGCATATCGTTTATTATGTTCTTGGTTTCATGATAAATGATTGAAATATGTTATTATTCGATAACAAATAGAAGTAACTTCTGGTTAAAGGTTTCAATAATCAACAACCCTTTATGTTAAAAAGATCATATACGGTTTTTTCTTCTTATTATGTCTGACCCATTTTGCGACCATATTACAAACATTTTGAAACTGAACAGACCTGACTTCAAAAACAAAATTGATTGTTTATTCAAAAGTAGAAGAACGTCTTACCACGGAGGGATTTTTCCGCTCATTGGAATTGGATAAGTATGTGATTTCAGTCAAAGTTGGGCTATGAAATGTTAACTTACCGGCCATTTACTAAATGCTTACCCGATAAGCGTTTATTAGGTCATGGTTTACGTTACTGGATTAATATGGCAAAAGTCAAAGATCTTATCCGATGAGAGCGATGATAAGGATAGAGAGTCTTACCCAGTAACAGTAAGTGACGGTAATAACTCTTACAATACTGTTTTGATAAAATACAATCTTATTCGGTAAAATAAATTAAAATATTAATTCCTAGCAATAAATACTTACTGAATAAACATTTAAATAAATGACCCATAAATTTATTGGCCTCATTATGTACATTATATTTGGGATGATTTTATAAATTATAAGTTAAATGATGACATCAACCAACACCTTTTGATCTGTTTATTCTCTACTTTAATCATACATAACTATTATAAGTCAAGTTGGAGTTATTTTATATTGTTAAACCTCAATAAAATAATGTTCGACAATGTAATAATTTCAATTATATAATATATTTTTTTATCTAGAATTGGCCAATTGACTAATAATTTAGATAAATGTATGCACTATGAATTATGAGTTTTTAAGGGCCCAGGAGATGTCTAGCATTATTTTTAATCCCGCTACATTTTCTTAGTTGAAAAAAATAGATTAACAACATATTAATTATTTTATAACTAATTAAGCAATGTAACGTATCTTCAAAAAAGAAAAGCTTGAATATAAAAATTGAAGAGTTAAAAATCAAAATCTTAAAAAAAATTATATTTAACTCTAACAGATTTTTTATAATAAAGATTATAACATTAATTATATTATAAAAATATTTAATATATTTAATAGAATATTATTTATCTTTCCTAATATTTAATTTCAAAAACCTTCATTGGTAGGAATAATCGCATTTTTCACTTCTAGCTTAGCAATCACTTTTGAAGTATTCCATGTAGGGAATTTTACCTTTTATCTCCTACTTTCTTCATTTTGGAAAAGGTTTTAAAAAATCTATCTAAGTAAAACAAATCTTTAAATCTTTATTTTCTCAATTTTGTCCATTTTAAAAAAATCTGTTGAAGATGTTCTAATTGAAAAAATAAATTACATGACTAGCTCGATAGGTATCCTAATTGGATTAGGAGGAGATCGATCAGTTAGAGCGCAGATAATTTTACAATGCCCAGAATAATATCAATCATTAGACAAAAATATGGTACATTGTTTTTTTAAGAAGAAAAATCGACAATGTAACCGTTGTAAGATGAATGATCGCCTTATTTAACAATTAATAGACAAAAAGCAACAACTTATTTCTAGAAGTGATTAACGTGACGTATGAACCAAGAAATGACCATTGCCTGCAAAGCAAGAACGTTGTTATTGCTAATATCATAGGGTATACAATTCATATTTTCTCAAGTATATAATATTTATATAGGTGGTTTATTATATAACATATCCCATTTGTAGGAATATTGTAACCTAATTTCGATCGTCCAGTAAATCTGGTAAACATGTGGTTTTATAAATATCTTGATTATTTTCTTATATAAAGTGTTGATCAAAATTAATGATCTATAATCATCTTCCATAAATATCTAAATCATAATAGATAAATTCTCGTCATTTCCATAAATATCTCAATTGATTGGATTACATTGGTTGTACAAATAAGATATATTGCATTTGATACGTCTTCAATATTTATATACAGCAAAACTCACACATACTTTTCATTTTTGGAAATGTTTAATCTCGGTTGGAATCTACCGCTAATACAGATACCACTTGACTAATGACCATCTGGTATTTAGCACCAATTTTTGACCATAGTAAAAACAATGCAACTGGATTCTTTCCATCAATTATTTTGAATTACAATTTTCAAAGTCAGGATTGTCAAGTCAGATTTGGATATTAGTTGGTGATGTAATTTGTGTATAAAATATTAAAAACTTATCAAAGTGTAATTAATCCAACAGTATTTAGGTTACCGAGAAACAATATTCAGGTTACTCACAAAAAATGAAAAATATATGTAAGTATTTGTCGTGTATATATATATAAGGGAGGGGTTCAAACGAGAACACCTGTGATTTACGAGAATGCGAGAACACGTAACAACAAAGTAATATTTAATTAATGTGATAACAATGAAAATAAATGTAATATTTAAACTAAAAATAATATTAATTAAAATACAAATATATGTAATAAGATTGAGGGCATAATTGTAATTTGTGTGATAAGATTGAAATAAAAGATCACATCAAATTCAAATACGGTTGCTATATTCATGATGATAAAATCAAAATCACATATTATCACAACTTTATCACATATGGTTGTATTCGAACTTACAATGTTATCACATGTGATAACATTCGAAATCTTCCCTACTGGGTTCAACAACCATAATTTTCAAACTACAAATTACTCAAAAAACAATACTATTACATTAGCTTAAACAAAAAGAAGTCAATCAAACATAAAATTCCGCTTCAATATAACCGAACCAAATATGGAATGCACAACAACATGCTGGAAATATGATTATAAAAAACCTTGATGAAACTCATGAATCACATATTATCACATATGGTTAAGGAATAAAAGTTCGATAAACAAGAAATAATTAGGAAACGAACATATACATTATCACAACTTTATCACATATGGTTATATTCCAACTTACAATGCTATCACATGTGATAACATTCACAATCTTCCCTATTGGATTCAACAACCATAATTTTCAAACTACTAATTACTCAAAAAAATAATACTATTACATTAGACTTAAACAAAAAGAAGTAAATCAAATATAAAAATCTTCTACTTACCATTTATCACATGTAATAAGAAACAACCATGTTTACAAAAAAACGTGGGAAACCCCTACCTACATCATCATCATCAGAACTACCGTCATGATCTTCAGAACTATCATCATCAACTCCATCTTCAGATAAGCTATTTTTAGAATCAGATTCTTCAAAATCCCCTACATTCTCTTCTGAATCATCATGATATTCATTTGCTTCATCAGGAACATCAACAGGTCACTTACCAAAAACATTTGAATCCTTCATCTTCCCAATATAATCGACTACTATCACAGTTTAGCGTGAAACAATTGAATAGAAATCGGTAATATTATAATTGAGAGCGTTCGATAAACAAGGAATTAGGAAACGCTCATATATATCTATAAACATGGGATAAATATAATTAATTATTATAAAATAAAAATTAGGAAAAATACCAAATTACAATACTAACCTTAATGATTTTATTTAATTAATTATATTATAAAAAAGACTTGAGGCCCACAACTGTTCTCGCATTCTCGTAAATCCAGGTGTTCTCGTTTGATCCTCCACCATATAATATATATATATATATATTTCAAAAAAAACTGTAAAAATTGCTTTTCTTTGAGAGCGTAAATATAATGATAACTGAAATTGAAATTAATTAAGGAACCGTTTACAACGCTTACCGGGGTAAGATTTTAGTATATGCAATGATTTACCCGGTAAGCGTTAACCGTGGTAATATTCGTCGCACTCACTTACCAAATAAGATTCTTAGAGGCCGTTCACCAAATCTTACCTGGGTAAGTGCTTATCGGCAAAATTCAACACTATAATCTACTTACCGGGTAAGATTTTAACCAACCAAAACGGCTTCTTATATAACAATTTACCTGCTAAGAGCTTGTAAGAGTCGTCGCCATCACTTGTCGGGTAAGATTCTCGGTCATTACCTTTGCTCTTAGTGCTCTTACCAGGTAAGATTATTGGTCTTTGCAATATTCATTCGATAAGATACTCTGACTTGGTAAGCGCTTACCCAGGTAAGCGTTTGGTAAACAGTCCCTTACTTGTCGGGTAAGATTTTAGTCCACTAAAACGGCATCGTATGCAACAATTTACTCCGTAAGCGTTTACTGTGGTAAGAGTACGTCTTCGCCATCACTTACCGGGTAAGATTCTTGGTCCTTGCTTTCCATGACTTCGCTCTTACCGGGTAAGATTTTAACCCACCAAAACGGCTTCTTATATAACAATTTACCTGCTAAGAGCTTGAAAGAGTCGTCGCCATCACTTGTCGGGTAAGATTCTCGGTTATTACCTTTGCTCTTAGTGCTCTTACCAGATAAGATTCTTGGTCCTTGCAATATTCATCCGATAAGATACTATGACCTGGTAAGCGCTTACCCGGGTAAGCGTTTGGTAAACAGTCCCTTACTTGTCGGGTAAGATTTTAGTCCACTAAAACGGCGTCGTATGCAACAATTTACTCGGTAAGCGTTTACTGTGGTAAGAGTACGTCTTCGCCATCACTTACCGGGTAAGATTCTTGGTCCTTGCTTTCCATGACTTCGCTCTTACCAGGTAAGATTGTTGGTGCTTGTTATACTCCTACGGGAAGGTAATATGACTTGGTAAGCGCTTACCCGGGTAAGCATTTGGTAAACGGCCCCTTAGTCTTTGTCATATTGATCCGGTAAGTTAATGTGACTTGATAAGCACTTAGCCGGGTAAATATTTCATAAATGGCCCCTAAGACTTAAGAGCTAACACAAACTTACACACAACCTTCTGCAGTTCTCACATGCTCAATGATCATTAAAGATGGACACAAATCAAGCCTAGACCAAAATCCCATCACCTCACCTCTCCCCCTCAAGCTTGGGTTAGACCTAACCCGGGTCTTGAAGAAAAATCATAGACGACATCCAACAGTAGAGATGGCGAAATATGTCCCGGCTCAACTTAGCCTGACCCGAATCTGCAACAACTAGACTGGTTACACTTTTTTAGAAAATCATACTCGACCAAGCCCTTGACTTGGAAATCAGTATATAATATTTAATTTTTTTTATCAGTGTTCAATTTTTTTAAAATCATAGTTATAAAAACTTGTGTAACATTTTTTATGTAAAAAAGGATTTAATTTTTTTCTAGAAAAACCAAGCGAGGCACAATGAGTTTGGGTTAGCTAATAAAAGTCGGGACCGGTTGTGGGGCATATGAACATTCCTAGTTTTTGTCTTGGTTTTTAGTTATTTTGTCTTTGGGACAACCTACCATTTAGAATTTAAAATAAAGATGGCCAAATGGTCCCGGATCGATTAGGACACTGTCAATATTTTTTAAAATGTTATTATTTATTGACCAATGGGAATAGTCATGTGGCTATTTTTATGTTTTTTGTTAACCTTTTTTTTATTTTAACCGGTTTTTTTTTTTTGAAATGTTAATGGCACCCTACCCTAGTAAAGGTGTATACTGAATTAATTATATTTTTGCATCTTTGGAATTACCAAAAGATAGTTTTTTTACAATGTGTGTGAGGAGGATTCATTTTGTAGGGATGTCATTAGAAAATTAGCCTTTCTTTTTTAGTGGAGAGATATTTGCACCTCGACCTATAGGTTAAATGCACATAACTATTATGATTATTATTCAATGATTACATAACTATTTTAACTTTATTTATATTTTAATTATTTTCTCTTATTACTTTTATTTCATTTACCAAACTTTTATATTATATAGAGTGAATTACGGATTTGGTCCCTGTGGTATACAAAAAATTATGAGTAACGTCCCTAAACTTAAAAAATTGTGGATAAGGTCCCCGTGGTTCTCAATTTTTTATGGATAAGGTCCCTTTGCCTAACAAACTCTGCTAACTTCGTTAACTCAAGGAACATTTTGATCTTTTAAAACCACAAGGATCAAATTTATAATTCACTTTATTAAAGAATATACCAATTATTTAAGGCATTTATTTAATATTCAACTTTTACCATATTTATTATTTTATTTTTATTTTATTTTTATTTTGAAAAACATTTTATATTTCATTCATTAAAAATGAGTGTATTTAATTTTCATTTATAAATTTTTTTATTTTATTTAACTAATATTTAAGAAAGTCATTATTTTCGGCAAAATCACGTATCATTCATAATTAATTATTTTTTTCAATTTTTTTTCTAATAAAAAAATGATATATTATTTTTAATAAGTAATAAGTCATTGGTTTTTAGTTTATTTATTTTAATTTCGTTTTAAATATAATACAAATAAAATATAAATCATTGTGTAGTAATTATTATTATATTTATTAATGAAAAAACAAAAAATGAGAGAGAGAGAGAGAGAGAGAGTACATATAATGAAATGATTTAATTTTTTAAAATTCGAGATGACTTTTTAGATTTTTATTGACTTTAATTGGATCCTACCTATAGGCTATAATGGGGTAGGGATGAGAATCGGCCCCGTCCCATCGGGAACGTCGTCCACCCGCCTTGATCAGGGACGGGGATTCGCCACTAAATCGGGGATGGAATGTTGACGGGGATCCCCGTTTGTATCAAACCGGGAACGGGGACGGGTATGGCACTCCCCGGACCCGTTATATATATATATATATATATATATATATATATATATATATATATATATATATATAGGGTATAGGTTTCAAATGTGAACTCAATTTTCGTGAACGTGAGGACGAATCTCGGTCACACATCTTCGGTTATGGTGGACGCGATCGCGGAGGATTGACGCGATTCGTGGGAGGGTGGAGATTATTAAAGCGAGGTGAACTGGGGTGCTCGCCTTTATCGACCTGGGATAAGTTACCGAGATTCGTCCTCACGTTCACAACCAAAAATGAGTTCACATTTGAACTTTCCTCTATATATATATATATATATATATATATATATATATATTGATAAAGTATATAAAGTATTTATTTCACCTAAATTGGTAATTCATGATTTTATATTTTCTAACTATGCTTAAAATCTAAAAGTGTTATTTATTTTGGATGTTAGTGTGTAATATTTTCGATGTCAAGTCAAAATACAATTATGCATATGTTTTGGATATTACTCAATATGGTTTTATAATACTCATTATGTTTTGGTCCGAGTGACGTTAAGTATTTTTTGTATTAAGTTACGCATATGTTTTGATTTTACTCGATATGGTTTTATATAACTCATTATGTTTTGGTATGACCGTATGAGTGATGTTAAGTGTTTTTTGTATTAAATTGAACTTCTTTTAATTTTAGGTTATTAATTATTATACAATGTTATGACTTTTTTTATTATATTAAATTACTTTTGATTTTAGGTTTATTGAAAATATGATACATTTCAACGTGTGTCGCCGCTTGCATATTTTGATTTAAAGTAGTTTTTATAAACGGGGAAAAAAATCTCAGCTTCCCCGTTAGGAATGGAGATGGGGATGTGATCTTATTCCCCGGTGGGGATGGGGACGGGGAAGGGATCGAGGTCCCCGCCCCATATCTGTCTCATTCTCATCCCTAAACGGGGTACAAATAACAACCCCATTTTTTCATGTACTTGATTAACTCAATTACATATTTTAAAGTGTATTAGAAATAATATTTTTTTAAAGTCTTCAAAATATAATATTTTTATATCAAAAATCGATTTAGAAAAAAAAAATACTCAAGGACAGATTTGGACCCAGCCACAGACCAGAACTGGTTACATAAATAGATTTTGGGATCGAGACCGATTTTTTACCATCTCTAATCTAGGATTTTCTTTAGAGTAAACTTTAATTTTGGTCCTCGTGGTTTAGTGAAATCTTTGAAAGTGGGACCTAAGCTTTGATAACTCTAAAAATCGTCCCCGTGGTCCTCATTTTGCCTCTGAAAGTGGTTTCCCGTCACTAACTCCGTTAATTTATGAGTTAGTAACAGGGGCATTTCTGTCTTTTTATCTTTATTAACAGTTTTTATTTTAAAACATTAAATAAAGATAAACTTTAATGACCATATTACTTCATCTTTACAAAGCCAGAATCCCACGCCCCAAAAAAATTTAACGACGAATCCCACACCCACACCCACACCACTATAATCGTACAGGTTTCGGCGCCCCCTTCTGTGTTTCCGACGACCTCATGTTATGTGTTTCTGTCGAATTCGGTGCCCCAAACAAATCCAACGAATTGATTGGATGGGTTGGAGAAAATCGGGCACCATGGTCATCCTTTGTTTGGAGAACCGCATAGATGGGTTTTGTATAATGATTTTAGTTTAGGATTTTTTTTTTATGTTTCTTCTCCATGGTTTTAAACCATCTAGGCTATGTAATTTGGTAGGTTGGAAAAAGAAATGGAAATTCTACTAACTAACAATTTGCAACTAGTGTTTCAATTAGTATAATATCAATTTCAAGAAATGGAACCAATAAGGAATGAAACCTTTTTTATGCAACCTCACCTGTTTTAAATGGAACCAGTAGGTCTTTCGGTATTTCAGATGTTTCTTTTTTGTTGAATGAAACCATTGTGCAAAGTGATCCTTGGGGCTGTTTACTTCTGGTAAACGATAAAAGCCTCGAGGGGTGATGAGCAATTTACGTGATTTAACACCTCTTAATTCATCTCACAGTAGTGTTCAGATCAAGTCCGGAATTGGCTTCAAATGTAGTAAATTTTTTATCGTCAATCGTTTCTATTGTTTTGTAGGGTGATTTGAGCACCTAATGTACTTGTTATCGTTGGTAATAAAAAGTTTATATGTGTTGTTGAAAAAAAAAGATTCTTAAAGAACTCAAGCCAAAAACCATCTTGTTAAGTAAGCTAATAGCATCCACCTTAGGGACCGTTTACCCAACACTTACCCGATAAGTGTTTACAGTATAATTCAACACTTTCATGTAACTTATCTTATCGGGTAATCGTAAGCAACATTTTTATCCGGTAAGCGCTTAACAGGTAAGAGTTGTCAACCTCACTTACTGAGTAAGACTCTCGGTGCTTGTTATTGCGCTTACCGGATCTAATCTTGTATTTTGACATCGTTATGCATTCTCTTTATTTGGTACGACTACCCCCACCAATGATGACTTGAAGGCATCCCCATATACACCACCATAATATGACCACATCAAAATAAATTCCAGTTAACACACAAGAGAGTAATCAGATGAGATATTAGAGGAACATGAATGATATAATCAATCATGTACGTCTGTGGAATAAAGTTTCTCCAGATGCTCTAAGTGCAAACACTCTCCTTTGTGACAGCTTTATCAGATGAGGAGGGAAGGTATGCCAAGGGTTTTGATCTAGATGGTTATGAGGATCAGCAGTTAAGGGGTGTTTGTTTTAGCTTATCAAAATAACTTATTGACTTATTCTGGTGTGACACTGGTAATAAGTCATTTTGAGTGTTTGGCAAAAACAACTTATCCGGAGCCAAACCGGTAATGAGTCATTTTTTAATAAGTCAAAAAATTTAACTTATCAACTTTTGATAAGCACTTTTCTAAGAAGTCTATAAGTTACTAGTCAATAAGCTAATCCAAACACCCCCTTAATGGATTTGTTTAACAGGATGGCTAAAAAGTTTGGGGAAAAACTAAATGGACAAAAATGCCCCTGTCGTTAACAGAATCAGTGATACAGAACCACTTTCAGAGCAAAATGAGAACCTGATAAAGAACCACTTTCAGAACAAAATGAGAACCACGGAGATGATTTCTAGAGTTACCAAAGTTTAGATCCCACTTTCAAAGATTTCACTAAACCATCGGGACCAAAATTAGAGTTTACTCTTTTCTTTATTAGATTTTTTAAATTTTTCACAAATAGGTGTTTAATTCTTAAAAGATTATATTTAAGTCTTTAACTCACAATATATTTATAAATTTTAAAGATTTTCACATCCATTATATTATTAAAATACTTTATAAGTTTATCACTCCAATACATCTTCTCTTTCGATTATAAAAAAAAGAATAATAATAAAAATTCAAATATTGTTAATAGAGATGAATAAAAAAAACTAATCTATCCATCCAAGTGAAGTTTTTAGACTTTTGAGCATTTTTCTAGTATTAAAAACACTCTCTCTATTTTAGAAAAAGTATGAGCAGTTTGCGACCTCCAAAGACCCTGTTTTTGGCCAATTGGGAACAGAGAACACGCATTTTTCTGCCCACATCCCATCATCTATACAAGGATGGGAACAATCAGGTAGATCGTCTGAATCATTCTGATTCAGCGGGTGCATAATTACTCTGGCCTAGATAGGCTTAAAATAAAGTAAATTAAACACAAATAAATAGTTAGCAAGGAAAGAAGATGAAAAAACAAAATGCAAATTAACAAAAACTCTGCTACAAATGTTTTTTGGAAGCCTCAACACAAAATTTGAGCATCCAGCCAGCCAGACAGCCATATTATTCAAACCACCTTTCCTTCTTCTACTAACCACAATAATTATAACTTGATTGATTACCACATTCCCCATGGACAATCATCATCAACTCTTCAAATGCAAGCAAGCAAGCAATCTAGTAGGGTTCAACTGGCTTGCGGAAGTTCTCTCCAGCGTAAACTGCCTCTGACCCAAGCTCTTCTTCAATTCTCAACAGCTGTTATTATATACACATTGCATTTAGTTACTTACATTGCTTGTAACATAATCAATCAACTAAACATGTTCTCATAATTATCCTTTCATTTTACTTTAACTCTATATATATATATATAGGATTAAGTTCAGAGGAAAAACGCCAAAAAAATTGAAAAACACCCTCGGAGCCCTCCATCTAGACGATATGCACAAATACATATCGCCATATGCACTAATGCATATATATATATACATACATACGCACCGGTTCATAGAAAAAAACAGCCTCTATTGGTTGTACCGTCTAGATGGAGGGCTCCTATGGTGTTCTTTAGTTCTCTTTTTTTAGAGTTTTCCCCATAAACCTCCCTCTCACTCTCTATATATATATATATACACACACACACATATATATATATAATATAGGAGGATCAAGGTCTGTGAATTCTTAAAACAAAAGCAATTTGTGAGAGATATCAACCTGGTTGTACTTTGCAAGACGCTCAGACCTGCATGGTGCTCCAGTCTTGATTTGACCCTGTTAAGTTCCATTCCATTCCATCAGAATCAAAAACTACAAATTTTGAATCTCTTTTACTATATTGTATATATATATATATGTTTTTCAATTACCGTTGCCAAACCCACTGATAGATCAGCGATGAAGGTGTCCTCTGTCTCTCCACTGCAAACATAACAATTATAATAATATAAAAAACCGTAAAACTTCTTAATCATACAAGAAAACTAATCAGAGATCTATAAAATTCCATCTTTTTCATACCTGCGGTGACTGGCCATAACTCCCCAACCAGCCTGCTTTGACATTTTCACAGCTTCAATGCTCTCAGTCACAGATCCAATTTGATTAACCTAAAATCAGTCAACATAAACCATATCAATTAAATGTTTATATTTATTTACAAAGAAACCATAATTACATCAAGAATAAGATTGGTATATATACCTTAAGGAGAAGAGCATTGCATGTCTTCTCGTTGATTGCCTTCTTAACTCTCTGTAAACACAAATCATCAAAGTAATTCATTGAGAATAATAATCAAATAATTTAATATAAAAAATAGAGAAAAATTGGTAGATCAAAATATAAAGTGGTAAATAAAAATCTAACCGTGGGGTTGGTGACCAAAAGATCATCTCCCACAATTTGTACAAGATCACCACATTCAGCGGTCATCTTGCCATAGTGTTCCCAATCATCTTGGTCAAATGGATCTTCAATGGACACAATAGGGTACTCGCTCACAAATGACTTGTAAAGATCTTTCAGTTGTTCTCCTGAGATCTTTTCTTTCCCATCGTTGTTCTGTTACATAAAATAATTATAAGAATATTGTTTCTTTTCTAACATTGTTCATATATATATCATGCAATTTTTAATATCTCCATGGATCAAATAATGGCATAAAATTAGCATTTCACCTCTTCCTTGAAGTTAAGATCATAGGTCTTGTCACTTCCGTAAAATTCAGATGCAGCAACATCCATTCCAATGACAACCTATATAAATAACACATTTAAAATGTTATAAATACTTGTAAACATAATTTAGTTAACTTGCAAAAGTTAAGGAAATATAAGAGATTAGGTTTCAATGATTACCTTTCCTGTGTATCCAGCCTTAGCAATTGCTGTCTTGAGCAATTCAAGACCTTCCTTGTTTTCCTGATGTTTAAAAAAAAGTTGACGTTAGAAAGACGTAAAAAAACTAGAAAAGGGATGGTTAAAAAACATGAATGCTAACATAATATATGTTTATTTAACCTGAATGTTGGGAGCAAAGCCACCTTCATCACCAACATTTGTTGCATCTTGACCGTATTTCTTCTTGATCACAGACTGAAATCAGATTTAAATGATTAGTGCCCAAGACCAAATACATATTTGAAATCTTTAATGACAAAATCTATACTTGTATTATAGAGCATTTAGGTTTTTATTCTCAAAAACTCTTAATTTTTCAAAGATACAACTTATAAAACATCAAGTATAAATTATTAATGCATATAAAACCTATAAAACCTTCAAGTATAAAATATTAATGCATATAAAACCTATAAAACCTTAAGTATAAATTATTAATGCATACAAAATATTTCAATCTCAAAAATAGTCTTATTTATCCATTCTTTAGATCATTGGATGTTAAGAACAAAATTCTACTACTCTTCCCAAACATAAGGTCAATCAACCAAATAAACAAACAGAATTATTAAATGAGAGTTTTAGAAACCCCGTCTCACAATTGATCAATTTCCAAAAAAACAAATAAATTTAGAAAAAATTAATTTAAAGTTTACGAATAAATTTTACATTCAGCTGCATGAACAAGTGTAACTCACCTTCAAGTGGTGATATACTTCAACACCCATCTTCATGGCTTCCTTAAAGCTTGAGGCACCAACAGGGAGGATCATAAATTCCTATAAAATTAAGCTCGTAAGAATCTTTTGTTTAAAAAGATGTTTAGAAAACAGCATGAACAAGTGTAAGTAATTAAGACAATATATATACCTGCATGGCAAGCTTGTTTCCGGCATGTGATCCACCGTTAATGACATTGAAGGCAGGTACCGGCAAAACTAATTGCTTGTTACCAGCCAAGTTGGCAATATGCTTGTAAAGGGGGATATTGAGGACACTAGCCCCAGCCTTGCAGAGTGCAAGAGAAACAGCCAGGATGGCATTTGCTCCAAGCTAAACAAAATAACGGTTCACCAATTAGCATCATTTATATCAAAGATCATAAAATAACCAAATAGGCGTATTTTATAAAATTCACCTTTTGCTTGCACCAGCCCCACTCGTTCTGAGTTCCATCAAGTTGTTGAACCATGAAATTGTCAATACCGGTTTGATCGGTTGGGTCCTGTAACACACAAACACAAGATATATTAAGATAAGATTTATGATATTTTAAGCAACTTATTTGCTCCAACATATTCTCCAAGACTTTCTACAAAACGAAGAAAGTATGAGAGAAAACATAAAGCACGTTTGGTTTGATGGAATGGTTTTGAGGGATTTGGATTTCATGAAAGGATTTGGAATCTTTGGGATGTTTGGTTTGTAGGATTTGGAATAAAATTGAATTTCATTTCTAATGAATAAATTATAACGACAAATTATAAATACATGTAATAATAATTAAATTTCTATTTTATTAATTGATTATTAGAAAACAAATGGTTTTAACATATTTTTACACATTATTATATACAAATAGTGTGAAATCCCAACCTCCCCCCTTGGGATTTCAAAATCTTATGTTTGATGGATTTCAAATACGAGCAATCCTGCAAATCAAACACAGGATTGGAATGGATTTGATAATGGATTTGATAAAATCCATTCCATTCCCGCAAACCAAACGTGACCTTAAAGATCTCCAAATTTGGAGAATCCTCCAATATTAAATGATAAATAAAACGAAATGATTTTTTAATTGTTTCCATCAATAAAGTTGATTGTATTATTATTTTAGTATAAAACCCATTTCAAAATTTATTGAGATATTGATTCTATTATATATTTTAATAAAATAATTAATGATAAAATCTACAAAAATGGAAAATCTATTGTAATTAAAATCTTTTTGGAGATTCTAAATTTTGTTTCTCCATTTTGGAGAAATTATAGAGAATCCATTAGAGATGCTTACAGATCCCCGAGCCTAAATTGCTGATGTAAAATACGAAATCAATATCAAGGATTAAGTTGAGGTTAATGAACAAACCTTGCCAACAAGAGCAGGGCCGATGATTGTGTTAACATTTGCAACAGCCTACAAACAAACCAAATATGACATTATATCAGATATTCTCTCATTAAACAAACAAACAATATCAATTAAAAACCAATAACTCACCTTGGAGACACCTTTTCCAAGATAGTCTGACCCTCCATCCCTTAGTTCAAGGGCCTCGTAAATACCTACAATACAAGAATTATAATTATATCTTTTAGTATTATAACAAGTCCAAAATACAAAAAGACACCTAACTAGAAAATAAATTTATATATCGTCTGCTGTGTCCAAAATTCATCATATGCTGATTCAAATAAAACAACAAATGCAAACAGATCTTACCGGTGGATGCACCACTGGGTACGGCAGCTCTGGCCAATGTGCCATTGGATAGAGTGATATCGACCTAAATCATACAGAAAATACAGTCAAGTTAAGAGAATGGAACTTACTGCAGAAATTGAAATGAAAATAGTATAATTTGACTTGGGGCATTTCCAATCCAACCACAATACCTATTTTTTACACCAAATTTAACATCAAATCACACCATTTTGTGTAGGTAAATAGTATAACACCAAAATTTGATGTTTCATATCTATGTGATTTTTAGTTTATTTGACCGTAGATATTTTGATTATCATATTTGTTAAAAATTGTATGATAAATTATATTTATATTAATTTATGATATATGATTATTATTATTTAGGTTACAAACTTATATATTTCAAATAAAATTTATAGAACGCAATAAAATACATGTATTAGTCGAATCTGTAAACAACCAACAAATAAAGGGGTATCATTGAAAATTTATTCTAGATTGAAATAAGAAATATATTAGGAGTATTGGCGTTAAAAATTATGTAATCACTGAAAGATGAATCGATGATTGGTGTTCACATCATTTTAAACAAAAAATAGTGCAAACAATCGAAGATTGTCTAAAGTTCATCATCTTGATTTAAGTTACGATGCTATTTACCGATCAACTAAAACTCGTATCGATAGTAGATCCAAGTAAAAAATTCAAATCGATTAGCAAAAATCGAAGTGAACTTTTCTACATGATGCAAAAGTAATCGTACATAAGCAAGTCGATACTGGAATCTATAACAACGATCTAAACAATCCTAGCAGATAGCATCAATCATCGAAAGAAAAACAATCACCGATTCACACGAAAACCAACAAATCTCTAAAAAAAACGATTTGAAAGACCAAAATCAAAGAAAATACAAAGAGATCTAAGTAAATTAATATACCTCAACGGTAGGATTGCCTCTGCTGTCGAAGATTTGTCGTGCCTTCACTAGTTTGATGGTCGCCATAGTTGTTCTTCGAGATTAAGATCTAGAGAGAGAGAGTGAGATTGAGAGAGATGGGATTAGGTGAAGTGAGAGATTTGGGAGCAATGGACATCGTGTACTTGTAGAGTGGCGGAGAAAACTACAGCCGTCCGATTGGCGTGATTTGAAAGCCATAAGATTCATGCCAGTCTTATTTACAAATTTAAACCTTCAAGTTTAGTGGTATTTACACTCTTAATGTCGATGCTAAACAATATTTACAATTTGATCCCAAAAGTGTTTGTTTCTTTGACCTTTCCTTTACCTAAAAGGACATAACTTACGTTTTAGGTGAAAGAAGGACACATGCCCCTTTTTCTCGTGTCATTTTCCATTAGTCACACAATTTTGGCCTATGCAAGGTTTCGTAGTCTTCAAAAATCTTTTTTTATAACATGTTTGTTAGTAGTTTAATAATACTGATACGACTCATAACTTTATCTTATAAGTTATATAATTATTTGATAGTGGTTTAATGATATAAAAACAATCTTATTAAGAAAAAAAATTGTTTGTATGCAGTTTAATAGGACTAATAGATTATTCAAACAGCTACACATGAATGTTTGGTAGAGGTTGGGTTCCGCTGGCGCTGAGAAAGAGAGTTATGATAAGAAGTGTAAGAAGGTATCTTCACCTTGAGATGTACATTAGGATGGGATGCACCGAGATACACTGGATCAATCCCCGTATGAAACGCAATTCATGGAAGGTTTGCCACTTTTACTAACCGAAGGTTTGCCGACCGAACTAAGTAGATTTTAGGGAATCTTAATTCTATTGGTATGAAGAGAATGCTCATATCTCTATGTAACACTATCCTCGACCGACGTTCGAACCATACAGTAGTTACAAATTCATGCAAAAACCCGTATTTGTATATGATTATGAAAAACTTTCTCAAATCTTCTTGCATCACTTAAGCCGTATTTCAGAGCCCACTCATTTATGGGTCTAAGGTCTAATATTAACACTTTCAAGTGATCGACTTCTCCATGTTGAGTTAAAGCTTCAACTTGAGTAACCATGCCCGAGAGTTAGCAATGGTAGCAACACCCAAGTATTGCTTAATGCCTACTAATCTTAGGATCGATTCACATCCACATCAAAAGGGGTTCTTAGCTACTAACTAAAGTAAAGAACATAGTAGAAGAAGATAAATACTTAAAAGTTAATTGCATTGAAAATAGAATACAAATTGTGCGCAGATAAATACTTAAAAGTTAATTGCATTGAAAATAGAATACAAATTGTGCGCAGAGAGTTGTCATAAGTGACTACCAGCTGAAAATTAAAGACTTGGAAAATAAATTACAAATAGAACTATAAAATGTAAAAAAAGTGGTTGAAACTTCTACATTTACGAAACTCCCCATCTTTGCTTCATCCTTGGCCTCTTTATACAGGGGAAGAAATGAGAGGTTGTCGTCCTTTTACCCATCGGAAAAAGGAGATGAAAGTATGAAACACCTCCATTAACCCAAGGTTTTTCAAAGGTTGTGAAATCTTTTAAAACCCCAAAGTCCAAGAGGTTCCCATGTGCTACTTTTAGTCTTCCTTTCTTTTGTAGATGATCCATGTAACCAAAATGTCTTCATTAAATTTATCCACATAAGTTATCCAAATCTTATCTTCATCTTCCTTTGTATCTGGAAGTTGCCCCTCATAATGTACCTAGAATAAGCAGACGATTACTTGGAAAGATGATATTTCACTTGTCCTCAAATTAGCGTCGTCCACCACAGTGGGTACATACTAGGCACATTCTGCAATTTAACATTTAACCGAAAATGATGTGTCCAACCATCAAAACATAAACTTTTATCCCTAACAACTCCAAATAAAAATAAATAAATAAAATGGAGAAACACAAACACTAAAACGATAACACAATCTAAAATGTAATTAAAACACACACAAAAATAACATTCAAAATGTGAGTTATTCGGTATCTATGTGGTTCGTTGTAAAAAATATTCCTAATAAAATGTTTCATGTTTAGAACAGTCGTACCTACACAGTTATTCTTTTCTTTTGAAATGCATGGTTGTAGATTTTGGCCCAAAACCCTTCCAGTTCCTCGACACCTGGCTCCATATTCGGGAATTAGTATGGTGGTTGAAAATGCCTGGAAGTTGGCGGTTGATGAGATATTTTCGAATTTAATTCTAATGGCGAAATTCAAAAATGTCAAAGTGAAATTAAAAAGACGGGCTTCAGATAAATTTGGCAGAATAAAGGAAGATTTCATCAAAGCTATAGCTATTTTCCTAATTGGGCGTTAATTGCGAAAACCAAACCCCTTTGAGGCTCCAAACTTGAAACTTAGAGATTTGCTAGACATTCTTGGTTGGAGAAGGACAAGCTCATTAGTGATATGGCTCGTCAAAAGGCACAATTAAAAGGGACATTGAACGTGATGAGAATACTAGTTTTTTTCACAATTAAATCAAGTTGAGAGAAAGAAAGAACGATATCAAAGATGTTTCCACTAACGAGATTTGTATCGATGACCCAACCGTTATTAAGCAAAATTGTTTTGATCATATCTCCAATAAATTTTTCCGAAACCAATCCTCCTCGCCCGCCTTTTCAAGCGACTTCTTTAAAAAACTTTCCACGGGAGAAGCTTGTGACTGGAATTGGAAGTGTTCGAATTCTAAAATTTTGCAAGCAGTGCTGAATAATTGTACAAGCTCGAAGGCATCGGGTACCGATGGTTTCAAAGACGAAAATAAGCGTCGGAGAACCACTGTAGGGTTAAAACCTCATATAAAAGACGAAAATAGTTGATGCTTTCATAATCTTAATCGACGGTTTCTTTTCAAATAGATCACGACACTTTTCGACCAAACTTTGTGCATGTTGTTGGGTCATGGGTGGGGGAGTAAATCTCATTTTGTGGGATTGACAAAATCAATCTCCAACTTTTACCCTTTTACCCTTTTACTTCCATTTATAAGCAATTTAGTCGTTCAACTATAATCGTGAGGGTTCAAGTCCCTCTATCCCCAAAAAGACCATTTGACTCTCTAACTATTTCTCGTATCCTTTTTAAATCTTTGATATTATTTGTCACTTTTTAGCCCTTACATTTATCAGTTGGGTTAAGTTCAAACATGATGTTTTAAGAAGTTATATCTATAAAGTAATAAGATGCAACTTATTTTTCTAAAGACTATGAATTAACAACTTGTACTTAATGCTTAGTTAGTTGTTTTTAAGAGTTTTACTAAATACTTTATAGCGTAAAGTTCACTTTTGATCCCTAACATTTGTCATTTTCAACAGTTTTCGTCCCCCAACTTTGTTTTATCGTATTTGTTCCTCACGTTTGACACCTCGCAACGATTTTCATCCCTCCTCCTAACGGTTGTTAACATTTTCTGCTATATCCAATTGAATGAGGGGTATTATGGTCATTTTACCTTTTTTCTTATATTTTCTTTAAAAAAACTAAAAGCATGTTTATATATTATTGAGTAAACTACGATTTTGGTCCCTGTGGTTTACCATTTATAACGATTTTATTCCCTAAAATTTCTTGTTCATCACCCAGTCAAACAAAATTGAACCTCTGTTCATCCCAAAAATATTGTCTTCTTTCGTGGATTTTGCAAGAGAGTCTACACTCAATAGCTTCAAAGCTAAAAAACTTTATTTCTTCTTTATAAAATAAAATACATAGATCTGGGTTAAGAACATGGAGGGGAGAAGTGGTGTTGCCGAAATAAGTGGTGTTAGAGATGGTAGTCAAAGGATTAACCAGCTTCGCTACTAGTGTTTGACCTTATCGGGGAAGAAGATCGGAGCTCCCGTGAGATGGGGAAATCGTTCTTGTGAGATGATCCCCTGCAACATCGCATCCACACCTCTACATAATCAATCGAAAAATAGATCTAGACTTCTTTTCTTTTGTTGTTTCATTTTTGTTTCGTTTATGGATTTACAACACAGATCCATGCTTTTTCTTTTTGGATTTGGGTTGAGTTTTGGTGATTAAGATTTGGATTTTGGTTTAAGTTTTTGTGATTAAGCCTTGAACTTGTATTGCTTTTGTGTGTGGGTTTTTTTTGATATGGTGGTCGGAGATGGAACATTGCTCAAGGAAGATGACTGAAGATGGGGCCTTTGCTGAATAAGGTGATCAGTAGAAATTACAGTTTTGGCCCTAAAAACAAAAACAAAATTACAGTTTTAGCACCTGAAGAGAAAAAGAAAATTACAGCTTTAGCACCTGAAGAGAAAAAGAAAATTACAGCTTTAGCCCTTGGTCTTTAATTTTCTATTAATATGTATATACATAATTTTAAATTTAATAGAAAATAATGCAAAGGTTTAAAATGATCATAATAACCCTCATTTAATAGGATTTAATGGAAAAAGTTAAAGATCGTTAAAGGGACAAAATCATTATGAAGTGTCAAACTTGAGGAACAAATATGTTAAAACAAAGTTCAGAGACAAAAACAGTTGAAATTGACAAATGGTTGGGACCAAAAGTAAACTTTACTCTACTCTACTTCTACTTTATAAGTAGAATAGATAAACGAATTTATTTTATTAATAAATGTAACATTGATAAATCAACCGTAACGTATTTTGGGTTGATTTGATACAATAAATTCAGTATATAAATGACAAAAATTAAAGTATATTTGTTACTTTATGAAAAAAGATAGAAAATTTGTTTTAAACTTATTCTTTTAATCCTCTACATAATTGTTATGGAATATTCTTTTTTAAGATGCTTGATACCAAATTCTATGTAATATCATCAAGATGTCCTTTTGTATGTCAAATTTAATATGAAATGGACGTAATTAAATGAAAACTTTACTATGTTCGTTAATTATGATAACCATAAGAACTTTTATTTTCATGTATTGTTTTATACTAGAAGGGTACTTGCGTAATACAGCGAGATATATCTTTGTTTTAGATTTTATTTTAATTTTTGTCCCTATCGATATTCTAATAGTTTTATATGGTTTTGAGAAAAATGATTTTAATGTTCATTTAAAAGTTCTTTTTCTTTATGTAATTTCTTTAATTCAATTTTTTTATCCTAATATAATTATATTTAATAACAAAATAATTTATTTTTGGTTTAATAATATAACTTTTTATCATGATAATAGTTAAGTTTTCTGTTAGAACTCAATGATTATCTTAATTATACTTTGGATTTTTTATATTTAAAATTAAATGTTTATCCTATATTTTGGATGATGGTTATCTGCAGTTAGTTACACGAATTCAGAAATAAAGCTTTAATAAGTTGTACTTACGCACAATTTACTTGTAATCTTGAAAATTAAGTAATTAGCATTAAATAGCAGTACCTAAGGCTTAAAAGATTGTTTTTAAGAGTTTTTGGCCAAATGCTTTATAATATAGTATAGATTATATTTTTATTTATGGTTAGTATTTAAGGCGTAGGTTCATGTGAGGATGATATCTTTTTACCAACATCAAAAAATCACATGTATTTTGTACTAACATCAAAATCACATATGATTTTGTATGTGAATCAAAATCACTACATGAATCATATATGATTTTGTACATGAAAAAAGCTCATCGCGTTCTTGTAAAAAGTTACCGCTCTCGTATGAACCTGCCCCCTAGTATTTAATGTATTGATAAGGCATATATTTATTTTACAGCATGTTTATTTTACTTCATATGTATTTAGTTTACAATCTGAAGCTTTTTTACGTATAATATTTGTTTACAAATAAGTTAAAAAAGTTTGCATTATAAAATAAATACATATGAAACAAACATACGTTAATCAATATTTTAAATTCTAGTCTTAGATAAAAAAAATCATATAAAATAACATATGATTCATGAGTTCTTAGTTTTATCATAATTTAAAGAGTTTCTAAAACAAAATCCTTAAAATCAAAATAAAATATTATATAATAATATCATTGACTCCTTGTAGTTTGTAAATGTGTCAAATAGATCGGCTTAACTTGACACTTTATTTGCAAACATTTATCACCTTATTGTATAATATGTTTTTATAAATAGTAGGTTTTAAAGGCTAAACAAAATTTTAGGAACAATCAAATCGTTTTAATAATTTGTCTATGTCTTATATAAGTATTATTAAACACTGCCAATTTAATAATTTTGTTATGTATTGCACCGGTCATTTTATTAATTTGTCGTGTTAATGTTCCTAATTTATGTTTGATTTTTGATTGAAAATTTCAACAGATAATCTTTCCCTCTATCTTCATTCAACAAATGAGTTCCGAATGAGAATCCAATTCACATGAGTTTTGATCTTATTGGTTCTTCACCAATGAGTTTTGGCACCTTCTGAGTATTTCTAAAGGTTGAATTGACCATACTGGTTCTTTATTCTTGAGTTTTGTCACCTTCTGTTATTTTTGATGAAAGTTTTTATTTGTTCATCTCTATAACCAAATTTGGTCATAATTGTGGTAACATCATGATTTTTCTCTCAGTTGAAGAAAGTATTGAAATGAGTGATCCAGTAAAAAAAAATCAATTATGAAGTTTGGCTATAGTGCCATGAAATAGTGACATTTGTCACAATAGCACCGATTGTACTAAGAGTCTGAGAGTATTGTCTTCTCGATTTTGTGTTATGCGGTTGTGACATTTGTGATGGTAGCACCGATGATACCGAGTGTTTGGTGTTCCCGATAATTATGTCATTCAATAGTAATAATGACACAGTGTAACAACCAGACTTTTTGGTAAAGTGAATTCCCAAATATTTTGAAGTTTGATTATATTGGGTAACGCTTTTTAGGAAAGAAAAGAAAATGGCTCAAATGAGTGAAAAGTGGGAAAAGCTCTCGGTACATGTCATGAGACAGTGACCGGTGATAGTGCCATATGGCACAATAGGATCGTCAAGAGGAGGGAGAGCCTCGGTACATTTTGGGCAATAGTCCCTGACGATCATCGTGGTTTTATTTTTGTTTTGGATCAGGTCTCTCATGTTAACATCCGTTTAAACTCTCAGTTAACTTTGAAGCATTTTCATGTTTTTGCTATATCGTAAAAAAATTTAATTGTTTCAAGGACCTGTTTTGTCAATTTTTAAAACTCAATGACATTAATAATAAAAAAGAAAAAAAAACAAACACAAAAACAAATAAAACAACTCATACAACTTATTCCACGTCACCTCCAGCCCTCCCCATCTTCATTTCTAGACAAGTCTGCACCTATTAACGAAACAGAAAACAAGAAGCTTCATAAAACGAAAGCATATATCAAGTCAATTCAGATTTGGTGAATAATCGAACCTATCTTGGGTTGAAGAAATCGAAGAAAGCATTTGAAATCGAAGGAGGCTTTCGGAAATCGAAGAGAAAATTGGATGTTTTCCATCTGCTCCTTCTTCTTCTTTATAATTTTTGGGTTTTGATTAAGGTTTTTGATTTTATGGTTTTGACAATGGTTTTTTTGATATGATATGAGTTTTAGGGTTTTTTGATTTACATTTAAGATTCTTCATGTCATGTTTTTGATGAATAATAAACAAATTTGATGGCGAATTTCATATTTTTTTAGTTCCTGATTTAACTAGGATTTTTTTCTTTGGATGAGAAAAACGAAAACCAATTATATCCAGATCTACACAAATGGTTTAAAGTTAGGTTTTGTTGTTGATTTGTTCTTAAAAATTTAGGTTTGTTTTCATTTTTGTTATTGAAAAATGGGTTTGTGCTCTTGATTTCGTTCTTCAAAACTGGGTTTTTATTGTTGATTTTGTTCTTCAAAACTGGGTTTTTATTGTTGATTTTGTTCTTCAAAACGGGTTTGTACTATTGATTTTGTTCGTTATTTTATTTAGGTTTCAATCTTTGTTTTTGTTTGCTTTTGGGTATGGTTTTTGGGTCTAATTTTTGTTTATCGGTATATTGGAAGAGATGAAGAGATGGGGAAAAACAAGTTTGAGTTCAAAAGAGACAAAATAAATAGAAACCTAGGTTTATTCTTGAGTTTTAGAAATTGACAAAACAGTTCCTTAAAACAATTACAAGTTTCATAACATAACGAAAAAGTGAAAACACCTCTAAGTTAATGGAGATCTTAATGACTGTTAACATTAGGGGTCTGATCCATAACAAAAATAAAACCACCTGTAATTATTTCATTTAGGGACCCGATCCAATTTTTCAACAAATCGCATAGACAAATTTTATAATTTACTCTAATGTTTTATAATTTTAAAATTATAAGAACCAAAAGTATTAATCAAAGGGGGTGTTTGGGGTTGCTTATAAAAACAACATATTGACTTATTCCTGTGTGATATCAACGATAAACATTTTTGAGTGTTTGGTAAAACAACTTATACTGATGAGTTTTTTAAAAAGTTAAAAAAATTTAACTTATCAAAAGTCGATAAGAACTTTTGTAGAAAAGCAATAACTTATTTCAAATAAGTAATCCCAAACACTAGGGGTGTAATCGAGCCGAGACAGCTCGTGGGATACTCGAGATCGACTTGTGAATTGTCGAGCTCGAGCTACTCGAGTAGATAATCGAGTCGAGTTCGACCTATAAATTACTCGGCTCGAGTGGCTCGCGAGCCTTATCGAGCTTCTATAAAATTACAATTACACCCCATATATATGTATATATTATTAATATAGGTCTGATTGTGTGATATGTTAGATACTTTTTAAGTAAAAATTAAGGTTTATTTTAATGTTTTCCCTTTCAAGAAGTCAAAACACACTTTTCAAATTAATATTTATGTTATTATGTGTTTTTTTGAGACACGAACGAGTCGAGTCGAATCGAACTCGAAAATGTCGATACATTTCACGAGCTCGAGCTTGAAAATTTAGTCTCGTCCGAGTGCGAGTCAAATATCAAACTGTGAGTTTGAGAGTCTGAGTCGAGCTTGACACTGTATCAACTCGACTCGGCTCGATTACACCCCTACTAAATCCCAAAAATACCAACTATCAAATTTATATACTACTTCACTATTGAAAATTTATTGAAATAAAAAAATAAAATCTCTATTTTTATCACTTTCTTTCTCTTTCATTCATCATTGTTTCTTCCGTCCATATCAACACTAACCTCATAAAACCCCAACAACCTACTACCTCTCAAACCTTCCTCCTTGCAACAATGGCTGCCGCCACAGCTTCCATAGCTTTTTCAAGACTCCTCTCTTCCGCCACCAAACCCCACCTCACCTCCGCCTCCATCCTCCCTCCCAACCACCTCTCTTCCTCTTTCTCTCCCCTCCGTTTCAAAACCCTCCGCCACCGCCTTCCCTACAACAACCACCACCCTCTTAAATACTCCACCGCCACCAAAATCACCGCCACCATCTCCGTCGGAGACAAGCTCCCGGACGCCACCTTATCCTACTTCGACACCGACGGCGAACTCCAAACCGCCACCATCTCCGATCTCACCAAATCCAAAAAAGCAATCCTGTTCGCCGTCCCTGGCGCCTTCACCCCAACCTGTTCCCAAAAACACCTCCCCGGATTCGTGGAGAAATCCGGCGAGCTCAAATCGAAAGGGGTCGACACAATCGCCTGTATCTCGGTCAACGACGCCTTCGTGATGAAGGCATGGAAGGCCGATTTGAAAATCAACGATGAGGTGTTGTTATTGAGCGATGGAAATGGCGATTTCACGAAAGCAATTGGGTGTGAATTGGATCTGAGCGATAAACCGATTGGATTAGGGGTTAGGTCAAGAAGGTATGCGATGCTTGTGGAAGATGGGATTGTGAAGGTTTTGAATTTGGAAGAAGGTGGAGCTTTTACTTCAAGTGGTGCTGATGATATGCTCAAAACTCTTTGAAAAAAAAGCCATTTTTCTATGTGAGTTTTTTTCACTTGGTTTTTCAGTGTTGTAATGGAGTTTTTGCATCAATAATATGAGAGCTTTATGCTTAAAAGTTGAAGAATTTTTGAGCTTTTTAATGTGTATTATGATTATCCATTGGAATTACTCATGGGTTTTTTGGTTTTTGCATCAATAATCTCAGATTTTAAGCTTAGAAAGTTAGAATTTTGAGCTTTTTAATGTGTATTATTTTCACTGGAATGAGAAATTTGACTTATGGGTGTTTCAGTTTTTGATCAATAATGTCACATTTTAAGCTTAGAAGTTAAAATTTTGAGCTCTCTTTTATGTGTACTATCTTATCCATTGGAACCCTCATTGGGGTGTGTTTGGTTGGAGGAATTAGACACTAACTAATGGGAATGATAATAAAAGCAACTGTTTGGTTTTATATAATATAATGAAACTAATGAGAATGATAATAAAAGCAACTGTTTGGTTTTATATAATATAATGAGTTCATCCCCCATAAGCCCAAATTTTCGTTCGTGATTAAACTGGGGGGAATGAATGTCATTTTCATTCCCATTTCCATTCCCCTACCTGTACCAAACGGCCCCTCAGATTTTAAGCTTAGGAAGTTAGAATTTGAGTGTTCAATGTGTAGTGTACATTGGAATGAAGCCAACTTGACTCATGGGTGTTTCAGTTTTTGCATCAATAATCTCAGATTGTTAGCTTAGAAAGTTAGAATGTGTACTATCTATTGGAATAATGACACCAATTTGAGTCATGGGTGTTTTGTTTCAGTTTTTGCATCAATAATGTATTATTATTATCCATTGGAAAGAGACCAATTTGACTCATGGGTGTTCAGTTTTTGATCAATAATCTCATATTTTAAGCTTATAAAGTTAGAATTTGAGGTTTTAATGTGTACTATCCATTGGAAAGAGACCAATTTGACTCATGGGTGTTTCAGGGTTTGATCAATAATCTCACATTTTAAGCTTAGAAAGATAGAATTTTGAGCTTTTAATGTGAATAATCTCACATTTTAAGCTTAGAAAGATAGAATTTTGAGCTTTTAATGTGAATTATCCATCAGAAAGAGACCAATTTGAATCATGGGTGTTTCAGTTTTTGCATCAATAATCTGAGATCTAAAGCTTAGAAGTTAAATTTTTTAGCTTTTAATGTTTAATTGTGTACTAGCCATTGGGATCAGACCACTTTGCTGCATAACCAAAGGCTATTTGCCACCAATGCCCTTTTGTGAGCCTTGCCTCATTGGTGACACCAAGTTTCTACTTTATTTAGGCCTCGTTTGTTTTTTTTTCATTTTAAGCTCTTAATCATCACTTATGTCTGATTCATTTAGACGTTTCATAACCATTTCAGAACTGAAATCAGGCTTCAGACTTAAGCACGTCTTAAAAAACAAACGCCACCTTATAGTCTTTCCTTTGCATATTTACGACTCAATTGGGATTCAAATCGATTAGGACTCAAATGGTTAGCGTATTTGAATGGTTTGTATGCAGTTTTTGCTTTGCATTTTCGAAAAAAGGTCATGAATAAAACTAGCACCAATGTTCCTTAGCTATGCAAAGCATTTTTGAGGAAGTTTGAAGCCTTTTTTATGTGGTTTTTCCTTTGCATTTCCGCAAACAATCGACTAGTTTGCAAGCATCAATAGGTTACGATGAATTGCAACCAGTTATTTAACGATGCTAAAAAACTTAATGTAAACCAACCAAACCAAATGGACCTAATATATACCTCATTCAAAGGTAAGGTATACCTTATTTCTGTCCCGGAGAGACAGAGAGGTTGTTTCTGAAAAGACCACCAAATTTGCGAAACTACAAACTAGTTTGTATAAAGTAGATATAGTATGATTGAATCGTCTTTGGTGCCGAAATCGTGTTAGCATAACTATGAATCTCATGGAGAGTTCGAATCTGGCTGGGGATGAACACTGATGGCATGGTGATTTGCCCCGACCCGTTGGGGAACTCGATTTACTCGTCCTACCAGGGATTCTGGTAGCGGGTTCAGGGGTCACGGACAAGTAAAAAACTAGGGGAGGGGTGCCGTCGATAATGTATTCCATAACCCGCCATGTTTCCACATGTATATATTAATTTAATATCATATTTTTTATATATTATATTATATTTTTCAACTAATCTTGACCGTTTTTTCGAACCATTTTTTTATTGAATCGGGGATGGACCGGGGATAATAACCACTGGGACCGGGGTCAGAGATGAGGATGAGGTGGTGAAACCGGGGCCGATGATTGCATTCCCCGTCCCATCCCTGTTCTGTTGACATGCCTAGTTTAAACTTTAAAGCCTATAATTAGTCTAAACCGGTCTCAGATTAGACCGTATTTTTGTGGTCTGGTTTGAGCAGTTCAAATGCTTCATTACAAAATGAACATTAGAAAGAAAATTCTTAAACCACCATTTGTAGTTTGGTATGTTAATAAAGGCTTAAACCCATACTAGTTTCTTATTTGTGCAATCCATTGTATTTAACTTTTTACGTAAATTCTACGTTATATATCAACCCTAACGAATTACTAATTAAGGTGATTTTACAAATCACAAATCTTTATATGGTATCTGGCCAATCGATCACAAAACCTAAAAAAAGCTCTCACCCTCATCTACCTTTTCTTCTGCTGACATGCCCACGAGTTCTTTTTCATGAAACTTGGTCGAACTATATTATCGAATCATCACAAACCAAGATCTAAGAAATTATCTGTTTCATTATAGGGTGATCAGAGGAAGAGAAATTAATTACTCCTTCCATTATTAAATGTAAAACTATCATTTAATCGATAAAACATGTAACAATTATGTATTTATAAAATTGTATCATTTTCATTATAGACATTTTATTTTGAGATGAATGCAATATTTAAACTAAAGTTATTTTTGGAAAGAAAGAATGTTAGAACTAGCATGAAAAGAATTAACTATATGATTCATCTCGAAATAACGTTTGACGGGTTTGATTCTCTTTGGCCAGCTCTAACTGACAGGTTAAACAACTTAAATGTCATAATATAACCACAAATAATTTCTAATCAATGAACTAAAAAGGTAAAGAGCTAAAATGCTTCTTGATGTGTTAAAAAAAAGGATATGTTGAAGTACACAAATGAACCTTGAAAGACAAAGATAAACTATATTTTAACTCAAAATAAAATATAATTTTGATACATGTTTTGTTTTTCTTGATTGAAATCTAATAATTAGTTGTTTTTAAAGTATTTATATACATAGATTTAAAAGAATCTCATTTATAGAAGAAGGTTAAAAAACATACAAAGCGTTATATATATTACATATATAAATTCAAAAAGTCGCTTCTGTCACTAGACAAGATTTTCCAAAAAATTTGTTTGCATCACTCTCGTCACTTTAACCCAGTCTCGAGTGTACATTATATATCCGTCATGCACATGAAAAACACACGAACTGAGCAATACACTCAATAAACAGATAACAAGTGTAATAGCAATTTCAAAAATAAACTAATAAAAATGAGATATATCAAGTGAGTCGGAATATATATGTATTTATGTGTATATATATATATATTCAATGAATTAATAATCATAAATCATAATAACCAAAAAATTAGAAAACTAACTCGAAACAATCTCAAGTCCAAATCGACAGAAGGTCAATTATAAAGTCTCAATCAATTAAATTTGTCAGTAATAAATTAAATAATAAAATACAAAAATTTGACTAATTTTCTAAAAGTAATTAACATAAAGAAAATATTATCCTCAAATAAAGCATATAAGTTAAATTATTTTAACTAATTAACGCAAAAAAATGAATTTAAATAAATAATAAAAATATATATAAAAGGTAAAAAGAATGCTGGCTATGGGGTTCGAACCCATGCGCACTTATGTGCAGAAGATCTTAAGTCTTCCCCCTTAACCACTCGGGCAAACCAGCTGTTGATGAATATTCTCTCATTTATTATTATATGAAATTGTAATTATTGGGCAATTTCCTTTTGCTATAAATATATAATATTCGAATCCATAATTTTTGCCCTTTCTCTCCCAAATTAAGCGATTCAGGTAAACCCTAACCCTAGTTGATACAGGTAGAAATAATCATCAACTCGAATTCAATCGAGCAAACGAACAATGGCGGAGCACTTGGCGTCGATTTTCGGTACAGAAAAGGACAGAGTGAACTGTCCGTTCTACTTCAAGATCGGAGCTTGTCGGCATGGAGATAGATGCTCGAGGCTTCATACGAAACCTAGCATCAGCCCTACGCTATTGCTTTCCAACATGTACCAGCGTCCTGATTCGATTACTCCAGGTGTCGATCCTCAGGGTCAACCCCTCGATCCTCGAAAAATCCAAGATCACTTCGAGGTGTTTAACCCTAATTCCTTTGTTTGTTTTTTTATCTAGTCTGATGCTGCAGGATATTTTTATGAATTGTGTTTTTAGAAATCTTGGATTTGTTATGTGTTTAGTGCAAGGGATTTTGTGTGTTGGTTTTTAACTATTGTTCTAGTTGCGATATGGGTTTACTTTTGTAGTTCTGTGTTTTCGTTTATGAGTTAGTTAGATGGACGAACAAATGGTGTTATAATATGGTGATGAGGTGAAAATGTTAGTTAATTTTCAGCTATTTGTGACGTATGAGCTAACTACATATGCATATTTGGAGGTTAAGGTGAAAGATTCAATACATCATTTGAAGTATGCGAATAGACAAGGTTTAGTGCAAGGACGATGTTGACTGTTGTTACCCATTGATCATGATCCAACCAATTTTTCTCACATTATAATAATTTATCTTTTCTTGAAGAATCGTTTCTTTTCCTCACACCTTGGGTTACTCACATGAAGAATTTGGGCAACTTATAAGTGTATAAATTGCATGGGGTTTTGTTGCAACCTTCTGTTTTGTTTCTGCAGTTGCCAACTAGTGGAGTAATAATTTAAAATCCTACTGCAGTTAGCACATTGCATACTTGATTTTCTTTCTTCATTTTATAACATATTAACTATTATTTCAATAATGTGCTTTCTCACTTTAGCTTTTAATGTACAAGTGCAGGACTTTTATGAAGATTTGTTTGAAGAGCTGAGTAAGTATGGGGAGATTGAAAGTCTAAACATATGTGATAATTTGGCTGATCACATGGTATATAATTACTGGACATAATGTTAGTCTATCTTTTTGCTACTTCAGATTCCTAATTTCCTATTAGATTAATATTTCTTCTTTATGGGCAGGTGGGGAATGTGTACGTCCAGTTTAGGGAAGAAGAACATGCTGCAAATGCTCTTCAGAATCTGAGTGGAAGGTTTTATGCAGGTACACATGTTTCTGTAATAATTATTATACTTATATGCTTCGAGTTTCTTTTAGAGCATGGGGATTAATGCAGTCACAACTAACATATAGGAAGAGCATATTTGGTTTTTAAAAAGATATGCCCCCTATTTTAGTATGAATATCATCTTGTAATATGACTTATCTTTTTATTACAAAAAATATATATATATTTGCATGGGTAGAATTTTTTTTGACCACACACACGGTGTAGTCAATGCATTTAAGACGGTGTCCTTGCTATTCTGCTTGTTCTTGCCTTGTCTGACTTTTCCTCCTGTCCCTAAAAAGTCTTCTATTTTATGCCGGAGCAATTATGAACAATGGGATCTTAGCAGCTTCTGGTCACAAATCTAATTCACATCTATAGATTTCTAACAAAATTTGCTTATTTGTCTTTATTAATTCCCCCCTGAGAGCACCTTTCTTTCTAGTCTACAAAGAAAGGAAAAGCATAACTTTACACAGAGCTTTCTGAAACGTGAGTTCAGTATGTTGGGCAGAATACAATTGCATGCCATGGTTGTTAAAAGCGCGCCTAGGCTTTGGGGCTAATAAGGCTCAAGGTCTTGGGCTTTTCTATAGTTGAGGCTAGGCATATTCACGAGGCTCACTAAGGCCCTGCGCCTTGTGGTCCTAGGCGCACCTCATAAAGAGTTATTAAATACCAAGTTAAACCCCAATTGTAAGTAAGTTTCTCATCTTCTTATCTCCTAGATTTCTTAAAAAGAAGACTTATTAAATAGAATATATAAGTCAAACCCTAATATTAAATACCCAATTCTTATAACTTAAAGTCTCTTTCTCTATAAATACCCTGACCTCAAAACTTCTCCTCATGGCGCATGCTTTAAACCCTTCTTCTTTCTACCTCTATTGAAGTACTGTTGATTGTTGCACTGGAGTACTTGCTACATATTCAAGTTGTGTATAACTCTGTGTGTGTGTGTGTATACACACTTTTTTGTAAGATGCCTAGGCCCCAAGACCCCTTTGCGCCTAAGTGTGCCTTGAGCCTTTAACAACTTTGGGCAAAACTAATTAAAGTCATTAGAGTGCCACCACAATTGTGGATTGTAGTTTTTTGTAGACTAATTCCGAAGGGTTCCAGTTTGGTGGCTTGTCAATCATTGTATTGATATATGGACTTGGTTCTAGGAAACTTCTTTCCACTAGTTGATTCTTATGGCATTACATCCTTATCTTATGATGTGTTATGCATCTTGAACATTCCATATTCCTCCTGCCACCATTCCAAGTGATTGCTGCACAATTCTTAATATTTGGATGTTGGTAATGTATAAGCCATTTGGGGTGTTTCTGTTATACCCTGGAGTCGACAGGTCTATTAGTTTGGTCAATAAATAAATAAGTCAATAGAAGGGTAGTATAAATAAGGGAGGGGATTAGAGAGATAGGTCATTCTATTTTGTGAATTCTAGTGAGCGGGAAACCGTTTTGGGAGAGAGCAGGCCTCTCGAAAGCCTGTAGAATCTGTAATCATTTGGTTAATTCAATCGAATCACCATGAATGTACATCAGTTTCAAATCTTGTTTCTAATGTAAATACTATTCATGTTGATATAATATTAAAATTCATTACATGAGTACTTACTTCCTGTAGCATCTAGGTCTGGACCCTTATATTTTTTAGTTGTATTCTTCAAGCGAATGTTTGAGTCATCATTTATAAATTTAAATCAATGTTTGAGTCATCATTTATAAATTTAAATCATAGTTGCTTGTGTTTATCTAACATCATAATAATCTATATCTTCAGGTCGCCCCATCATTGTGGACTTCTCACCAGTGACAGATTTTCGTGAAGCTACCTGTCGGCAGTACGAAGAAAATGTATGCAATCGTGGTGGTTACTGCAATTTCATGCATTTAAAAAAGATAAGCAGGTCAGTTTGGTTATTATACCCTGTTTTACTGTCGAGTTTTTTACTCCCTCTGGGCTCTGACACATAATAAACGTCCACAATGAAAAATGGATAGTTTTAGAATTATGTAATAATTTTTACACTTTTTAATCAACTATATGACAAAATTTCCCTTAATAACATAAGGAGCAATGAATTTCTCCATCTCATAATTAAGGGTAGAATTATAGGACACCTATTTTGGGACAAACCAAGATAGAAATGTGGGCACTTATTTTGGGACGGATGAAGACTATCTTTAACAACAAGTGAACAAACCAATCCAATCTTTATTAAAAAATAATCTCTTCCACCTACTCGATCCTCAACTCCAATCCAATCTAACTTTTTTATACTTTATTCATAATCCAATCCGATCTCAAAAATTATTTTATAAAAATTATATATTTAATATTTTATCATATATATATATATATATCTTTTAATTTTAAAGAAAAAATAAATAAAATGAATTTTTTGCCGGTTGGATCCATAGAACAAACTTGAAAAAATCAAGATCTTTAAAATTTTCAAGTTGATGAGAGTATTAAAATGAAGAGAAAGATTGGTGTGTTGAAAATATGTCAATATTGCTCTCTATGTAGGGAATTAAAAACCATGAATTTTATATTTTTTAATTTTTAGTATTTTTATTAAAGTTATCTTTTTAATCAGATAAGTTTTGTCCTAATAAAATCCAAACCAACTAATAAGATTTTTTTTTGTTTTTTTTTTAAAAGTTAACCATCTTTGCAATCTTGGATTGCTATAAGTTTACCCATTTTTTTAAAAAGTAGACTATTTTGTCTTATTACCAATCTGATTTGGTTGGTTTGCTGCTGTGGGTAGTCAAAGTAGTATTTTATCTCGCTAGTTGCTGATTCGTGCATATGGTTCTTTTAGGGAGTTAAGGAGGCAATTATTTGGGAGAAGCCGAAGAAGGAGAAGTAGAAGCAGGAGCCATAGTCCTCAAAGGCATCGTGGTTATGAAGAACGTCCACAAGGTGGTGGCCGAGGTTCAGGAAGAAGAGGAGGAGGTGATTATGGAGATCAACGACATCATGATAGGGGAAGGAGGCCCAGAAGCAGGAGTCCTGGAAGAAGAGGTGGACGTAGCAGAAGCCCAAGTGGAAAGAGAAATCGTAGTAGTCCAGTTAGGGAAGGAAGTGCTGAAAGAAGGGCAAAAATTGAACAATGGAATAGGGAAAGGGAACAAGCTGACTCACGTCCAAAATCCGTCACTAATGATGACAATAATGATGAAGGTGGAGGTGCTGTACCGAATGGAGACCAGTATTATGATCCTCGTCAGCAACAACATGATGACGGAGGTTATGATGACTGATTGATCAAAGTTGCTTCGTCTGGTTTGTTCCTGTTCTCTGATTTTTTCCCTCATATATATATATTATAGAGGAAAGTTCAAATGAGAACTAAAATTTGGTTGTGAACGTGAGGACAAATGAGAGCGTGACACGTGTCTGAATTTGTATTATTCAGACTGAATAATAAAGAAAATATTCAGACTGAATGTAGTAATATTCAGTCTGAATAACATTACATTCGGTCTGAATATTTTCCTTCATTATTCAGTTTTAATATGACACGTGTCGTGCTCTCATTCGTCCTCACGTTCACAACCAAATTTGAGTTCGCATTTTAATTTTCCTCTCTCTCTCTCTCTCTCTTTATATATATATATATATAGATCTTGCATCGTTAGGTATTTGAAAAACTAAATGAAAGCAAACCATATGGGCCCAGTATATCCCACCAGGAGATGGGGTATGGGAGGGGTAAGATGTATGCAAATCTGACCTCTACCTAAAAGAGTAGAGTGGCTGATTACTTGAAAACCCCCGGCTTATTATTAAAATCCATTATTGAAAAAGATAGAAAGAAATTAAGACAAGTAAAGACAGAAGTAAAAAAGTAGTTTTTTTTTAACTTTTGAAACATCCCCACTTGGAAGATATGGCTTACTGCCCATTTTCCACTGTGCAGGATTACAGGGTACAGGTTCATTATCCAAATCTATTTTCACCTTTTTCGTCTCATTACCCAAACCGAACCAAATCAAACCGACCCAGTAAATCCCACTCGAAAGTAGGGCATACCTCAAAAGTGTAGGGCGACTTTTTCCGTGAAGACCACCGGGTTTTTTTTTCTTTTCTTCTCACTATCCCTTTTAAGGAAATTGAAAAAAAGATTACAGGGAAGACAAGGGAAGAAAGGATCACTAGCTGCAAATCGCCTGAATGCATTAAGTCTGTCCTTTTTGTTCCTCCATTCATGTGGAATTTAACTTCAAAGTTCTTGAAATTTGCAGTTTTATTCTTTCTGGAGTTTCTTTCCTCGACCCTTTTTTCCGTTTTCATCAAATATCATAAAACAGTTGAGCCCGCCATTGCTATTAGGCTTTCGTAGTATTAGTGCAACAAATAGGTTTTGGGGATCAGGCGAGAATGAAGTTGGTATCTTTCTTAATATTTTATCATCCATATAGGCCCCTCAGATGCTGTGTTGCAATGATAGCTGTCCCCTGTTTTTTGCAGGCTGAAATTATCCTACTTATACATGTATATATGTGTGTGTGTGTATATATATATATATATATTGGGGCATAATCAAATGAGAACTCCATATATTGTGAGGCTTTTATCTTAGAAGGTATTGTTTCACATGCTTTTTTTCCAATCCAAGTCTTGGATTTAAGATATTGATTACATATATTTGTTACACATTGTGTTGATTTTGGTTCACAATGTGAAACTTTCTTACGTGTACTTTTTGTTTTACAATCATGTAAAAAAGTTTAACATCGTGAAACAAGTACATGTGAAACAAATATATGTCAATCAATACCCTAAAATCATAGCTTTAGATTGAATAAAATCATCTGAAATGACACATGATGCAACTGGTTCTCAGGGATCTCATAATTTTGTGGGTTCTCAAATGATTAGCCCCCTATCACAAACATATATATACACACACATATATATATATATGTGTGTGTGTGTGTGTTTCATAGGATCAGATGGGATGTGTTGCAATTCAACGGTACAGAAGTTTTGAGTGATGCAGGGTAAAACATTAGGGTATCAAATTCTTACGATTATATGTAGAAAGGTTGTTTTTTATATTTGAATTACGAATAAAGAAATGCGATCTTACGTTAGTTTACTAGTTTTGCAGGTTCAGGTATCCCTGCATCAAAGATCGGGCCTTATTTATAGCGGCTTACCATTATCTTTGTATACAGGTTCACTTTCGTCCTCATCTTCAGGGCAAACTATACACAAGGAACTAATTTGAAGATGATGTGGCCGTAACCCACCCGTAAGTTCTCTTTTCATTTTTTGTTGAGAACCCTTTTAGAAACTGGAATTGGATCTATGTTTTATTGGAATATCATCTACTTAGTCTCTTTTCAAACTGGATGGTAAATTGGTAATTTTGCTTTTGTATCAAACCAACTGTTTGTTGTGCACTTTATTTGTATGTTTATCAAGGATTGAAGCAACTTTCTTTGTTTATTTAAAGTGAGCAGGGTTCTATATGGTTGAATTGCATACAGATATGGGTCTTTATCTGTGGGTTATTTAGCTGAATGACTTTCTGACAAGTTGTTTTGTCTTAATAACTCGACAGTCTTTTGACGGGTTTTTGAAAATGTCTGTATAATAGAAGAATGGCTAGAATTTGAAAACAAACGATGATATATCTCGAATCATCCCAGATGATTTGGGTCATGGGTAAAGACTTAATGGGAAAAGTGTTTGATAAACAGTCCCTTAGTCTTTTACTTGTTCTTACGTTCAATCTTTACTTAAAAGAATAAAACATGAAACTTATGAAACACGAAATAAATAAACCCTTTTCAACAAACATTGCATAAATATTTATCGAGTTGTAATACATCTCTAATCTAACACTAAAAACATAAAAATGGAGGTGTTTTAATTTTCAACTCACCACTAAAACGGTAAAGAAATAGTGGTCAATAAAGTTGTTCTCTATAAATCAAATATTTATATAATATAAAGACGTTTTCTAGTGTGTTTTTAGTTGATTCTTTTTAGTTATCTTTTTTTACTGGTTGGGTTGGAGATTAAAGTTATTTTTGAGTATCTTTAACAGTTTCTTTAAAATAGAGAAAAACCCATTTTTCTTCTATAAACTTCTTCAACATCTCTATTATCATTCTCTAAAATAGAGATTTTTAGGAAAATCTCTAAATATAGAAATCTCTCTATATCTCTAAAAGGATGAGAGAGAAATATTATTTTAATGATTTCCTACAAAAAAACAACTAATATAATTTTAGAGATTTTTGAAATAATAATTTATTGAATATTTTAATAATATAAATTTTCAATAAATTCTGTAAAATAGAGAAGTTGTTGGAGTTGGAAGATAATAATTTTAAAGATTTTGACTGTACATTTTTTATTTTAGAAAAAATTTAAAGAAGTTATTGGAGATGCTGTTGAAAAAAAATGCATATGGTGAAATGCATAGAAGTTAGTGTAAGGAGCAAAAAAAAAATACATTTGCTATATTAACAAATATATGTTATTTTAATAATATTCTTTTTCTACTTTTTGAATAAAACAAAATAAGCAAATGGAATGTTGTACGTTGTATATAATAAAATAATACAGTGTATTTTTAGGGAGCGAGATAATGAAACCTAATGTGGAGAGTCAATCTCGGAATTCCATTGGATTGGAGTGACGATTTCTTATATCTGGCTTCATACAACTGTTAAAGGTCGATGTAGAGAACTCATTGGACATGCTTCAACCCGTAAGTTTAGATAAATTTAAATGTTGACAATTGTGATCAATATCTACTTGAATTATTTGTTCAATATTGTTACGCTCCTTTAGGGGTTTGTCAGTGTCGGTTCTACGCATTCAACCATAAAAAACCGTTAACATTCAATATTCAACATTCAAACAAAATTGCCATAGGATTTGAACATTTTGAATATGTTTTTGCCATATATTGATGCAAAACGTCAAATAAATGTTTCACATTTGACTATAAGATACAAAACTAAGATTGTTGGATTCCTTCGACTAATCGAAAAATATCAGTAAGTAAATAAAATACATTAGGCTTGAAAGTTCATCCAAAAGTAAGGATAATCTTTTTGAGACGGTTGAAACTTAAATCTGTTACACCTCTTATGCAATGTATATATATATATATATATGTATATGAGACACGTTCAATCAAACAAATCTATGATCATTTAGTGTCATAACGTTGAGTGATATAAGCTTAAGTTTATTTGTTAGCATATCTCCAACTTCCTCTTCAATTTGAAAATTACAACATTAATTATATCATTAAAATAACCAATACATTTAATAAAATATTTTTTTTTTTATCTATATATTTAATTTCAAGGATTTTTTATGATTGGAATGATTTAAAAAAAACTTTTTTTTTAAAACAATCATGTTAAATTGTTTAAATTTAAAGAATTTTACCATCTTTATTATATATATATATATATATATATATTTATTTTTCTTTTGAATTTGGAACCGAAAATTAACCCAAAATCCTTATGGTTTTTGTTTTTATAATATATGTTTGAGAATGTTTTTAGTTACCAAAGAGAATGGGAAATATTTTATAAAATTATGTGATTGAAATTTTAAAAGAGAGTAAGCTCGAACGTGGATCAACACATCATGAAAAGTTTCCACTTACTCATTTGAAATAACACCATCTTCATAATTTTTTCTAAAATAAAAAATTAAACATCAAAATTTCTAAAAAATATTACACTCAACTTCAACACATCTCTATTTTAAAGATTACAAAATTGATTATATTATTAAAATATTTTATATTTCTAATAAAATATTATTTATATCATCTAAACATTCAATTTTAATTTTATTCATTGGATGAACATAATTAAAAAAAACTTCTCTCTCATGGTAATCATTTTTGGAGATGTCTTCAAATTTAAAAAATTTTGTAGTCTCTTTCATGTTTTCTTCATTTTGAAGAAAGTTTTAAAGATGCTATTGGAGCAAAAAAAATGATCAAAATCTCCAAAATTTCTATTTTCTCCAATTTGGAGATGCTGTTGGAGATGCTCTAAATAAAATGAGGGTGATTTTATATTCATCTTATTTATATCAAAATCAAGTTAAATAATGTATTAAAAATGTAAAAAAATAAATTTTAATGTTAATGTATTTAAGAAAGAAATTAATAAATAGATAGGGACTTAGTAATATATATAAGGGTGTATTTAACATGTCTATAAATTAATGGAGTGTGCCAGACAAGTCTATGGTAAACTAGTAATTCTTTTTCATGATCATTTACTACAATAAAATGAGTCTTTTATAAAATACATATCCTTTATAGAATACTTAATTAGACTTTAATCTATAAGACAAAAAACCAACATCCTAACTAAATTCTAAACATGTGACTTCAAGTTATTAAGGTATTGTTTTGCAAAAATAAGATGGCTTATAAGTCACCTTATAAGATACCTTATTTTTAGTGTAGTTGTTTGTATGATCATAAGTTAACTTATAATGTACCTTATAAGGTACCTTATTGAGAAGTTAATAAAAATAAAGTTTTGATAAACTACCTTATAAGTCATAAAGTACCTTATAAGCTACTTTTATCAAACATAGCCTAAAAGAAATTAGATTTCTTAACAATATCTATCTATGACGTTATACAACCTAATAACACAAAAAACCGTTCTATTAGTCTTTTTGTATGACCTTTTTTTAAATGTCCTCTATACGAAAGGCAAATAAAACATTTTCCAAAATGATCATATAACAAGGTTAACAAGACTTTACTTTTTGGGTAAATCAGGTTGTCCTATTGTCGATAGAACTTTGTTAGGTCGTCATAACAATTTATTGTAATCCTTTTAAATATGACACACAATTCTTAATCCTATAAACTTATTTTTTTGATATTGTGTAAGTTGTGTTTGATCACTTGAACATTGAACATGTAATAGATGAATGTGATTGTGATTGCTACTTTTGTTGGTAGACTTCTCACTTTATTTGATATTTTTGAATGTATTTTTAAATCGATTGTCTATAAAGATATGTCTTAACGTCATATAATTATGACAAAAGAGGTAAACTATAATGTGCCCATTTCTTAAGAATACTTTCAATTAAACAATGTAATAAAGTATTAAAATTTATCATCTTGATTTTTAGATATGGGCATAGACCAATTTGAAAGTAGTCTACGAGAAGTTGGTCTCTTGAATAGTCCTAATAGTGTATCTGTAAGTATAGTATGTAAATATGTAGGGGCTATGTAATCCACCATATCCATTATAAATAGAACGTTAAGGTGGCCTATTAGGTTGAACCATCAAATCATATTCACATGGTATCAAAGCTCAGGTTTCTCTAATTTTTCAAAACCCTAAACTAAGTTTCTACCTTACTCATTGATCCAATGGTTGACCGCCATAGTCTAATTTTATAATGAGTACCGTTTTACCCATGCCAGCTCCCCCAAATAGTCCGATTTCCCCCCCACGACGATAAGGGGCTAATATCTGCTAGTGAAATCTCTTTGTTGACGGTTACCAACATGACATCATGACACCATGAGTGTTGTCCCCATTCAGTGTACAACCATACACCGTCAAGGTGGTCTAAAATAGCTCGGTCCAGGTTTAGTCTACAAGCCAATTAAGGACCGATGGTCATTTCAATTTAGTATAAGTCAAAATATTTTTCAAAATTTCTTTTAAATGAAGAATTGCAAAATCAAATGATTTACATTCAATTCCAAGAATATTTATATTTTTAAGGATACGATATTAATTATATTATTAATTTTCTTAGAACACAAATTATATCATTGAATTATCTAATAAAATGTTATTTTTTTCTCAAAAATTTAATTGAAAGGTTTTTTTATTGAAGAAAGAAAATCATTTATCTATTAATTGATTCTTTTAGAAGTTTTTTAAATTTGAAGAATTATATAATATTTGTTATTGTTTTTCATTTTAAAAAAGTGTTGAATTTTAAAAAAATAGAAAATTAGTACAAAAATTTTATTTCGCTATTTTATATTATTTATTAAAATGAAAAAAATTAGGATGTATCAAAATACGTTGGACTTGATTATGTTGGGATTTATTTTTTTAAATGTAAAATAATAATTATCTAAAACAAAATAATTTGACAATTTTTTTAATATACAATAAATGAGTTTTTAACCATAAAACTTAATCCTTTTTTTATTTTTAATAAAATCATTTAAATTAAAATACATTATTTCCTTCACAAAAATACATAAAAGTGAAACGGAAAACAATGTGATGACGTAAGCAACACTTTATTTTTATTGGAGAAAAGTAAATGAAATGTGAACCGTTGGATGGGAATATTTAATGTTATCAAGGTGTGGTTGGTGAGATATCCCATTCCCAACCTCATCCGTCCGGTCCCACACTCTCATGTTATCTATCATTCCACCCCCTTAACTTTTATTTAATTACACTTTTCACCCTCAACTTATATAGACATCACACATTTCATGGGAATAAGGATTGGGGTCCAAATTTCAATCTCCATCTCTCTCCCCATCCTTATAGGGAGTATGATCACATTTTAAATATGTTTTAACTCAAATATGTTAAATACCACAATCGATTGATAATGGTTCGTATTTAAATCTTACATATTTTTAAATTTTGCTTTTATAAAGTATCAAATATTTATATGTAAATAAAATCATAATATTATAAGTAATTGTTTGATCAAACACTTTCGACGGTTTAACATTTTTTTTATCTAAAAAAGTAAGATGATTAAAAAAATTTATATAAGAAGAAACGTCAAAATACTTTTTATAAATCTAAAAGATAATAATCTAATTCTTTATAAATAATGTATTTAACAATAGTAATATTTAATATTCGGGGACGGGAAGGGGCAGGAACCACGTTACCTGGCCCCGTCCCCATCCCCATCCCTGATTTTTAGCATTCGGGGTACACCAAGTTCCCCAATAAAACGGGTCTCATTCTCATGCCTAATTTTATGCATATAATATTTTAATAAGATAAAAATGACTTTCTTTATGGTAATTTCACAAATACTTAGTAGATCCAAAATAAACAAATATTTTTTATGAGTATGGATGCAAAAGGTTTGAAACCAAATAAACCGAATGAGATTCAGATTAAATGGTATCAGGCTAAACGGTTCGGTTTACCGAATAAAGGTGCTTTATTCAATTCAATTTCCAATTAATATTTTAGTATCTCGGTTAAACCGAATAACACATTATACTAATACTAATTTATACATTTTATCCTTAAATAATATTTTTTGCTTGAAGGTAGATGGTGTTTATTATTAGATTATGTTTTTTTGCTTGTGTAGTGTGATATCGTCTGAACTGAATGATCCTGAATTCTTATTTGGTTTAACTAGTTACCAAACCGAGTGACCCAACAACAAAATAACCTAAGATTGATTAAGCCAAATGTTATTCGTTTCGGTTGTTCGGTAATGTGGGAAAACTTGGAAAACCGATAAAACCGAGCCCAGTAACTCGAGAACTGATTTAACCGAACGAATAACACAGATATTAGTAAGTTAATTTATCATATCTAAATGTAGGGTCTAAACAGTGGCCAATCTGTGTAGAGGCTATGTTGGGGGTCCTGTGCCACCGCTCAATTATCTCAAAATAGCGAATAAAGATTTACGATTCTTAAATGAATTATCTTTGTAATCCGACGTGTGCTACCGTAAAGGTATCTTACCATAAATTTTTGAGAGGCGAACACATCTAATCTTAAATTGAGAATTAATTAGAAAAATAACTTACACAATTATCTCTCCTTCAAACAAAGAAATATACTATAACGCCAGATATTATAAAAGAATTTGTAAAAGACAAAATTGCCCTTTCTCAAACCTTGCAGCGCCAAATTGATTCAAAATGAAGGAAAGAGTTTGATTGATCAAAAGTAGCTAACAAAGTTAACACCTTTTTTTTTTGTTAACAAATGATTGCCCCCCTCTCAATGTGTGTGTGTGTATAATATATATATATATATATATATATATATATAAAGAGAGAGAGAGAGAATACGAGAAAGATTTTTCATGTACAAAATCATATGTAATTTGAGCTAACTGGATGCAGGCGACTTTTTCCATTTGACTTAAGGCGCCCACAACATGTATGATTTTGTACATGAACGACATTCCTCGTATTCTCGTAAATAGTTAACATTATTGTTTGAACCTTCCCATATATAGCGTGATAATCAAATAAAAACCACAAAAAAGTTACAAACTCGTGAAAACCAATATAAAAATAATTTTTTTCATCAAATGCTAGGATTTAAGGCACTATTTCACATATATTTGTTTCATAACATGAAACTTTCACGTGTATTTGTTTTACCATATGAATATTTTTTACGCATATTTTTTGTTTCAGTAGGTGAATCAAAAAAAAAATCACATGTAATTATTTTATGAGGTGAACCCAAACATACGTGAAACACTATCTTAAACTATAGGTTTTGATGAAAAAAAACCATGTAAAAACTTATTTTTATATCGGTTTCACGAGTTTGTAACTTTTTTTTGATTTATTTGATTATTGCCCTATATATATATATATATATATTATAGGGGAGATTTCAAATACAAACCACGTCAATTTGTACAAACCGTACAAACCACGTGTTTCATTATTTTTTTGAATATTTTTTTTCATGAAAGTGTTTAATATGATGAATTTGTTTCATATAATTCTTTTCTTCATGAAATTATTTTTCTTTCTACATGAAAATGAATTAATTCATGAAACTCTCAATTTGATGAATCTTATTTCACGTATTCTTGATTCACCAACCTTCATGTATTCTTGATGAAATTTTTTCATATATTATTGACTAATCAACCCTAATAATTAAAAAAAGTGAAAAAATAAAAAAAAAATATATTGGTTGCATGCGGTTTGTACGATTTGTACGAATTGACGTGGTTTGTAACAGAAATCAACCATATATATATATATATATATATATATAAGGAGGGATCATATGAGAAGTTGAGAACCACCATTCCTTAAAGGAACAAATTAACAATTTGTAGACCACATATGATGTGGGTCCCACATAATATTAAATCATTTATGATTTAATAAAAGATTTAATATTAAATTATAAATGATTTAATATTATGTGGGACCCACATCATATGTGATCCACAAGTGTCCTTTGTCCTTTAAAAATGCAAAGTTCTCATTTGAACCTTCCTCTCTCTCTCTCTCTCTCTCTCTCTCTCTCTCTATATATATATATATATATATATATATAGGGGGCTATTCAAGAGAGATCTAAGTTGTTTGTGATAACTGTGAGATCAAATCTCAACCACACATTATTAATAATCAACGGCTATAATTAAAAAAATATTAATTTTGGTAATTATTCATTAATTTTCAAAAAAATTAAATTCATAAATATTATTTAGGGGTAAATTGGTCTTTTTGTAAATCTCTCTTTCCTCTTTCCTACCTCTTCTCTCCGACAAACATTACTCTGGTCAAACTTTTTCCGTAGTATACCACTGTGATACTCATGGTGATACCCAATAACTTTAAAAAATTATAATACAAATCACTGTGATACTCATGGTGATACCCAATAACTTTAAAAAATTATAATACAAATCACTGTGATGCTCTCTGTGCTATAGATGTGATACCCATTGTGAAGCACTATGATACCTTTCTGACTTTTGACTATGGGTTGAGATTAGATATGATCTGGGTTTTAGACCTCACATAACACTGTGAATTTCGTTGTGATACCCACTGTGATACCCCGTCAAAATTTGAAGAAAATAAAAACAGAAAACACGACGTTAATCGCAATAAATATTATAACCTCTAATCCGAACCTTTGCATGATTATATATGTGTTTAATTTGTTTAAATTCTTGAATTAATAAATATTGGCATGGTAGGATGGGTAGATGGCATGTAATTTTGCAACGTCATCAGTGACTAACACCGGCGGTGCAAACAATGAATATCAAATTATCATCAAGTTATCAATGGTAATTATTTTGTTAGATGAAAATAAGGAAAGAAATTTTTGATTGATAACCGTAAAAAATATAATAATACTTAATTTATAATTAATAAATTACTAATGTACCCTTAGAGCATCTCCAACAGCATCTCTAAAATGAAGAAAATGAAGTTTTTGAGCATTTTTTTGTTCCAACAGCATCTCCAAAACTTTCTCCAAAATGGAGAAAGTATGAAAGAGATAATAAAAATCTCAAAATTTGGAGAAATTGGAGAAATCTTCAAAAATGATTAACATGATGGAGAAATCATATTTTATTATGTTCCACCAATTAGAAAAATTGAAATTAAATGTTTAGATAAAATAAATAATATTTTATTAAGAGTATAGAATATTTTAATAATATAATGAGTTTTGTAATCTCCAAAATGGAGATGCTCTTGGAGTTGAATGTCATATTTTTTAGAGATTTTTAGTTTTAAATCTCTATTTTGGAGAAAATTATAGAGATGCTATTGGAGATGCTCTTACATATTAATTAAATAAATATGATTAATATAATAAATTGATTGGTTCACAATAGATCTCATAGTTATCACAAATTATTGAGTTCTCATTTGATTATGCCCCTATATATATATATAGGGACATAATCAAATGAGAACTCTTTAAATGTTGATAACCATGAGATCCATTCCTGACCAATCAAATTAAATTAATTAATATTAATTACATAAGGGTAGTTGTGTAATTTGACATTTATAATAAATAATGCTTTATAAAACTAATTTATATATTACAAATCAGATAAAGATTACAATTATCATTTCCTAAATTATCTAAACTGAAGAATATCAATTCAAATCGTGTTTTTCTCTGCAACCGATTTCCATGATCAAACAATTTCAAATTATTCCATCAGCAGAACGCAGTTTTGTTGTACCCAGAAAGATTGCGAAGATTGAATCTACCGTATTTACGATGAACAAAGGCAAGAATATTATAGATGAAGAACCGGTGTTAACTGAGTTCCATGTTCGAACATTGAACGACAATGAAGAAGTTGATTATGATATTTCTAAATTCGACTCGTTTGTGAACATTGAAGGAACAGTTAATGAAGATCCATTTTCGGATGATGAAGAAAATGACGATACAGTCATGAATGATGGCGATGAAGATTCAGAGTTTTTCGATGCAAATGTTATACCCAACAATCAAGCAAACGGTAAATATTTATTTTTTATATAAGCATATAATCATTATTTTTGAATGATCTCTATTGAAGTTTGCAACTGGTGATAATAAAATTATGAATTTATATGGTACATTTTCCTTGAGTTAATATGATACATATTGATTAATCCATATAACACCATATATGAATGCAAACAAACAATTAGTCCCCTTGTATAATACTCAGACCCACAATTAACCATATATGTGATTTCTTTGTATCATATTTGTTCATATGATACAAACTCATCATAAGTAGATCACAGACATTTATACTGTACAAATGTTAAACAGAGACATTCTTTTATGCAGGGGATGCATTATACAATGTATATAGTAGTATCACATATCTTCATATCATATTCATAAGTATCACATAACAAATGTTAAACAGAGACATTCTTTTAAACAGAGACGATGTATCATATTCATAAGTATCACATATCTTCATATCATATTCATAACTATCACATATCTTCTTATCAATCTTTTTCATCATTTGAACAATTTATCCATACAGACGAAGTCCAAATATCATAAAAGATGAATGTTCGAAACCTAAGTTCATGGATTTTGAATTTTGCTATTATGTTATTTATGTATTACATCTTTTTTGATATACCTCTGATTTTGTTATGTAGGTTCCTATAATTATGGTACCCGCCTAAATTAGATAGGCGTGAAATAGGGTGTAAAATTACTATGCTACCCTTATTCTTTTATTTTAATAATATATATTAATTTAATTAAGGTAATATAATAAATATTAGCCTAATTTAATTTGGACCATTGATCAATCAAATAAAGGGTTAAGATGGGATCTCATGGTTATCACTTTTTACCTAGATCTCTCTTGAAGACTCCCCTATATATATATATATATATATATATATATATATATATATGTATAGGGGTGATATCCGTTGCAAACTATTGGAAGTTTGCAAACTTGCAAACTCAGCATGAACCAATAGGAAATCGCCATCTGGATATTAATGTTTTAATAGTTTATTAATTTCTTTAATAGTTTATTAATTTCTTTAATAGTTTATTAATTTCTTGAGGGTATCATCGTCCTTTTATAATTTAATAAATTTTAATTATAATTTAATTAAATCATTATATATCGTAAGTAGCGATTAATACGAAATTAATATTTAATAATTTCCTGCCAATGAATACACTTTCACCATTCATGAATACTGTTAGTCCCCAAAGAGAGATGGCTAACCAAGTGAGAGTTTTGTAGAAGGGGGGTTGAATATAAAACACACAGAATATACTCTTTTTAAATTTTTTAATATAAATATCAAAAATTTACACACAGGAAGTTTGATGCGGAAAAGAACAGACACACTATTCTATCAAACTAAACACACAGATAACAGTAATTAACTTATACACTAAGGAAGTTAAAACAAGACTGTTATTGTACACAACTTTGCCGGAGTCAAACAAACTATCACACAGAAGATTTGTTGAAAGCGTGAGATTTCTGGGAAGGACTTCATCTCCTTTTATAGTGCCCATGCATGGGATGCATGTGGACAGCTGTCAAGATTTCATTAGCTGGAAGTGTATTCATTTGGACAAAGGAAGAGACCACTCCCTTTGTACTAGAATAATGGATGAACCATTCTTTGTAGCACGTAATGTCAGATAGCTTTATCTTCTTTTCTCCATGCTCTGTGAAGTCCCATCAAACCTTTTAGCTAAAAGACAAATATTCCTTTTATAAGAATAAAAGAGAATGTCTTTATTTAAGGCTTGATGCCCAAGTTCTTGCTGCTCACGTGTCTTGCATTTGATGTGAGTCAAGAACTTATCTCTTTGAAATTGCTAAGTGATACATCAAACTATGTATCACATCGGTGGATACCTTGTAAGGCTGGAAATGATAAGTGTACACTTTGCTTGATAAACTTCATTTTTCACTAAGTGTTGAAAGTGTATACCCTTGAACTTGTGACTTGATATCACAGCCTTAGAAAATATACCTGCAATTTCGGTGACCAAGATTATAGTGTCGGTGACCATGACTTCAAACTTGATCACCTCATCTTGTATTGATGTCCTTAGTACTTTTGATGACTTTTAAGTGTACCATCGGTGACCCACTATATTGGTGACCCAATCTTGACTTTGGCAAAATGATCTTTATATTGAAGTTAGTTGGTACATCCAAAATTCCACTTTTTGATATACAACCCTTGATTGAATAGTCTTTGACTTTTCAATACTTGAAGCATATTTCAGACCTTCAAAAGAACCTGTAAAAAATCAATCATACAAAGGAAGGTGGTTCATCACTAAATCATCGGTGACCCAACAAATACACTTTCACCATTCGTGACTACACTTTCACCATTCATGAATACACTTTCATCATTCATTAATACACTTTCACCGTTCTCCTCCTCTATTGATGCGATGACGGTCCGATCAAGGCCGCTAGAGCTCTCTTGACCAGATCTCCACCTTCAACAGTACCGATTCGAACTAGCGAGTTCGTCATCTCTACGAGCGTTTAACCTATTCGGAGAATAGGTCATCCCGTGGCTAGTGTTGTAGTTCTTGTGCAGACTACACCGAAACGATCCTGGATGCATCGTAGGCGAACACATACACGTCTTCCTCAGCAAATTCTTCAGCGGATTCCCGATGTTCTGTTTCCGATCTCGAGGAGACCTCGCCATCGAATGGTTCGGAGATCCCGATCTGCTCGCCAACGAGAATCTCACCGATGATGACATCATCGGAGCGAATCTGTGAAGATTCACGCACGTTGGAGATAACGGACGACCGTAAACATGACTCGGAGACGGAGACGAATAAAAGCTGGAACTCGTTGACGAGGCAAAAGGCGACGAGACCTCAGCAGCTAACGCCGATGAATGGGAACCAAATCGACCGGAAGGAGAACTTGAACGGTGGAAGGTGGATGTCAACAGCATGAGGGGTGCATTTGATTTTCTAGAGGATGTCGCCATTTTTTTGCCGGCAGAGAGAGAAACCTAGTACGTGTTTTTGGTGGACGTGTAATTTTCAGAAACTAAATCAATTCAGTTTCAAACTTTCCATAAAATACAGTAATTACTATAGATAAATTCAGATTTTAAAAAATAATTAAAACTAATATAATTATTATTTGACATTTCTGCCTTTGTTTAATATATAATCCAATAAAATATTAAAATCCACAGCCAATCATTTTGTACATGAAAATTTTCACGTACAAAATAACATATGATAGTCGCTACTTTTCCCGCGACTTGCCCACAGGAAAAGTCGCGCGTGTCCTTTTTGATGCTTACAAAATCACATATGATTTTGTACATGAAATCATATATGATTTTGTACATGAAAAATTTCATGTACAAAATGATTGGTCGAGAATTGTCCTTGTATTCTCGTAAATTGGTACCGTCCTCGTATGAACCCGCCTCTATATATATATATATATATAGAGAGAGAGAGAGAGGTTCAAGGGAAAACGCTAAAAAAAGAGAAAACGAATAACAATCTGGGTGGCTTTCATGTGGACGGTATGTATTAATGCATATCGGTAACTTGTAACATGCATTAATCAATATTCATCAATGCATCTGTAATGATAGATGCATTGACGCATAGGAACAAAAATTACCGGTATGCATTAGTGCATACCGTCCACATGGAAGCCTCCCAGGGTGTTCTTCAGTTTCTTTTTTTTAGCGTTTTCTCTTGAATCTCTCTCTCTCTATATATATATATATATAAAGAGGTTCATGCGAGAACGATAACAATTTACGAGAATGCGATGACAATCTTTAGCCAATCACTTTGTACATGAATTTTTTTATGTATAAATCACATTTGAACCCAACCCGGTCAAGCTATTCAGAATTTTAATTTTATAATTTTTTAAAAGGGATAAAATAGAGGTCTTTGGATATATTTTTGTTTCAAAATGTTGTACAAAACATTATTTAAAATAGAGGAAGTTGGGATGAGTACAAAAATTTTCAAACTTGAAAACTCCTCAAATAATTACCATGAAGAAATAATCACTTTTTAATATATTTAGAAATAAGTATTAATATTTTATTAATATATTAAAATATTTTAATATAATATACTGTAATATTTAAAATAAAAAATATGTTAAAAGTTGAATATATACATATTTTTTTGTGTGGAGATTTTGCATATTGAATCTCCATTTTAAAGAAATTTTATAGAATTTGTTAACGGACCCTTTTATTTTTACATATTCTTTCTTTTTAAACGTACATATGTGACTATGTAAGGGATGGTTTCACCAAGTAAAGATTTTTTACCAAACGCTATTATGGTAAATGCTCACCGGGTTACTTACCTTACCGGATAATAATGACTGATAATCTTATTAGTAGATAGGGTGATAAGTCTTAACCAGTTAGCAATTCTTGGATAAGATCATTGACTATTGTGTCATTTTGATGATGAGAATCTTACCCTTAAGGTACATGATAATAGTAACCATTTCTGGTAAACAATTACCCTTATAAATGTTTGGTAAAAAGCCCTTTATACTTCAACAAAATATCTAATCTTCTATGCTTATGAAAAAAATTCTTATGGAAGTAGGGTTTTTTTCTTTTTGTAAGAGTTGGTTTTAATCTTTTGAGGTCCCCACGTATAACCTGCTATTTTGGAGAAATTTGGGAGAATCTCTTAGAGATCCTCTTAGAGATCCTCCTAGTTTATTAATTCAAACAATAGGGGAATGCTAATGGCACCCCTTAGAGCATCTCCAACAAATTCTCTATAATTTTTCTAAAATGAAGAATCAAAAGACAAAATTTTCAAAAAAATTGTATTCATCTCCAACAAATTCCCTATAATTTCTCTAAAATAATATTAAAATATTGCATCATCTATTAAAATATTATTTATCTCTTTAAATATTTATTTTTCAAAGTTTTCTATTGATCATTTCATTTGGTAATCATTTTTGGAGTGAACTCCATATTTGAGAAAACCCCACTCTCTCTCTCTTATTTTCCCATTTTGAAGATGATTATGGAGAAGCTATTGGAGCAAAATACTTGCTCAAAATTCTCATTATCTTCATTTTGAGGAAGCTATTGGAAATGCTCTTAGTAAAAGTGTGTAATAAATTTTTTGTACTATAATAGGATTTTGACGTAGAAATGTGTGAATAGAAATTCACTTTTAGAAGATGCCATTAATCTTTTCCTATTAAAAAAATAATGAAACTGACCGTGATTGATAGATCTTTTCATCAAATATGTAAAATAAAGATTTAATAGTTATTTATTCATGAAAAGTTATTTTATGAGTAAGATCAAACTAAATGAATTTAATAAATCTTACATAAAAGTAGAATAAGTAAAATGGATACAAAATCTTTTCTATTTTAAAGGGTATATATACTTTTGTGAAAACTCCCATCTGGCAAATCTTTGTAAATATTGTTGGACTAATCCAAATATTTTTTTTTCCTTTTATGTGTGTATGAACATATATTTATGTGTATTTCTATTATAGATTCGTAAGTTAATCCACAAAATCTTGTATAAAATAGCCTAAACTTTTCATAACATAGCATGACAAAAATCCTCATTATCAGAAACTAGGAGTGTGCGTTGTACGGGTTTGGATGGGAAAACCAAAATCCTGATCGGATTTTGGATATGGAAATCAAGACTCGAATTTCAGGTTTCAGGTTCGGATTGGTCGGGCTTTGGGTTGATGTCGGTCAGATTCGATTATTATTTTAGTGAAAATCAAATGTATTGAAATAATATTTTTAAAAATAAATGTACACGGGTACAGTTTACTCGAAAACCACATAAAATAGTCTCTAATAGGGGATAAATTAAAGTGTATTGGAGATAAATTATTAAGTTTTTTTTTTTAAAGTGTATTGGGATTTGGGATGATAAATTAAAGAATATTATATTAATATAATTTGTGTTAAAATTTCTAAAATAGAAAATTTGTTGGAGATAAATGTAAGTTTTTTTTAGAGATTTTAACTTTTGGTTTTCCATTTTAAAAAAACTTTAGAAAACCTGCCGGAGACAGATGCTCTAATGATATGTTGGTTTGCTTTGAGTTCTATATACAAACTTCATGCACTTGTTCTCAAAGTGCCATTTTTATGACTTCGATATTGTTTGTATTTTAAATTTCTTCATGTTCCGTATTCTCTAATCTCCATATCATACAATTTTTCAAAACTGACACCATACCATTCCAACTCAAACATGATAACCCTTTGAATTCACACGTTCCATCGTTATTTTATGATATCGAACACAAATTGATAAAGGTGGAACAAGTTGAAATTATGATATCAAGTTAAATTATAATAACAAAGTTGGTAATCCAACAAGGGTTGATCAAGCACTTTGATAACTATTAGTCCAAACAGTGCTTTTTAACTAAAGTAAATTGTGGATGGACTTTATTATGTATTAGGTGTATGTATGTATCTATGATCATATTTTGTTACGTTTTTATAGTGTCCATAACAAAAAAAAAATGAATCATAATTTTCGATTTTAACCCCATGATTTGCGATTTACTAACCGTTAAAACCATTTCTGGTAAACAATTCTCTAAATTTCTTCGATATTATTTTTTAAAATAATACTCGAACCTGAACGACATCAACCCAAAGCCCGACCAATCCGAACCTGAAACCTGAAATTCGAGTCTTGATTTCCATATCCAAAATCCGATCGGGATTTTGGTTTTCCCATCCCAACCCGCACAATGCACACCTCTAGTTTCTGATAATGAGGATTTTTGTCATGCTATGTTATGAAAAGTTTAGGCTATTTTATACAAAATCAAAGATTTTGTAGATTAACTTTCGAATCTATCATAAAATTATATTCATACACACAAAAAAGGAAAAAAAATATATATATTTGGATTAGTCCAACAATATTTACGAAGATTTGCAAGATGGGAGTTTTCACAAAAGTATATATACCCTTTAAATAGAGAAGATATCCATTTTACCTATTCTACTTTTATGTAAGATTTATTAAATTCATTTAGTTTGATTTTTTTACTCATAAAATAACTTTTCATGAATAAATAACTATTAAATCTTTATTTTACATATTTGATGAAAAGATCTATCAATCACGTCAGTTTCATTATTTTTTTAATAGGAAAGATTAATGAGAGCATCTCCAACAGCAATTGTAAAATAGAAAAATGGAGGATTTTAGCAATTTAAGTGCTCCAACAGCTATGGTATATCAATTGCTAAAATAGAAAAATGGGAAAAAAGAGAAGAAAAATCTCTAAATTTATAGAATCTCTAAAAATATATAGATATGAGAGAAACAATATTTTAATTATATTCAACCAATCAAAATAATTGAAGTTAAGTGTGTAGAAGAGATAACTAATATTTTATTAAATGATGGAATATTTTGTTAATATTGTTAATGATAAAGTTGCTAAAATAGAGTAGCTGTTGGAGTTGTATGCAAATTATTATAGAGATTTTGACTTTTAATATGATATTTTAGAAAAAATTTACAATAAATGTTGGAGATGCTCTGATACCCCTAAAAGTGAACTTCTACTCATATATGTCTATATCAAAACCCTACTAGTACAAAAGATTTCGTACACATCCCTACTAAAGAGGTGTCATTAGCATTCCTCTATTGTTTAGATTAATAAACTAAGAGCATCTCCAAGAGATTCTCCAAAATGGAGAAGCAAAAACCAAATTTTTCGAAAAAAAATTACACTCATCTTCAATAAATTCCTCATTTTGGAGAATTAAACATTGATAATAATATTACAATCATATATTAAAATATTATTTATCTCTTTTTATATTTATCTTCAAAGATTGCCATTGGTGGTTTCATGTGGTAATCATTTTTGGAGTGATCTTCATATTTGGAGAAAAACGTCTTCTCTTTCCTACTTTATCTACTTTGGAGATAGTTTTGGAGAATCTATTGGCTCAAAATCTTGACGAATCAAATGATATTTCTGTTCCAATTTTTGCCTCTTCTTTTCCCTCTGAATCAAACTTTTTTAACCCTAGAGCTAAAACCTAACCCTAGAGCTAAAACCGGAAGGATCTTGATTTCTAAATAGCAAGCTATATGTGGGACCTCAAAAAATTAAAACCAACTCTTACAAAAAAAAAACCCTACTTCACATAAGAATTTTTTTCATATGCATGGAAGATTAGATATTTTGTTGAAGTATAAATGATTTTTTACCAAACATTTATCAGGTAATTGCTTACTAGTAATGGTTACTATTCTCATGTACCTTTAAGGGTAAGATTCTCATCATCAAAATGACACAATAGTCAATGATCTTATCCAAGAATTACTAACTGGTTAAGACTTATCACCCTATCTACCGGTAAGATTATCAGTCATTATTATCCGGTAAGGTAAGTAACCCGGTAAGCAACCCAGTAAGCATTTACCATAATAGCGTTTGGTAAAAAATCTGTACTTGGTGAAACCATCCCTTGCGTGGTCCTATATGTATGTTTAAAAAGAAAGAATATGTAAAAATAAAAGAGTAGGTTAACAAATTCTATAAAATTTCTTTAAAATGAAGAATCAATATGCAAAATCTCAAAAAAAAAAAAAATATGTGTATTCAACTTTTAACATATTTTCCATTTTAAAGATTACAATATATTATATTAAAATATTTTAATATATTAATAAAATATTAATGCTCTTTTCTAAATATAATAAAAGTGATTATTTCTCCATGGTAATCATTTGAGGAGTTTTCAAGTTTGAAAATTTTTGTACTCACTCCAACTTTCTCTATTTTAAATAATGTTTTGTACAATATTTTGAAACAAAAATATATCCAAGACCTCTATTTTATCCCTTTTAAAAAATTATAAAATTAAAATTGTGAATAGCTTGACCGAGTTGGGTTCATGTGAGATCTGCCTAGTTTGGTCAGACCACATTTTTACTTTTAAATCATTACAACAAAAACACTATAAATGTTGTCTTTACAGTATTTTATTGTAAGATTTCAAGTGTAAAAAAATGGTTTTACAAATTTTACAAAAACAGACTAATCTCACCTAATCTAATATAGTATGACAACAATAATTAAAAAAGTATTGCTCATTTGACATAATACAAACAACTTAGAAAGATTCCACTTTTATTTATTTTGATTTTGTGGAATTATTCAGGGAACAACCAACTATGTACAATTTTTATTTAAGGTGTTGCTTGCGTTTTTTCTAACATATATTTGCAAATTGGACATAAACAATTGATGCTTGATAATTTATTAAATTCAAACCATATTTAACAACCATAAATAAACTAGCTTATTTCATAAATTTATCGAATAAATTACATATGGTAAATTATAAATTAACTTATTAGAGAACTTTATGAAAACCTACTTTGGTTAGCTCTTCAACAAATCTCACAAATTGTTTCTCTATTTTTTTTCTTCCAATGATGCTATTTATATCTTAAAATTTAATATTTTTTGAATTAAATTACGATTTTGTCCTTATGGGTTGTTAATAATTTCACTTTTGACGATGTGGTTAAGAAATTACGATTTTTATCTCTATTGTTTGTAATTTATTACTATTATCGTCTCTAACCTAATTCCTACCTTTAAGTACAAGGGACCGATAAAGAATTGTAAGATATAGGGACCAAAAAAGCAATAAATTATAAATTTTAAGTACGAAAATAGCAGTATTTTACAAACCATAGGGACGAAAACCGCAATTTCTAGACCACAGGGATGAAAATTGTATTTTTTAACAAATTGGTAGTAAACATATATACCCACAAATATAGCACAATAGCAGTACAAGTGCACATCGACTACTATGAACGCTCTCAAGTAATAAAGTGGTAAAAATAGCGAGATCATATTCTCATGAATTGGACTTCAAAGTTTCGAGTACTAAGTCAGAGATTACAACTTCAATTAGAGAATAAGAATTTTTTTGAGCTAGTTTAGTGCTTTTCTAGATTAACTAATTGCAAGTAATAAAATGCTTGACAAAAGCGGTCCAAAAGAATCTTTCATGGTTTCTTTCTCTTGAAACTGCGTCATATTGGAATATGGCTATGATCCTGTCACAAAGTGGCCACAACTGCTAACTTTCGGTTTCCCAACCTCACTAGTAGGTCTTGAAAATATGAATTCCGCTGGTATAAAGAGATGTACATATCTCTATGACATACCAACTCGACCGACATCCTGAACTTTAGTGAAAGTTATGCAACAACTCATATTTCTATATGATTATGAAAAAAATTCTCAAACTTCGTTGCATCACTCAAGTCATATTTCTAATCCGCCCATCTCTAAATCAAAAATCTAATATTAACACACGCTAATGATTTGCTTGTTCGCGTTGAATTAAGGCTTCAACTAGAATGAACTGAAAAGTTAGCAAAAAGCGGTAACACCCAAGTGTTACATTAAGATAAAGTTCAATATACAGAGGACGGAAACAGAAGCATTGCTAAAGTTAATGGGTGTCCCAAGATGATTTCCAAGTCTTCAATATTTAGAGGAAGGAAAATAGAGGCTTTGAAAAGGACTTGAGAGGGGAGAGAGACCTCCTTATCCCGTTTTCCTTCTTATTCATGAATATTTAGAGTTGACCATCGCCCTTGCCTGCTCCTCAATTCACCGAATCGGAAGTAAAGTATGTTGCAAAATCTTTAAGGTTATTGTTTGCTACAATGACCACATTTGTGGCCACAACCCACAGTCCGACATTTATATCCCACATGACGCATACAATCATCAAAATACATACCTTTATCTTCAACAACTGCAAATGAGGAAAAAAATACGAACACATAAAGGAAAAACACACATTAAAAGAAAATACAAAAGATAACATAACTAAGTGTAAATAACACTCAAAATGAGAGTTATCACAATTCACAAACCACATAGATCAAAAACGTAATTTACTTGAAAAATAATTACATGTTCTTATTTAATATTGTCATTGTGAAGGACACTTCCGTTAGGAATCCAAAATTGATTGTACATCCCCACACATCCTTATTTCATGATGAATATTATGGGGAATATGAAAGTGTTATTATCAAACATAATTCTTTTATTATCTACCTTATTAACCAACAATTAAATTATCAATTAATATATTAAATATCATAAATAAAAAATAGAACAACAAATGAAAAGAACACACATAAATTTCGAAAAACAAATACGAATAAAAAGGAGAGATTAATTAAAATAGTAGTTTTCGGTTTGTGATTTCACTTCCTAGCCATTTCTTTTATAAAATCATCAAAATATATAAATTTAGTCTAGGTCCACTAAAATATGTAAATTTCGCCATAGGTCCGTAAGTGACAGGTCTATAATTTACGTAGGGGTCAAAGTGTAAAAAAAAAGTTTCAAAACCAGTTCTGCAATAGCAAAGACCAAATAGTAAGCGGGCATTTGGGTCTAACAAAGGAATGAAAATAGGTATGGAAATGAAAATGACAAGGAATGAAAATGAGAACGAGTTTTCATTCCTCCCAGTTTAATCAGGAATGAAATTTTGGGCTTCTGAAAAAATGAGCTCATTATATTATGTAAAAACAAACAGTTTCTTTTATTATCATTCCCATTAATTACTGCTTAATACCTCCAACCAAACACATCCTAAATCTTGTCTAGGTCATCAAAAATATCCACATAAATTGCTGACGTGTTTTCCAAATTTCCATATTTACTCCCCGGAACCTAATGCAGAAACCATTTTTTGGTACACTTTAACCCCTCCATAAAATACAGATACCCATGACTATTTAACGATTATTGTAGAGAAATGACTAAAAAATAAAACCATATAATAAAAATGATTATTTTAATTAACTTCCATAAAAAAAAATAGTTTATCTTTCGCGAACCCATAAAAGGAAAACATTACTATTAAAAGGTAATACAGATAAAAAAAAAGAAAAGAAAATAAAAGAAAATAAAAGAAAAAGACGCCATGAATAAAAAAAGACACTTCTCTTCTTCTTCTTCTGTGTTTTTCTAATCCTTTCTCTCTCTCTCCCCTCTTTGTTCACACACGCATATACTCTCTTCTCTTCTCTTCTGCTTTGCTTCTTAATTTTGGCCGCCGATCACCGTTTCAATTCGATTTCAACCTCCCACTTTTAACAACTCCGATCAACAAGGTTAATACCCTTTTTTTTAACTTTCTTTTTTTCGCCATTTTTAACTTCAGATTTTTCACACAACAGATTCTGTGTGTTTTTTTTTTACTTCTTCAATTTCTGTTTTTTTTTAATTAATTTCATCGTTGGATATTTGCGACCTGTGTTTAGTGGTGGTTTTTGGGAGATCTGTTGGTTGAAGGAGCTAATTTGGTGTCAATTTGACCAACACTTATTACTCACCAAAATGAATTTTGCTTTTAATTTTTGATTTTTTTTTACATATAGTTAATTATATAAGTTTTTATTGTCAAATTATTGGTGGTTTGGTATGGTACCTACAGAAGAATAGTTTCTTAAAATTTGAAGTTAAAAAAAGAACTAGATATTTTAAAGAAAAATAATGATAATGATAATCTTTGCTTTTTTGTTTAAATTTGTTTATTAGTAAAAATGTAGTTTTTTCTTGGATTTTTTACATAAAAAATAATTTGTTTTTGATTTAATGGTGTATTAGTTCATGTTTATTTGTTTATAAAATAAGATTTTTTTTTTGCATATACCCGTGAATTATTGGTTAATTTGGTACCTACAGAATAGTTTCTTGAAATTTTTAGTTAAAAAAGAATTAGATATTTTAAAGAAAAAAGCATTTTTTTTAATTGTTCATTAGTAAAAATGCAGTTTGTTCTTGAATTTTTTTTTACATAGAAAATAATTTGTTTGATTTTAGTGGTGTATTAGTTCATGTTTAAAGAAAAAAGGAAGAAGATATTTTTTGCATAAACCCATGAATTATTTGTTGAATAATTTTAATATTTATATTTTTTGCTAATTAATATTTCTGCCAATTTTCTGTTTCTGCAGAATGTCTGAAAAGGGTGTCGATATAATTAAGATGTTGACACTGTAAAAGCTAAAGCATTTCCCCCCTTCTGTTTAACTTGATAAACAGCAGGGGAAGAAAGAAAGAAGGAAAAAGTTGGTATTTTTTTACCATATTCTCTCTACCATATTCACATATGAATATAGAGAGAAATAGTTCATTCCCACTAGAGGTTTGTTGGGCTCCAGCAACCCCTGCAATTGCAAATGGAACTTCTTCAAACGGACCCAATAATCGGCTTAATGAAGAAGCCACATTTGGGATGGGAAAAAGGAGTTTCGGTTTAGAAGATGGAGATTTCGATATGAATAATGGAAGATTTTTGATGAATAATATGTGGAATACTATTCCTTGTAGTGATCTACTTGCACTTGCAGATGCAGCAATCACTAACAAAAATGAAGTAAATATTATGCATTTTCAGAATCAAGATCACAAAGGTGAAATGAGCTTCATGTCTGATTCACAACAATGTAAGTGACAAAAGGTCTTAATAAGAATAAAAATATTTTTTTTTCATGAATTACTTGAAGACATGTTATTATTTTATTTAATATAAATTTATTTAAATCATTTTTCACTTCTTTGATAAATGAATTACTTGGCCTCAAGTGATTGGTGGACCAAAAATTTAGGGATAAAATGTTTTTATTTTGACAAATACAGCATCTATGCTAGGTTATGATAAAAAACATACCATCATAAGTTAGCATTTTGATAAACTACTTCAAATATTTATTTAATATAAATTTATGTAATTCATTTTTTCATTATTTCTTCAATAAAATGGAAAAAATTGGACTCACGATTGGTGGTCGCATATTTTTATTCAATGCTTTTTGTTAGAACCACGACTAAATGTGTTTTAAGTCACATTGTAGTTTTTCTTTGTCTTAACTAATAAGCTATAAGTTACTTTATAAACTAACTTTCTGACAAACTATTTTAGATGGCTTTTCAATAAGGTTTAGAGCTTTTTTTTTTCACCTTTCTTGATTTAAGTTCCTTATATTTAACATAAATGACGAAAAACATGTCATTTTAGTTTATTTTATATGGTTATCTAACTTCACGTATAATTTTTACCAGACAAACACAACTAATTGATCAACTAGATTATCATCTAACAACAGACTTATGTGGCGTTTGTTTTTTAAGGGGTGCTAAAGCCTGAAGTCTGATTTCAGTTTTGAAATGGTTATGAAATGTCTAAACAAATCAGACATAAGTGGTGATTAAGAGTTTAAAATGAAAAAAATCAAATAAGGCCTTATTAGTTAACAACTAAAGGAAGGGATGTTTACCTTTTCTTTTTCCATTAACCATTGTGAGGATTAAGTTACGTGTCTGGATAAGTATGTCTGATTGAGGGAGGCAAAAAGAGATGATTGGATCATTTTTGATGCATTTCTAGCTACCATTAATTTGTTTGAGGTGGCTTAACGGAGACAAGTGAGAGGTCATGGCTTATTCCATATAGTCATTTTGGCTTAATGATTAAGCCATAAAGAAACACTTCCGGTATGGTTGAATGATTAAGCCGTCCAAACCAATAAGCTCATTAAGCTGCAAGTAAACAACCCCTAATTTATCAACTAGTTTACCAAACTCGTAGCGTTAACGTTTATCGTTTCAACTTCTAAAGAAATACTTGAATCTTTTTGGGTTTTTTTTGTGTGCAAACAATTTATGATCGTCGGTTTTCTATACAGATCAGCAACATGAACGAACGAGATATTTATTCGATCTAAACTCACCACCGATATCAACAGAACCACAGTTGTTCACCAGCATCTCATCACAATTATCACCGATAACACCAAAGATAACGAGAAGGGTAAACCATCGGCAACTGGTGCCCGATATAATAAATTTAGAAGACGAAGATGAAAGTACAGATGAAGCTGCAGATAAGCAGCACAATGAAACGTCTGATCCCAAACAGCCACAGCTGAATATTGAACAACAATCACCCGACACTAGTTCTTTGCAGTTTGAGGAGGTAAATGAAGACGACTTTGAACAAGAATTAAGTGACGATTTCAGCTTGAAGAAAACGCCACAGCCAAAACAAAGAAGAAGAAAACACAGACCAAAAGTGGTTATAGAAAATAAGCCGAAAAGTGCGAAAAAGCCGACGCCCACAAAACCCGATGGTTCCACGACCAAAAAGCGGAAAAACGTCAGAAAGATTATGTCTGAAAGTGAAGTTTCGGTTCCGAAAACTAGAAACTCCTGTAGGAGAAAGATAAACTTTGAAGAAGAGCAGAATTTGCATACAGAACTTGAGGGTGATAAAGCATGCTTAACGAATCTGACAACAATATTAAGCCCTATAACCCCAAACAAGTCTGAGTTAAGACACGAGAGACTGGAAAAAGACACGAATCCCATGAGTTTGAGAGCAAAACGTAATATAAATTTCTCACGAAATGATTCTAACTGCAGCACGAGTGGATGTCTTAATGAGGATGGTCAAGAAACAAGGGGGTCGAAACGAGAATGTTCAAGTGACGAAAATGGATTAAGAAATCATTGCAATAACCCATTGGAGGCATATCTATCAATGATTACGAACTTTCCTGCAATTTACAAGAAAAAAAGGACCGAAAAGTGTCATAATTCAGCCACATTCAGGCCAGTTTCTTCCATATGGTCGTCACCAGAAGACAATAATCACAGCTTTCCAGAAACGTCAACAGTGTATGGCTTAATCAATCAGCCATCTTACAACAAGCGTATGTCGGCATTTGGTCGTGTGGAGAGTTTTAGAAAGAAGAGAAGCAAGGGTGTAAAACGGATGCGTGATTTGGCTTCGTTTTCTGGAATGATAGAGGGTAAAAAATCAGCTCGTAAAGCTTCGTGTCAACATTATACTTGCATGGAAGCCCTTTCGGCTGACTTTAGTGCAAGTATAACAACAAAGAAACGAACCAAGAGAAAATATATCGTGCCATCTTCTTCGTATCATAACTACTGGTTCCTCAAGAACTATACAGGTAGCTTCCTTGTATAATTTCTTTAAAATAGAGAATGAAAAGCCAAAATCCCTAAAAAAAATTCTTTCAACTCCAACAGTTTTTCTATTTTAGAGAATCTATCGTTACTTATATTATTAAAATATTCAATATATTTAATAAAATATTATTTCTCTCTCCTACACATTTAACTTCAATAATTTTGATTGGTTGTATATATTAAAATATTGTTTCTCTCTCCTAATTTAGAGATTTTAGAGAATTCTCAATATTTAGGGGGTGTTTGGTTGGAGGTATTAGGCAGTCATTAATGGGAATGATAATAAAAGAAACTGTTTGGTTTTCTATAATATAATGAGCTCATTCCCCCAGAAGCCCAAATTTTCATTCCCTGCCATTTTCATTCCCTTGTCAGAACCAAACGCCCCCTTAGAGTTTTCTCCCTAATTCTCTAAAATAGCAAGCAAGATAGCAATGCTGCTGGAGCATTTTAGAGAAGAAAAACTCATTTTTTTCCTTCTATTTTAGCAATGTTGTTGGAGATGCTCTAAAAGTCTACTTTTACAGTTTTTAAGTGCCTGACTTTATGACAGATTTAAGAGTGTCGCTGTTTAACAGAAGAATGACTCTTCCTAAAATAAGAATGCCTCAAAATTTGTTAGAAGGTCGTGCATTAAAAAAATATGTCAGAAAATTATTCTCCTAAATAACCTGTCACATAAACTATGCTAATATTTTTCTATAATAAAGTAAGAAAAGACATAATCTCTATAAAAATTTACATCCCACTCCAACAGCTATTATCAACTATATTAATATAATATTTAATGCATCTAATAAAATACTATTTCTCTCTCCTACACATTTTATCTCAACGCTCTAATTGGTTGATATAACTAAAATATTATTCTCTCTCTCTTCTAATGTTTAGATGGCGTTTGTTTTTTAAGAGGTGCTGAAATCTGAAGTCTGATTTCAGTTCTGAAATGATTATGACAAATCAGACATAAAGCGATGATTAAGAGCTTAAAATGAAAAAACAAACAAGGCCTTAGAGATTTCTCTAAATTTAGAGATTTTTACAATCTCTCTCCTTTTTTCTATTTTAGCATAGAGAATAGGATAACTGTTGGAGCAACAAAATGCTAAATCCCATTTTTTCCATTTTAGCATAGCTGTTCGAGATAACGTCTGTTTCTTCATATGTAGGTTTTTATCCAAGTTTAAGATGGAAAAACACATATGATATCGATGCACTCATAAACCAATTTGAGAGCATGGGTCTTAATGATCGAATAGTGGAACAAGACCAACATGCACTTGTCCCATATTCAACGAGATACCGAGAGAAGAATCCAAATGCACTTGTTATATATGAACAAGATAAAAGTGTTGTTCCTTATGAAGATCCAATAAGAAGAAAGCCACGCCCTAAAGTTGATCTCGATGAGGAGACAAGTAGAGTGTGGAGGCTTTTGTTGGAAGATATAAATAGTAAAGGAATAGATGGGACAGATGAAGATAAGGAAAAATGGTGGGAAGAAGAACGAAATGTATTCGGTGGAAGAGCGGCTTCGTTCATTGCAAGAATGCACCTTGTTCAAGGTGAGGTATCCTTTACATAAACAAGATACCATCTAGCTTATTTTTTTGAGCTTATTGAAAAAGGTTAGTTATAACTTAGCTTTTAAGCTAGCTTTTTGAAAAAGCCACTTCAAGTAGCGTTTCAACAAGCTCGAGGGGCCTTTTTTTCCACTTTTTCCAATTAATTTTTCAACATGTCCTTTTAGGTCGTTTTACATTGTCATGTACCTTATTAGCTATTCTTTACTAAAAACATGACTAGTTTATCGGCTAACAACTAGCTTTTCAGCCAACTTTATCATCTAGTTTTCCAAACATAGTCTGTGGTAGTGTTTGTTTTTTACGAGGTGCTGAAGTCTGATTTCACTTCTGATTTATAAGAGGTGGTGCTGAATTCCGAAATCTGAATCAGTTAGATTGTTTGTTTTTAAGTCTAAAGTCTGAAATCTGAATCGGTCATTGATTTTTAAATCCCTAACAATGTGGGTGTACGCGAAGAAGAGGAATTAAGTGGTGAGGTTACCACTTTTTTTCATATGATTTTCAGACTAAAGAGGGTCTGTAAAAAACAAAAAACAAACGGTCTGAATTTAAAAACGTCCGAATGAATAAGTGATAAGTGGTCATTAAGAGGTAAAATTGAAAAAACAAACAAGGCCACTATATGTTAACATCAAAATGCACTTTTTGCAGGGGACAGACGCTTCTCGAAGTGGAAAGGGTCTGTTGTTGACTCAGTCATTGGAGTTTTCCTTACCCAGAATGTATCAGATCATCTCTCCAGGTAGGGTAGACATTATTATACTAACTAATTAAAAATTCATAAAACTGAGTGTATATATATATATATATTATATTCATTTACCTTTGCAGTTCGGCATTCATGAATCTTGCTGCCAGATATCCCATAAAGTCAAAAAGCAGCAACGAACCACTTCACGATGATAAATCTAACATATCTGTAAAAGAACCATGCCAATTGGATTTAGAAGAAACCATCATATGGCATGAAGATAATTCAAATCAGCAACCACCTCAAGATCATGGTTATACTAATTCATATGAAGAAAAAGAAGTTGTGAACAGCAATGAATGTAATATCAGGTTGAATGATATATCGGGTGGTGAAGTTCTAGAAGTTTCTAGAAACAACTCTGAATTCTTAGAAAATTTTACACAAGAAAACAGAGGAGTTGATGATTTAGTATCTTCACAGAACTCAGTTGACGATTCAGGAGCTCTAGAAGCTGAATATATTAAGCTGAGAGAAGAAAGAATAATTATCGACAACAAACCTGAAGAAAAGTGTGCAAGTGAACAGAGCGGAATATCGGCAGAATCTTCAAGAAGCTTCCAAGAAGCACCCATATCCTGCAACACCCTTCAAAATCGAACAATATCAGAGGATAATTGTAATGTACAGAAAGCTCTTAATATAGAAAATTGTTCAGTTGAGATTTCAGAAGTCACTGAAAGCAACAACATGGTAGATAATTCAAGAGAGACTGTAAATAAGATAATTGAGTCAAATTCGAATGAAAATGGCAACCTTGAAACAACAACAAGCGGTATCAAAAAGGGTAAAAAGGGAAAAACCAGAAGAGCAAAAAAGATTAAAGTTAATTGGGATAGTTTGAGGATAGGTGCACAAGTAAATCATAAGAGGGAAAAAACACCAAACACTATGGATTCGTTGGATTATGAAGCGGTAAGGTGTGCAGATGTTAATGAGATTGCTGATACCATTAAGGATAGGGGTATGAATAATATGCTTGCAGAGAGAATTAAGGTAACTATATATGTCTTATTTATAAATATAATAAGTAATTTGATGTTGAACAAGTGGTGTACCTTTACTAAAAGAATCTACACAGGCCTTTCTGAATCGACTTGTAAGAGACCATGGAAGCATTGATCTTGAATGGTTAAGAGACGTTCCACCTGATAAAGCCAAGTAAGATAAAGAACGATGAAATTTATAATATATTGTTTAATAAGCACTAACACTATTTGGTCTTATTAGGGAGTATCTGCTAAGCTTTAGGGGTTTGGGCTTAAAAAGTGTGGAGTGTGTAAGGCTACTGACACTTCATCATCTTGCTTTTCCGGTAAGAATTACAATCAAGAAGAAAGCTATTCATTCTATTAAGCAATTATAACATTCAGGTTTAAGCTCCTTATTGACTTATTCCGGTGTGGTACTGGTAATAAGCAGTTTTTAGTGTTTGGATGGGGAAAGTTTTAAAATGGTTATACTGGTGCCAAACTGATGATAAGGAGTTTTTGATAAGTTAGAACCTTCTGACTTATTAACTTATTTGAAACAACTTATCAGTTTTTTGGTTATGTTACATGTATAAGCAATCCCAAACACCCCTAAGAAACACCTTATTAGCTTATTACGTTTTGGTACCATCATAAGCTAATCCAAACACTTTTTAAAAGACTCTGATATAACACCACATGAGTTAATAAGCACTTTTACATAAAAGCATAAGTTATTTTAAATAAGTATCTGGTATTGCCTTCAACTAGGTTGATACAAATGTGGGACGCATAGCTGTAAGGCTTGGATGGGTACCTTTGCAACCACTTCCTGAGTCTCTTCAGTTGCATCTTCTAGAATTGTGAGCATCAAACCTCCTTATGGAAACCTTCAGAAATGTGATAGAAATGCTAACACTTACGTTTGTACTTAGGTATCCAGTTCTGGAGACGATCCAAAAATATCTCTGGCCACGACTCTGCAAGCTCGACCAGAGAACTCTGTAAGCCAATTTCTGCTTTGAAGTGTATACATATATACACACACACATATATATAGAGGGAGGTTTAAGGGAAAACCTCAAGAAAAAATGAAGAACGCCTTGAGAGCCCTTCCATCTGGATGGTATGCACAAATGCATACAAGTGATTGAAGCTAGTTTTTTTTTCTATGCACAAATACATGTTACAAATTACCAGTATACATTTGTGCATACCGTCCGGATGAAGGGATCCCAGGGTGTTCTTCAGTTTTTCATTTTTTTTGACGTTTTCCCCTGAACCTGACCCTAGGGTTGTGTTTTCGTGAGACCAACCTGTTTTCGTGAGACCCGTGAGACCACACTTTTACACTTGAAACTTCTTTGTGAAGGTAAAAAAATCCAAACCTTCACAGAAAAAACACTGAAGGTTAGCTTAACAGAAAAACCACTGTAAAGGTTACCTTCACAGTGATTTGCTGTGAAGTTTCAAGTGTAAAAAAGTGGTCTCACGGGTCTCACGTGAAACAGGTTGGTCTCACGTGATCCCAAGTCCCTGACCCTATATATATATATATAGAGGTTGGTTCAAATACAAACTAGTTGAAGGGTACAAACTGGTTCAAATCAATATAAAAATAAAAAATTTCATGATGACATGTGAAACTTTTACATTATGAAACAAATACATGTGAAACTTTTACATTATGAAACAAATACATGTGAAACTTTTTCATAAAAAATATATACTAGGAACTTTCAATTTATGAAAACAAATACATATGAAACTTTTATATTATGAATCAAATATATGTGTAATGATATCTTAAATCATAGCATTTGACGGGAAAAAAATCATGAAAAAAATTATTTTTATACTGATTCGAACCAGTTTGTACCATTCAACTGGTTTGTATTTGAACTTCCCTATATATATATATACACGTAAAATTAAATTAAACTAACACACACTTCTCACCTTTGGTGAGACTTGAACCCTGACCTCTAAGAAGGTGGGTTTACCGGGTACCGTTGGACCAACGTCCCTTTGGTCTGTAAGCCAAACTTTCTCACACATTACCATGAAAAATATAAACATTGTGTTTCATGCAACTGATGTTCGAGTTTAATTAGATGAACATATTAAACTAAATCATTTTCTTTCCTTTTGTTGCATGATTGACAGGTATGAATTACATTACCAGATGATTACTTTTGGGAAGGTAAAACCATATAAACAAAGAAACATGAGGTATCTAAGTCTTCCTAATTGGTGCCAACATAATAAGTTCATAACTTTTGCAGGTTTTTTGTACGAAGAACAAACCAAATTGCAATGCATGTCCAATGAGAGCAGAATGCAGACATTTTGCAAGTGCATTTGCAAGGTTCAAGCAAAATTTCTTATAAACCTTCGGACTCCCACCAAGAGATCCAGCATTTCTCCTTTTTTACACTTTTAAGATGCAAGTCCTTTCAGTTTCCACAACCCCACGTCCACACAACTTAGAGCCTCTCCAACAGCTATGCTATAATTTTATCTCAATACTCTAATTGGTTGATATCATTAAAATATTATTTTCTCTCTCTTCTAATGAGTTTTAGAGATATCTCTAAATTTAGAGATTTTTACAGTCTCCCTCATATTTTTTCTATTTTAGTAGAGGATAGCATAGCTGTTGGAGCAACAAAAATGCTAAAATCTCACTTTTCTCTATTTTAGCATAGCTGTTGGAGATGCTCTTACAGAATGAACACCATGAAACCTGTAGTCATCTCTTTCCCGACTAAAAACTCATCTCTTTCCCGACTAAAAACTTAAGTCAACCTAGTACATTCTAACCTAAGGATGTACCATTATGACCGAACCACACAATGAGATGATGTCGCAACATATTATAGGAATTACGATGTATTGTTAACCGCAAATCATGTATTATGAGTTTGGCATGTGGCTTTTGATGCCTTTGAACAACAGTAGTTTATGCCTGAACCAAGGTTTTAAAGAACGGAAACAAGCCGCAAGGCATTTTGTACCTAGGTACGTGAGGCGTAACCCTTGAGGCGGTCAAGGCGTAAGCCCCAAAAATAAGACAAAAAGTTCATAAATGCATAACACTTAACAAACAAACAATTTCATATATATATATATATATATATATATATATACGTGTATGTGACAGCAAAATACACCAAAAACAATATATATATACACACACAATTATACCCTTGTATATAACAGCATAATACACAAGATATATATATATATATATAATTTGGTAAAGTTGAAAGTTGTATGTAGTAGCATAATATACAAAACAATATATACACCGTATAAAGGGATCTAATATAGACTACCACTGGTATATATATATATGTATGTATGTATTGAGGCGTATGCCTCTCCACCGCCTCAGACAATTGAGGCGGCGGCGCCTCAGGTGCAATTTTGGGCCAGCGCGCCTTGAGGCGTACGCCTCACACGCTTTTTAAAACCATGGCCTGAACTACAAGAAAGCATAACAATTAAAAAAAAATGGCTCATTTCATCACTAACAATACTTTGACTGCAGTGCAAGGCTTTCACTGCCAGCGCCTGAGGAGAGAAGCATAGTGAGTGCAACAGAAAACAAAACCCCTGATCAAAACCCTACTGAAATCACCAATCAACTCCACCTAACTCTACCTCTAGATGATCACTATCTGCAACAACAATCGCAAGTCCAAAATCACGAACCTGTCATTGAAGAACCAACAACACCAGAGCCTATAGTTGAGGTACCAACAACACCAGAGCCGGAAAAGATTCAACAAGAATATGATATAGAGGATTTCTGTGAAGATACTGAAGAAATTCCAACAATCAAACTCAATATGGAAGCATTTACTCAGAATTTGCAGACTTACATGGAAAATAATATGGAACTTGCAGAAGGTGATATGTCAAGGGCTTTGGTTGCCTTAGCATCAGAAGCTGCCTCAATCCCTGCACCTAAACTTAAAAATGTGAGCCAGCTAAGAACAGAGCACCAAGTGTAAGTATATGTTTATTCTAATTTTTTATAATGTCCTTTTCTGATATTGAATACATAGATAACATAATAGGGAAAGTACTTATTTATTGATAACTGAAACATATTAATTGTCTACAAATGATTCAAACAATTAGTAGTACTGTGATCAGTGGCTTCTATGTTCTACAATTTAGATTGAGGGGTTGTTGGTTTACCTCTTAACAGTTCCATTAAGAGGCAGTCTCTGAATCGATAAGAGGTGAACCCTGCTTGGCAAAAGATAAGTCTGCCTCTTAATGGTTCCAAAACCCTCTGAATCATTTTGTATCATGGACCTCCCTTAACCATTAAGAGCCCTAATTACATCCTGAACAATTACCAAACAATTATATTTCATTTTGCACTATATCATAAGAGTATCTTAATCATTCTGACGACTTAATCATTCTGCACCAAACCATTCAGCAACTGCCAAACAGCCCAGGTTTACATCCAAAGAGTAGACAAGATCAAAGTTGGAGTTCTCTAGATGCTCAAAATAAATCTTAGGGCAAAAAAATTCATCACATTCAGAAATTGCATCGTATTACATAGAGCAAACATGTAAATAAAGTGTGAAGAGGTTGGGAAAAAATTACCATTAAAATGCAGTAACTAATTACAACAGCAGGGTAGTTCGTCAAGGAACATAGTGGCACCTTTAGTGGTATCATGACTTACTTCTAATGACTTTGTTCACATCAATGTTACAGCTACGAGCTTCCAGATTCACATCCTCTCTTGGAAGAGGTAAGCATAGCTTTTGGAGAACAAACATGGCATTTTCAGTAAATCTGTTTCTCAACAAATGTTATCTAAATTTCAGCTGGATTTACGAGAGCCTGATGATCCTTGCTCATACCTCCTTGCAATTTGGACCCCTGGTAAACACTTGATAGATGTCTCAAAATCATGATTGTAATTACTAATGTGCGTGCAACTCTCCTGGGATGCAAGTACTACATTTTGGCTTTGTGATCGATAATCTAGTTATATGCCACTTATTGTTCTTTCTATCAGGTGAAACTGCTGAATCAATTCAGCCACCAGGAGAAAAGTGTAGCTCACAAGAATCTGGTACATTATGTCACAAAAAAACATGTTTCTTTTGCAACAGCATACGAGAAGCAAATTCTCAAACCGTTAGAGGGACACTCTTGGTGAGTATAAAGCACAATAATGTTATATGACTAAATTGTACGGAAATGCCTGCACATATAAAACATGTATGTCTGATTTTGATCCTAAATTTGCATAACAAATAGATACCATGTCGAACTGCTATGAGAGGGAGCTTCCCACTCAACGGTACATACTTCCAAGTTAATGAGGTAATTCAAAGTACTAATACTCAGATATAGAAAGTAAGGTGTTACCAGTTGGTATCAGATCCGATCCTTTTGTACCATCATGAAGGTGTCATCAAGCATGATGAGTCCTCTAGGGGAAGGGTGTTTTGTAACATTTTAGGTGAATCCCACATCACCGACTACAACCCATCCCACATGGGAAGAAAAATATATTTTTGAGCTCTGTATAAGTTCAAAGTTGTGGGCTACCAATAACTTCCACCATGGTTTTAAGTTGAATTAAAAGTTATTGGGTCGTTATAAGTATTATTCGTTAAGTATTTTCTCCCTTTAGCTCTTTCTTTTAATTATGGTGGGGTGGATGAAATTATGTTGTTCTCAAAAGAATTGTCATTGAGATGCAGGTGTTTGCGGACCACGATTCTAGCCTTAACCCAATTGATGTCCCCAGATCGTGGTTATGGAATTTACCAAGAAGAACGGTGTACTTTGGAACTTCAATACCAACAATATTCAAAGGTAAAAGAAGATAAGTTTGACTTTCATAATATCAATTTAAGCTCATATCAGAAAATTCTAACAATACCACATTTTTACATGACAACTTTTATCTACCAGGCCTGACAACAGAAGGTATTCAATATTGCTTCTGGCGAGGTACGTAGAGATATCAATCCTCATTCACATACTCTCTAGTTTATTTCACTAAATGCTCGATGAGGTTTTCCCTACCATCCTGATGATACTCTGATACCATTCTAACATTTAGCAAATCCCACATCGTCGATTAACAAGAAGAGGATGCTAGGAAGGTTTGACAAGAACGTTGAGGATTTTTAAGTGGGGGAGTTTATAACAAGCTGTTTCACACAGATATAAAAGTAGATTTGTGAGCTCCTTATAAGCTCAAAGTTGTGGGCTAAAAATAACTATCACTATGGTTTTTAGTCGACTTGGAGGTCATTAGGTTAGCCAACAGAAGTCACCGGATCTTAATCTGTATTTTTAGAGGTAAACATTGCTGGGTTTTGAGGGGTTTACTACCTTCCTAAAATGAAAGGTATCCCCTCCTCTAAATTGCAACATTGGGCTTGGCACATAGTTTAATAGAAAGTCTTGATTAATAATCATATATCTAAGACGCCCCTTAATAAGACAAATTAAAGAAAAGTTTTGGACCACAATCGGTTTAACCGATATCTTATAATTATTGATAATGGGTAAATAAGTAAAAGTAGATTGGAATTTTTTCTCCAAAAAATAGAACCTTGTACTATTTTGGATTTTTGGGCAACCCAAAATAGAAAGTCGGAGTAAGGAGTACTCTTAATTGTGAATTCTACAACTGGATTAGGTTTCTAGAGCTTACTTCAAGTTAGAAAGTGAAGGTGAGTAAACAAAGGAAAAGAAGGGTGGCAGTTGTTGAATGGTTTGTGCAGAATGATTAAGAGGCTCTTATAATATGGTGCAAAATGAAATATAATTGTTTGGTAGTTGTTTAGGATGTAATTAGGGCTCTTAATGGTTAAGGGAGGTCCAGGATACAAAATGATTCAAAGGGTTTTAAAACCATTAAGAGGCAGACTAAATTTTTGCCAAACAGGATTATTCACCTCTTAACGATTCAGATATTGCCTCTTAATGGAACTGTTAAGAGGTAAACAAACAGCCAAGTGGCTGTCTACCAAACACTTACCCAATAAGCGCTTACTGGTAAAAATTAACACTATCAGTGACTTACCGGGTAAGATTTTAGTCAACAAAAACGGCATCTATGCAATAATTAACCCGGTAATCACTGACCGTGGTAAGAGTCGTCGCCCTCACTTACCGGGCAAGACTCTCGGTACTTGCCTCACTCTTACCGGGTAAGATTCTTGGTCCTTGCCCTACTCATCCAGTAAGATAATGTGACTTGGCAGTTGGCAAGCGCTTACCCAGGTAAGCGTTTGGTAAACGGCCCCTAGGTTTCTGACCGTGAGAATATGTAGAATCACCATGATACTCTCAAAAAAGTCCTTTAAAACCTTGACTCTTATACCCTGTAAGAATATAAGGATCCCCTAGGTTACTCTCCGGAAGAGCTCTAAGAAAAGGAGATTCCTACATATATAGAGGAGAAATTATTCTCAAGTCTAGCCGTCGGGTTTTCACTTGCATCATGCAATTATTAAGCCAGCCAACAAATAAGCTGTTTGGAGAAAAACATTTGTTGTAGAATTCTTTAATCATTTTTATCCCACCTCAGTTTTCACTAATCTTATATTTCAGGGTTTGTTTGTGTGAGGGGATTTGACCAGAAGACACGTGCCCCACGTCCCCTTATGGCCAGACTACATTTCCCAGCTAGCAAGTTAAGAAGGTCAAGGGGGAAGCCTGATGAAGATTAGAGATCATAGAGACACGCCTGACTAACTGTAATAACCAAACATAAATAGGGTGCTTCTCATTTTTTAATTTTTTTTTAGATATTGATGGCAGATTTTTCTTCAAATCATGAAAGCTTTTTTCAAAGGCGGATCCAAATTTTTTCAGGTGGGCACAAAATAATTGATATAATATAAAATAAAATAAAATAAAATAAGAACTAATTGTAAAAATTACGCTTCGGTTAAAATTATTATTCTAAAAGAAGCAGCATGGCGACTGTCATGGTGCCCCATGGGCCATGGTGCAAGGCTCATCTCTGATGCCATGGTACCGTTATGGCACGTCATGGTCCAATGCACATTTTTGTAAGGTGGTATTTGATCCTTTTACTCCTTTTTTGCCTTTTAGTGTATATCCTACTTGTATATGGTCTGGTCTTATATCACAGTAGTACTAGAAAAGATGTGAATATGTATATATAACTCTCTCTCTCTCTCTCTATCTATATATATATGATATACAAATTTGTGTCATAACTTGAGCCTTGAAAAACGTCATACTTCCTAAGGCTTGAGTCCACCCACCGCCTACTGCTGTTACCAAAAAAGATTAATAGAGTCGAAAAGATTTGAACTTGTAATCTATAATACCATATGTAATTACACTAATAATAGGGGACAACCAAATTTTGATAATTTAACAAAGCACACATCAGATTAAACAGTTGTACCTTTAAGACCTATTTTTTTCCTATTGCATAGAGACATAGAGAGGAGGCATGCAACCCCTACCTCATACCTAGGTTGGCCCCTGATTCTTTTAATAAGGAGCTGTATTGGAAAAGGGAAGCATGGAAGCTGGTGTCCTTAGCAAAAAGTCCAACACGAGATGCAATTATGTATAATATGCAACTGACAACTGAGTTTGTTTTCATAAGCATTTAATCTTTTAAGAATATAATTGTCAGAGGATCTTCAACAGTTCTTTAAACCTTCTTTAAACAGGAGGAAAAATAGTCATTCACTCCCAATGGCATTAACTCTTCTCCAAAGACTTTTTAAATAATAATAGCCTATAAAAGTCTAATGCATTGGAGATTCTCGAGAAAGGAGAAGAGAGAATATACTTTTTACAAATTTAGAGATTTCTCTAAAAACTTGATTTTGTTGTTCTCAAGTAAATATCCTTCAACCAATCAATGAAATAAATAGAAAAAATTTATTGAATATTTTAATAATATAATTATAGTTAAAAGCTTATATTAAGAACGAGGGGAAGAATCGACGAGGAATCTAGACTAGAGAGGAATATAGAACATCAAATCGTGAATGAAAAATAAAAAGCGTGAGGAGAATTATCAAGCCGAGATGTTAGAAGGTGCAAAACTAATAGGGGCCGGAGCTGCTACAATTGCTTCAGCGGGAGCTGCTATCGGTATTGGAAACGTCCTTAGTTCCTCGATTCATTCCGTGGCTCGAAATCCATCATTGGCTAAACAATTATTTGGTTATGCCATTTTGGGCTATAAAATGAAAAAGTTGATGAAACTAGATGTAATTTAGGTTTTCACTTTTTTTCCCTCCATATAAGGTACTAGTGAGTAACAGATGGAGATGGCATAAGTATAAATCAATAGTGCATACAAAAAAAATTCAATTTTTATAATATTCGTATTTTAACCCTTCTAATAAAAATGAAAGTTTGAAAACATGAATTACTCTTCAGTCTTCCCAAATGAAAGAGATCAAATTTTGGAAACCCATAAACTTTAAAAACTGAATTATCTTAACTATAATTAATTTTTTAAATAAATAATTTTTTTAATAAGAGTAAACTCTAATTTTGGTCCATGTGGTTTACTAAAATCTTTGAAAGTGGGACCTAAACTTTGATAACTCTAGAAATCGTCTTCATGTTCTCATTTTGCTTTGAAAGAGGTCCCCGTCACTAACTTTGTTAATTTTCTTTGTTAGTGTTAGGGGAATTTTTGTTCAATTCTATTAATTTTTTTACATATGTTATATATTATGAGGGTCGTTATTATGCAACCCATTGCAATCGTACAACCTTTACAACCAAATCATGACCGTCCATTTGATCATCAACGGTTATCATTTAATCACTTGTAACTATCATTAATTTAAAAAAATTTAAAAAGAAAATGAATGATGGATGAGTGGGTTGCATGGGTTGTGGGATTGCAATGGGTTGTATTTGAACGCCCCTCTATATATTATATATTAATACAATATATTAAAGAAAATTAGGGAAATCACCTAAATGAATAAAAATACTCCTGACACTAACAAGAGAAAATTAACGGAGTTAGTAACGGGGGACCACTTTCAGATCAAAATGAGAACCACGGAGACAATTTCTAGAGTTATTAAAGTTTAGGTCCCATTTTTAAAGATTTCACTAAGCCACGGGGACCAAAATCAATGTTTATTCTTAAAAAAAAATATTGTATTCTCTCTAATTTGATATTCTTATTAATATATATACACACACACATATATTTGATTTTCAATTTTTTATCTCAACTTTCAAAATTTTAATTACTAGTATATTCATATGAGTATATCAATATAATATTTTAACTACATTATAAGGCATTTAGAAATTATTATTACATAAGTGCAACTTCTTAATACTTTTGAATTCCATAAAAACTAACTCATAACTAATTAATAAGTATGTTAAAATACAGATTGTGTATCATAATTATTTCAACCTAATTTGTATAAATTTGTTAATCATCTTCTATTGTGTTTGTATTTGTATTTATATTTGATTTAGGATGATGATAAAGATAATGACAATGTTCTTGTGTTCAAATTTGTCACGGACGCGGTTGGTGGTGGTGTTTGTAAGTCAACAGAAAAGGGTGGTTTCAATCTTTTTGAAGGTCCTCTTACACTTGTATTAAAAGTATAGATCAACTGATAAAGGAATAAACAATACAAAATGTAAAACTTACATCATATATTATATTAAAAGAGTAAAAGTCATACAAACTAAAACAATGATTGTCTTAAATGACAAAGTAACATACAAAATTCATTTAAAGAGAATCATTCTTCTAATATTGTTGGAAACAAAATCTTCAATCAATTCTTCATCAGTAACTTTCTCCACCAAGTCATTAAATTGAAATAGTTACCAACTGTTGTTTACCTTAAGTTCTCAAGAAACCCCTGCTCAATTCTAGGACTGATATCTTTCTTAACTCTCAATTTTTGTGGATTCTTTCAAAGGGATATAGTGCTCTAAACAATGGTGATGGGTATCACGATGAACATAACCTAAATTCATCAAATCTTCAAGAAACAAATGATTTTCATGATCATTATCACTATTGTTGCGACTTTTTGAAGAATAATCAAATTGCATAGCCCCTCCATCGTCTCCGTAATATATATAAGCCTATTGGGCGTGTTGTATCTATATATAAGCCTAGTGGGTCTGTTGTGTGTATGTATATACCCCTAGTGTGTGTTGAATGTGTTATGGGTTTTGTGGAAGATGGTAGTAGTTGTGGGGAAGAAGATGGAAAAGAAGAGAGGAGGGGGGGGGGGGTGGATGGGATAGAATGGGAGGAAAAGATAGGACATGTGCCATTATCCAAGTGATGTTTAGAAAAGAATTTTTTATGACTATAAATTGAACAAATTGGCCCTCACTTAACATATTATATTTAATAGTATTAAAAACAAGAACCCAACTCGAAACAAAAGGAAAACTACGGGGATGTTTCAGTGTAAATATTGTACTTTAGGGATGGATCCATAATTTGGTATAAATCACAAAGACCAAGAGAGAAATTCACTGTCATATAAATATATGATTGTAAATTTACAATGAGCTTTAATATCTCTATCTTTAAACTTATAATTGGTAATTTCATGGCATTTATTTCATAGTTTGATATGGAATTATATATTGTTTATTATGAATCTTTTTTATTGTCGAGGCGTATGCATCGGTTTGCCTTTGAGGCTTACGCCTTTATGTCTAGGTTCTTGTACGGGTCTAAAAGCACAAACTATGAAGTTTAGATCAGAGACTGATATCCAACCATGATCACGATTTAGAGAGAACTTCATTTATGTTTGTTCAACTACAAGCACTCGCAATAAGTTTATTGCATGATCTCCACGATCATGGTTTTGGTAATTCAATGTAGCACTATAGTGATCTTACTCTCATTTGTCTCTATAAAGTAACCTTTTACATGGATGGCTCTAAATTGTGTGAGAAGACTAACTGCCTATATTCACCTCTAAAAATAAAGAGGTCAGATAAACATCTTCTTTTTAGCAAGCTGCTTTCCTTAGATAATCTTTCAACCCATGATCTATAATGTTAAACTCCAGTGAGTTCTATATTATTAATTATATTATTAGAATATTTTATAAATTTTCATCTCAAATCTCAATACACTTTTAAAGAAATTATGGAAAACAATAATACATTCAGCCTCATTGGTGGAAACAACAAAAATAATATTTCTTTCTTCTCGTTCTACAGATTTTCTTCAAATTCAAAGATTTGTAACTCCTCTTTCTTATTTTCTCTTAAAAGTAAAATAATCCTCAAAATCTCATTCTAATATATGAAATCTTTAGAGTTGAAGATGATCTACTCCAGTTCCAGAAGACACCTAAAGGTGTGCCACTTGTCAGTCTAATGCTCAGCCACCACCACAATGTTTGGTGCCAAAAATTCCAATAATTCACCCCTAGCCTAGATCAGGCGTGCCTTGATGTCCTAGTTACTTAGGCAACTCTAACCACAAAAATAGATAAACATGATATAAACAAGAATGGTTCAATTCTTTTCAAAAAGAAAATTGGTTCAAAGATAACAGCAACACAGCCATTTAAGAGCTTAATAAACAATTAATATCAACAGAGATTTGATTCATCGATAATTATACAACCATAGAATATAGATACGTAAAGCCATTGAAATAAGATACACAAATAGACCACTACCGATAAAGCTCTTCTTCAAATAATACTGGCATTTAAGATCCTAAAACGAAGCTATAGCTCAAAACAATGAATATCAATCACATAGATCCACACGAATGCAACTATTCTATGCAAATCCGATAGCATTTTGTACTTGAATATTACCTACTGATATTCCATAAACATCGAATTCTATCGGCATAGAAGATTAACGAGAATAAATCGACGTCAAACATTAATCAACGATCACAAAAGAATGTGATCAAAAATCGAACTTACCTTCTTAATACGCATGTAATAATAGATGTAGAGAAACGATAACTCCGATGAATCCGGCGGTGGAGCCGGCGGAAATGGTGGTGGTGGACTGGTGGTGATCCTCTAGAAGCTACAAAAAGGACGAGATATTTGTGCCTTTTTGCCGCCTCGTTGCTTTTGGGCTTCCCTCTTCTTTTTGATCGAATGTAAAAGTGAACTTCTTAAAAATTGGGAAGGTGACACTTAGACCCCTAGAATTTCTATAAATACAAGTTACACCCTCCATTAAACAAACTTTTGCAGTTGTATTCCTTAAGTTATGAATTTATTTCAATTTAGTTTGGTTTTAGTTTTTAGGGCAAAATGCAAGAAATAGCAACCTACTTTCATAAATTTCTCTTGTACTTTTAGTTTTTCTTATTACAACAATGTACTTTCAAATTATTTTTTATTAGAGCATTATACTTTGAAAAATCTACCCATTATAGCATTGGGTAATCTTTTCTTTTAAATTTATCCACTCTACTAGGTTTCCGTGCCACCTCATTGTCCATGTAGGTTGTCCACATGTAATATATTGTTGATGTGACATTTCTTATTAGAGTACTTTACATATTATTTAATAAATATATTAGACTAATTAAGCTAATCTAAATTATTCATAAATATAAAAATATTAAAAAATTTATAGGCGAAAATTTATTTCCCTAATAATAAAAAATGTTTAAAAATATATTCTTTTAACTAAGAAAATAAGAATTGTTACGTTTTTTTATAAATAAAATATTTATATGGAAAAGAATATATCAATTTGTCTTAAAAAATTGAATTGACATATCATTCAATAAATGTATTAGATTATTTCTAAAATATTTATTAAAATGTAACAATATTAAGAAGATTTCTAAAACACAATTTATATCGTTAAATTTTTTTAAAAAAAAGTACAAAATAAGTATTTTTTGAACTAGAAAAATTAAATCACAAGTTTTACATTTTTTATAAATAAAATATTTATCTTCAAGAAAAATATCATATTTGTTAAAAAAAATGTAACTCTAAAATATTTAATTTGCATACAATTTAGTAAGAGTGATTTTTTTTTAAATGATGACGTGAAGAAATTACTAAAAATTGAGATAATTAAGAATAATATAAACTGGGTGAAAAAAAGTGAGAATTTTTTTAAAAAAAATTACAAGAGATTTTTTTTATTAATGCCATGTAATCATGATGACATGTTATCCGTGTTATCTCATTTAAGCCATGTAAGCAAAAAAAAGTAGGGGTTAACTTGTTTAAAAGGTAACAAGTTGCCCATTGCTATAATGGGTAAAATTTTCAAAGTACAATGCCTTAATAAAAAATAATTTGAAAGTACATTGTTGTAATAAGTAAAACTGAAAGTACAATGCTATAATAAAAAAATTTATGAAAGTAGGTTGTTATTTCTTGCATTTTACCCTAGTTTTTACTTGAATCTTTTGAGAATGTCCACACTTGGACCATTTCATTTGTGTTTTGTACTTGTTTGGCAACTTTGTGTCTCCATTTGCGTAATTATGGTCCCTAACGATTGTATCTTGTCTATCAAAGCCATATGTTCTTACTTCTTTTTCCTGTGAATTGAACTGTTTAAGTTTCTCAAAAAACCTTGTTTTTTGGGAATTCTTTAAACCAGTATGTGAGTCTCATACATAGATGATAGTTACGAGATGGTGATCGTTTTTTGTAAAATCTCGACTCATAATTGGAACTTCTCAAGCATCATGTTAAGTGCATTCTTCTTTAAATAATTGATCGCTTCAGTTTCTTCTTAGCATAAGAAAAATTGTTTCTCTGTGTTTATTTCTCATGTTATCCTAAAGGTTGTATGACTATCTATATGATACTTGTAGGACCACCGGCGGAGCCGGCACATGCCTAGGGTTATCCTGGGCACACCCTCAACATCCCAAAAAAAGAGCACTATATGAGCCCAAATTAATTTTTTTACACATGCTTACCAACCTACATGTTTTATATTAAGGCAACCAATACTTTGAATATTTTTTACCTATCAATATAATATTTTAATACATTTTATTTTTTTTATTTAAAGGACAAAATAAAATAAAGTTTGTCTTAGTTTTTACTTTGTATTTAACGTAGCAAATAATTGTTTTCTTCTAATGTAATAAAGTTTCAAACTTTCCTATTTTATGTGATAAAGTTTTAGAATCTCTCAATCAATATAACAAACTTTCAAAAAAATTATTTGATGTAACATTTGATCACGTGAATGTCAAGCTTTTCGTCAAATTCATCGTAATTCGTTTTTAAATTTCATAAATCTTTTATAAACAGATATCCACATCATCATATGGTTTCAAGATTGACATGTTACCAATCAAAATAAGTACAAAACAGAAAATGTTGAAATTTTGTTAATTCCCGTTGAGGATAAATAGGTATTAAACCAAATTTTGTTGCATTTCAATACATTTTACCCTTGTTTAAAAGGAACACCTTTGGTTATTTTTCTGACTCCGCCCCTGTATAGGACTCCATAGATAGGTTGTTCCTCATACCTATACTTTCATCTACCTTTACCACGATCACCTTTACCTTCTTCCACATTCACTTTCACATGAACGAATGTTGGTCCCGTAGGGTTAAGAATATGGCAATAACATGGTAGAGGGGGTGAATACATTGTTTTTCAAAGTTTTAATAAGTTCATTAAAACCTATGATGGTGATTTACTATGTAGAAGATTGTTGCACTAAAGATTAATTTGTGATCAACAACCTATAACAATCTCTCTCAAGTATGGCAGATGTATTCCCCTTTATATCACACATTATAATGTATTGAATCAACTCCAATGAATATTCAATAAAGAAGCTGACGTTGCCAAAAGACGATAGGAGATCAGTTGATGAACTTTAAAGACTAGGAAGTGTAGCAAAATATTCCCTTAAGCACTATATTTATGTGTATTGATCTTCAAGGATTCACATAGTATTTATAGGAAACATCCTCCTTATAAGAAAAATGAGCATGATGACAAAGTATGGAGATGATGTCTTTCTACAACATGTAGTTCTTTGTTCATCAATTTACGTGTGGCATGTATCCTCATTGTATGCCGCATGTAATGCATACCACGCATCATTAAATGTTAAGCATTGTTGTCGTCCTTACGAGGTTGACAAAGGAGAAGAAAGGCACTGTGAAGCAGGTATGCCAGATCGTACCTTGGTCCTCGTTGTCTCTGGCACAGACACCTTTTTCAGCTGATACATCTTTAGATGATGAGCCTTCAGTTGATGGACCTTCAAGTGTTGATATCTTCAACTAATGATTTGACCTATTGTTTAAGGGATAGTCTATTGGCCGGATCCTGGTGAGCATAGGTTGATTAGGCACTAGGCTTTCATATCATGCCCCAATTTTCGTCAAGGGCCCTGACGTCAATCTTAATAACTTATGCCTTGAATAGAATACAAATTTAAAACTTTCGAAAATATATAATATGTTGAACATAATTCATTACATAATTTCGGGAGCATAAAATACTTTAACGTAATCATTGCTAATTAAAATATCTAAATTAGCATGATCCAAAATGTGGTCCCATCTTTCTGCATTCGAATCGTCTAATAACAATCGGCACCTAAGATGTATACATGTATAGTATAAGCTAAAAGCATAGTGACTACATTATGGTTTCATGATAACTTATCCCTTGATTAAATATTTAAAATAAAACTTATAAAAGTAATTTAACAACTTCGTTTTAATCGTGTGTCTAAAACTGTGAGTGATGTGATTAGACAAATTTATAAAAGTGTAAAATCTAAAGTTAAAAGTGTAAAAATACAAAAGATAAAAACTAACTTTTTATTGAAAAAATCACGTCTTACTAAAACGCATGCCGCGGCGCACCTCAAGGCTTGACTCGTGAACCACGGCTTACAGAAAATGCTACGAGCCATTTCGTAACGGCAAAGACACATCTTGCACCACTTCACACCATGACGCGCCATTTTGAACACTAAAAACAATTAAACTTTCTCATTTTGATTGATTAAGTCCCTAAATATATTTTTGAATAAGTAAATCATCGAACTTTTAACCCAAAAAAAGTTACATATAACCCGACTAGCAATGTTTTAAAGTGACGAAGGCGTAAATTAGTTTTACCGTTCTAAAACCTTACATCATTCAAACCCTTCGAAAAAGAAAAAGAAAATCACAAATAGTGAGATTAGGAGCCAACAAAAGTGACGAGCCATGATAGAGAGCAGATGACAAGTGGTTTAAATGACAACCAGTTAGGACGGAAGAACCGATTTAAGTTTTTTTTATACTATAATCTTCCTAGTAGATTTTTTGGGTTAAAAGAATGTAGACAACCAATTTTTAAAAGGTCAATGGTTTATCTATTAAAAAAGTCAATAACTTAATCATTTAAAATGCGAAAGTTTGATGGTTTTTTCATTCAAAATAGAAGTTTATGGATTAAATCATTAAAAATGAGAAAATTTAATGGTTTTTCATTAAAAAAAGAAGTTTAGGGATTAAATCATTGAAAATGAGAAAATTTAATGGTTTTTTCATTCAAAAAAGAAGTTTAGGGATTAAATCATTCAAAATGAGAAAATTTTAATGTTTTTTATTCAAAAACATAGTTTAGAGACTAAGAGGCAGTTTACCAAATCTTACCCGGGTAAGTGCTTACCGACAAAATTCAACACTATTACTTACTTATCGGGTAATTGCTTACCGACAAAATTCAACACTATTACTTACTTATCAGGTAAGATTTTAGTCCACGAAAACTGCATCGAATGCAATAATCTACCCAGTAAGCGCTTACCGTGGTAAGAGCCGTTGCCATCACTTACCCGGGTAAGACTTTTGGTCATTGCTTACGTTGTCTTCGCTCTTACCGGGTAAGATTTTAGGTACTTGTTATATTCCTCCGGTAAAACAATATGACTTGGTAAGCACTTACCCTAGTAAGCGTTTGGTAAACAACCCCTAATTGAAAACTGGTTGGATTCTTTTGAACTTCTCCTCTTGTTTGTAACCATGGGTGTTCATGTTAGCTGGCAGCTGAAGCTCATCTCAACTAATCCCACCAAGGAAAAATCCTGAAGGCCAAACAACCATTGTACATAGTAGCATTCAAAACACAAGTTATCTTGCATGCATCCAAGTTTCTTGTGAATCTATACGAGTCAAAAATTGAACATTCACAACTTGAAGAAGTAACGCTTCAATACTTGTTGCAAGGATTTTGGTTTTCTGTTCAGATGGTGGACTTGGGATCATATGAGACCATCTTTTTGCACTTGAATAACACTGCAAAGGTTAACCTTCACAGTGTTTTTGCTGTGAAACTTCAAATTTTTTTACCTTCACAATGTTTTACGGTTAAGTTTAAGTGCTCACGTTCCGGGTGGTGTTTTATAGTAGAAAGAATATTTTTAATACTGAAATAATGGGGCATGTAATGGGTGGTAATGCCTGAAAAGTTGATTCCTATATATATATATATATATATATATATATATATATATATATATAAAAGATGAGATGAGATGTGATTATTTCATTACAACAAACAATACAAAATTATGAAACAAAAGGATTGGGATTTCTTCTTCCATCGTCTTTCTTGGGTTGCAATTAAAATAAAATTCCGGTACCCTTAATTGGCAAACCGGAAACATATGTACAGCAATTAACCTGCAAACCAAATAATTGCAGAAATAAGATATCATTAACCCCGAAAGCATGATGTTTAGGCTATGTTTGGCAAATAAATGGTTGATATATGTCGATCACATTAACTGAAAAACTAGCTGATAAACTAGTCATGTTTTCCACCCAAAATAAGTATCTACATTACTATTTTAGTTTTCCCAAAATAAATGTCTATTTTCAAAATTAAATGTCTATTTTCCCGTTCTACCTTTAACTATGAGATTGAGAAAATCTCTCACTATAATTAAGAGCAAAATTGTGCTTTTCGCACTATAATTAAGAGCAAAATTGTGCTTTGTTTTAAGGGTGTCTCAGGCTATGCCTGGACTAATACTGACAAATTTTGACTGCAATACATCATTGCATCAGTGCTGATAAACTTAGTGGCCACAATTGTTGTGTATGCCTGGATTCGAACCCCGGGTAGATGGGATATTCCACCACATCCCCCAAGGCAAGGGCCTCAACCAGTACGCCACAACCCTTGTGGTTAAATTGTGCTTTTGTTAGTTAAAAAGTGTAATAATTACACATTCCTAAAATTGTTCGTCTTTTTCCATTGTAGGCATTTATTTTGGGATGGAGGGAGTATCTAATAAGCTAGATGATAATGTAAAATTACTTGATTCTAACATAAGAAACAATAATTGGAAAAAAAGTAAAAATATAAAGTAGTGTTTCAAAAAAACTAGTTAAAGCATCTCCAATAGCAAATGACACCTCTACCAAAAGTCATTTTATCAACTACACTCCAATGCCAAGAAGCTTTCTAATGTCTTTTTAATGGAGAGAGGAGATGCTTAAAAGCTTTGTAGAATTTGAAAAAATGCTTTTGCAAAAAAAAAAAAAGGGTTCCAATCCAATGCTTAAAGTTCATGTTAATGACTTGAGGAAACAATAAAAAAAACTATTAAGAACATCTCTAACAACTATGTTAAAATAGGGAAAAGTGAGATTTTAGCAATTTGTTTGCTCCAACAGCTATGCAATCTTGTATGTTAAAATAGAAAAAAAAGATGAAAGTGATGATAAAATCCTCTAAATTTAGAGAAATCTCTTAAACTCCTTATCTAAAAGAGAGAAATAATATTTTATTCCTTCTCACCAATAGGAAATATTGAAATTAAGTGTTTAGAAGAGAGAAATAATATTTTATTCCTTCTCACCAACAGGAAATATTGAAATTAAGGTTGCGTTTAGTTCGTGAAAAATTTTCTGTTTTCTAGAAAATTTTTCCAGAGAAAATGAAAATTTGGAGAACGCGTTTAGTTCGTTCAGTTTTCAAAAAAATTCCAAAAAAATTTTCATTTTCATTTTCTAAATTTATATTAGATTTAGAAAACAACTTTTTTGAGTTTTCAGAATTTTCATTTTCAAAATAATTTTCTACATGCACACACACTTACACTTTTACACGCGTGTACATACACACTTACACACACACACTTACATTTTTACACGCGTGCACATACACACTTACACACACACACACACACTCTTTCACTTTCACACACATACACATAGACAATTTCACACACACATATACACTTTCACACACTTTCACTTTCACACACACACACACATACACTTTCACACACATTTTCACTTTCACACTCATACACAATTTCACACACACACATACACACACTCACTTTCACACACACACACACACACACACACTTTCACACACACACACACATATATATATACACTTTCACACACACACACACTTTCACTTTCACACTCATACACACTTTCGCGCGCGCACACATACACACACTTTCACTTTCTCTCACACACACACACACTCACTTTCACACACTTTCACTTTCTCTCACACACACATACAAACACTTTCACACACACACACACACACACTTTCACGCTCACACAATTTCACACACACATATATACACTTTCACACACACACTTTCACGCTCACACACACATTTTCACACACTTTTTCACGCACTCACTTTCACACACACATTTTCACACACTTTTTCACGCACTCACTTTCACACACACACACACACACTTTCACTTTCATACTCATACACACTTCCGCGCGCGCGCACACACACACACATTTTCACTTTCACACACACACTTTTACACACATACACTTTCACACACACACACATTCATTTTTTCACACATACACTTTCACACACACACACACTTTCACTTTCACACACACACACACACACACTTTCACTTTCACTTTCACTTTCACACACACACACACTCACTTTCACACACACACACATACACTTTCACACGCACACACATACACTTTCACACACACACACACACATTCACACACACAGGCCAACCACATGTGTGTGTGAATGTGTGTGTGTAAAAGTATGTGTGTGTGTGTGTGAATGTGTGCGTGTAAAAGTGTGTGTGTGTGTGTTTGTGTGAAAGTGAAATTGTGTGTGTGTGTCTATATGAAAGTGAAAGTGTGTGTGTGTGCGCGCGAAAGTGTGTGTGTATGTCGTGTGAAAGTGAAAGCTTTTCTTTTTTCGTGTGTGTGTGAATGTGTGTGTATATGTGAAAGTGAAAAAGTGTGTGTGTGTCTGAAAGTGTGTGCGAAAGTGTGTGTGTGTGTGAATGTGTGTATATATGTGTGAAAGTGAAAGTGAAAGTGTGTGTATATGTCTGCTTGAAAGTGAAAGTGTGTGTATGTCTGTGTGAAAGTGAAAGTGTGTGTGTGTGAACATGTGTTTATGTATGTGAAAGTGTGTGTGTGTGTGTTTGTGAAAATGTGTGTGTGTGTGCATGTATGTGAAAGTGTGTGTGTGTGTGTGTGCGTGTATGTGAAAGTGTGTGTGTGCGTGTCTATGAAAGTGTGTGTGCGTGTGTGTGCGTGTGTGTATGTGAAAGTGTGTGTGTGCATGTCTGTGAAAGTGTGTGTGTGCGTGTATGTGAAAGTGTGTGTGTGTATGTGTGTATGTGAAAGTGTGTGTGTGTCTGTGTGAAAGTGAGTGTGCTTGTGTGTGCGCAAAAGTGTGTGTATACACACTTTCTAATTTGAAAAAAATGGAAAATGGAAAATGAAAACCGGTAGAAAATGCACAACTAAACGCGTTTTCTAAAAATCTGAAAATGAAAAATGAAAACTCCACCATTTCAGCTAACCGCGTTTTGAAAAAATTTCATAGAAAACTGAGAATAAAAACGCAACTCCATCTTCTGAAAACGTTTTCTTGGAAAATGAAAACTGTTTTCGCTAACTAAACGCACCCTAAGTGTTTATAATAGAAAAATAATATTTTATTAAATGTTTCGAGTATTTTAATAATATAGTTAATGATGAAATTATTAAAATAGAGTACTCCAAAATGTAATTTTTTTTTGAGAGATTCTCACTTTTGAAAAAAATTATAACATAGCTATTAGAGATGCTCTAAAAGCTTTCCCATTGGGAATGCTCGTGTCTCACGAATATGATGTTTTTTAATAAGCTCAAAAATAAGTTAAGCTTATTGTTTCCATACAATGTCTTTGTTACTCGATCCAATACCTAATAAATCTGATTTGACGACTAGATGCACATATCGTATGGTCATGTTAGCATGTCAATAAGCATAGCCCTCGTGTGATCCTCAAGGTGCGGGCTTTTTCCATCCCAATGTTATGGTCCTTTTTAGGGTTGGCGGGTCAGGAAGGCTCAACCTGGACACGACCCGTTTAACTAATCGTGTCGCATATCACCCCTAACCCGTATACGCTCGGGTTCACAGGTAGTCGGGTCATAAACGGGTTGGTGGGTTGAGAATATGAAGACGTGAAAGAGTGATTACTGATTAGGTTAGAGTTAGAATAAAATAATTAAAAAAAAAAATCTATATCGTTAAACGGGTTGGTGGGTTAAAAATCTATAATTTTAAACGGGTTGGCAGGTCAACCCGCAAACATATACATCAACCCGAACACGACCCATATAATATGAGTTAAGACAGTAATGACCACATTAACTCACCAGAGAATTACGTTGTGAAGGAGTCCGCGAGTATGAGTTGTGAAACCTCCCCCTCCAATAAGCACCTTTACGTAAGTAACAGAACGTCTGTTTGACTTGTTTGTGGGGTAGCAGGTTTCGTTAATGGTCTCAAAGTGTCCATAATGGCTGAAAAGGAAGGCCTCTTCCATGGCTCACTGCAGAATCAAATTTTTGATTAATTATTTTTTTTTGACTAAAAAAATAAAATCAAGTCGGTATATAATTCAACTTACTTGGCCCAGCAGGCTTCGATCAATGCTGATACTTGAGGGTTGACATCTCGAGGTATCTCAAGCCTTTTGCATTTAAAGCCTACAGCTGCCACAACCTAAATATATATATATATATATATATATATATATATATAGTAAACAGATGCATTACAAAATGTAATTTCAGGCCCCACCTCCGAGTGAGATGTATTTGTTTGGACCAAATTTTTAACATTTCTTTCATATATTTGTTGTTTTGGATCAAGTTTCACTTTTGATTGTTTTCCACTTGTTCACTCATTGTGTTTCCAAAATTTGGCCAATATGCTACTCCCTATATCCCAAATATAAGGGGGGCTGTTTGGTGGGTTTTCCATTAAGTCCTGTATGGATGAAACTGTCTGTGTCGATTAATCTTTCTGTATAGATTGGAAATGTTTTTGTTTGGGAGGGTTTTTTCATAGTCTCATAGATGGAATGAGCATGTTTTCTAACTGGGAAGGACAGGTTTGGAAAAAGCAAAAAAAAAAAAAAACTTGCCTTTCTGCATAAAGTTCCCTTCTAAAAGTTTATTGGATAAGCCACTTTCTATATCATTAAGACACTACCAATCAGTCATGTATAGCTGACCAAATAAGCTGTGAGTCCCAATAAGCTAGTTAAGCTGCTAAGTGTCCACATTTCTATTTATGTTCGCCTCAAAATGCATGTCTAGTTTCAAAAATAGATAACTAAATTTCCTTTAATGAATGCACAAATATTTAAGAGTTGATAAGATTGACAAACTAAATAAGGGTAAAGTTGTCATTTGGTTTACTAAAGTGAAATAATCATGCATGTCTAAAACTATGTGGCATTTATATTGTGAACACTGGTTTTGGGATGGAGGGAGTATCTGGCATGACGTTCAACTTATAAGATGCTATTTTGTCACTTTGAGGCCACCATCACTATATATTGTATAGCCTGGTTGTTAGTAGTCAGTTTCTTTCTACCTTTCTTTTACTTAAACTTGTATCTTCCTTAAAAATTCCTTATATTTATAAATTCTTCATGTTTCCTTGCACAATACAAGACTTGGATTGTGAGTACTGGTTTTAAATGTTTATAAATTCTTCAAGTTTTACTTTATTCTATACCGAAAATTGAATTGTTTTAAATTTATTTTTTATGACTTCTGTTTTTTTGGAAATGGATTGTGAGATGAGATTTCCAAAAATCTCAAACACTTTGTTGTTTACTTGGTTGATTTTAAAGGGGGTAGTAGAGGTTTCCCAAAACTCTCTTCTTAACATTTAAGAAGAACAAAATAAGAATATTTTATAAGTTAAAAGATTTTGTATGCATTAATAATTTATACAATGTTTTATAAGTTGTACCCTTGAAAAATTAAGAAATTTTTAAAAAGAAAAACCTAAATGTTTAATAATATAGTATAGACAAGATAGTAAAATCAGTGGTACAAACCTGTGCTGGATTTAGATTACCCCAAGGTTGTTGCAAAGTGGCAAGCTCCCATAAAATCACCCCAAAGCTGTACACATCTGATTTCTCGTTTGAAGGTTCATCACGAAGAACTTCTGGTGCCATCCACTCCGGCTGTTTTAATAGAAAAAGACAACCAAATTTATACAAACAGCTTACAGAAAAATCATATTAGGTTAAATTCACGTGAATATGATAGAATCACATAAAAGGGAACTCACTGTTCCTGCTGCAGTCTTGGATGAAAGAAATGTGTTTGCTTTTAACCTCGAAAGGCCAAAATCACAGACCTGAAAAAGTCAAACAAGTTAATTGAGGACACTAGACTGCTGGTAACATAGAAGTCCATGAGCTTGATGCATATATAGCAACTATATATATATATATATTAATCATACAATTGTGTGCAATTTCTTTGCATACTTCACTGGTTCCTTCTGGGAATTTTTTAATGTGTGTGTGTTTTTTGGAGGGGGGGTGGGAGGTGCTCTTTGCTTCTTCTCCGGGAAAAGAAGTTCACGACGAGTCCGGATAGTTAATATTTGGATTCGATGAGAGAACATTTGAAGGTGTGCAAATGCAAGACTATAAACGGCCACATAGACATCAGGGCCGCTCGAAAACTCTACCAAACCTCCCAACCCAACTCACAAATAACCCGAGTTAACCTAATGTGCCAAAACCGCCAATTAATGGTGTTGAAATTGGGTTAGGCATAGCTCGACCAAACCAACCCACCAATAATATATAAAGTATATAATTACACATACATTATAAATACATTATAAATTCGTCAAGTTACTGATTTAGGGAAAATCTTAAGGGCTTGAAATAAAATAAATGAAAATGGAAAAAAGAGGAGTTCTGTGAAGAAACTAAGGGATTTATGATATTCCTTTCTTCAACTTATCATTCTTTCTTTAGGAGGTCATATCCACTTGCTATGAACAAAGGCTTCTTAATTAAATTATCCTTGAATAAGAACATAGTGACTTAGCCACCATGTTGTCTAAATGCATGTATTTATAATGTATGTATAGTTATAATGCATGTATATAAAAAGTATATAATTATACATACATTATAACAAACAACTATCATGTCCACAGTCCACCCCTAATAGACATGCTTTCATCTTGCCAAGCCATGTCATAATTGAGTTCAGGTCCCTTGGTGCTCAACATCTTACAGAAAGAAAGGTAAAGTTCAGGCCATAAGGGAATATCTAAGTAAATTCTTTGCATCTAAGCTATTATCAGCAAAATACCACATTGCAAACTATTGTAATATGAGCAAGAACATAAAGAAATTCCATCTTTTAATTTGTGCATAGATTTCATCTATAAAATCATCAGCCTATGCAGTCAAAAAGACTCGGCCTCCACTCAGTATCACCTGATAAGAGTGCCATTGGGAAGAGATCCTTAAAACTATCATTTCAGATGCGTCAACCATCCATTCGTATTGCTAGGCATTTCCGACTATCAACCACTTCACCTCTTATAATAGATAACTGCCGCCTTCAAAGACATATATCCATGATGACTTAAGAAGAATCCATCATCCAAACACCAGTCACCAAATTGACCATCAATTAACTCAATTTTCTTTTTAATTCATTTTCTCTTACAAATTAAGATGTCACTCTTCTTTGAGTCTATGACCTAGATTTCTCATTCACAATGGAGAGATTACAATTGATCCAAAAAAGCTGATGGTGTTCATTATAAAGTACAAGCACTACTCTTCTTTTGTTCATGAAGTGAAAAAGCCCCAATTACTCTCCTCAAGTTTTCTGTTTATAGCCAACACAATCAAGGGATGTTTGGGTAGAGTGACCTGTTAAGAGAAGGCTTAGAAAATATATAGCAACCTACTTTTTCTGAATAATTGTAATGGCATACGAATGGTTTGCAAAACTGAATGAGCATATAATGAATGTATATGCAATGGATTCAAAATAATCACTCTGCAAGTTCCAAGTCTTCAAGAGATGTAAATGAACAATAAATAAATAAAAATAATACAACATTATCTCAGAACACTATGGCACACACGAAAAAACAAATTAAGGAAAATAACAATTGTTCTCTGTTTTACCTTCACGGTGTATTTCCTGTCCACTAAAAGATTAGGAGATTTCAAATCCCTGTGAACAATAGGAGGATTGCGTCTGTGGAGGTAATTCATTCCTTTTGCCTACATAAAAAAGAAGCCATTAGTATTTAATATATTAACAAGAGAGAGGATTGCTGATATAAAATGACATAGATTTTACTTTGGCCAGACCTAAATTTAAAAGATAAAGAGAGGAGACAAACAAACTGTAATGTTTTTACATGCATTGAAAGGGCTTAACAGTAATTTTATATATCCTCTAATTGAATTAGAACCTTATTTTTTTGCTTTCAAGATCAATTATGAAAAAAAAGACAAGTAACAGGTTTGAGAACACCTGTTATAAAAAGGTTTCAGGTAGATACCACATCATAAGCCATACTCAGTCGTCGCCGCTCATCCAAGGCCTCTTTCGCACCAGATTTGTGCAACAGTCTATACAAACTACCTCTGCAGTTCAATATATATATATATATATTAGAAATTAGCACAGCATACAAATAATTAACATAATAATTGCTAAGATAAGGTTTGGAATTTCAACTGTAGAGGCACCATACCTTGACAAATATTCTGTGACTATTGACAGGTTTGGTGGCTGAGTGACAGCACCCATAAAAAGAACAATATTTGGATGCCGCAGGCGTCTCATTATTGCAACCTAACAGAAAACAGTGGATGAACAAAGTAACAGTTATTAAAGATATAATGCATACCAAGATAAATAAATCAAGTAAAGTGTTGGTTCTTCAATCTTGCATACAAATTAACCAGAATTAATGGTGGGACTTACCTCCTGTAAGAATTCTGTCAACCTCTCCGGATGAAAATCTTGTTCTAAAAGAATTTTCACGGCAACATCCTGGAAGTAGTTAGATTTATAAGCTTTTATATGAAATGAATGATACTTGGAGAGTGCAGTATCAAGAACTACAAACCAATATACAGAATGGGGATCAAGTAGATGATTAAGTACAAATATGTGTCAACACAATTTAAAACAAATATTTATACAATCAATAATTATATTAAAACAAGGAAAAAATGATGTCAACACAATACCCACATAGCTAAACAGTGCTGACTTTGAGACATAATCAATAATTATATACGGTTTATTCTGGTAACAAAGAGATACATTAAAAATCAACTGATGGAAGAACTAATTTAACTCTATGAATTTATCTTTGAAATTCTCAAAGAATTGTTTTTGGGTTCCAGCATCATGAAATGAACTTTCTAATCAGGGAAAGGAATTGCTATCTGATATCATTAGGAGCAAACAACTTAAAAACATTAAACTATGAAGCAACCAGCTTTATGCCATCAGCAGAATTTATAAGATTGTATCCTAAAAATTTGTAGATTCGCATCATGAATACAGTTTGTAGTATATCAGATGCTTATAGGCATGAGCTTATGTCATTTGGTTGATTTGGTGATCCAGGTAGCTCATAAGATGCAACTACTACTAAACCATTGATCTTAATAAGCATCAACGATCTAACTTTTCAACAATGTGTGCAAAGGAAACAATATAGCCTCTACCCCAATGTAGTCAAGAACATGAATAACCAAAATTGCACATGCTATTGAAAAACCACAACAGACATACAACATATTTAAAATAAGAAAGGGAGTATTACTTACAGAGCCATTCCAATCAGCACGATGAACAATACCAAAAGAACCTGAAAACACATAATGATTTGTCTAAGTAGGCTTTCTTATAAACAACCAGCAAGGACTTTAGTGCCTCTTGTGTTTACAGTCTGAAGTGCTATCAAAATCAAAGGGGTTACCTGCTCCAATTCTCTCTTTTAAAACCAGATCACTCCAAGGGATGTCCAAATCTTCCACATCAAAGGCAAAATCTCCACTTGCCTTATGTGGAACAAGTTGACCCCCCTCATATCTCTGATTATTAGCCACCTCCATCCTCTGATTAGATAAGACATATGATTGGGAATCCCTATGTCCAGTTGGCGCCATATGTTGCAAAGGGATATCGTTAACCATTTTTGTTGCGCTTATAATATTCTGAGGATACGCCTTGGGAAGCTGTGAATTTCTATCGTGACCTTTGGGGCGGGCAGCTTTTGAAGGAGGTAAACGAGAGCCTTCATTGCTGTTGCTTGGACTACGCATAGCAATACTGATATCAGCGTGATTTTTATCAGATTGTTTAGGATAAACGGCATCCCCAGTATCTCCATCACCTGAAGTCATACCATGATAAACCTCAACAATCAGGAATTAATCAGTAAAGCAAGATCGCAACATTTATGAAAAAAAAAACGTTAATGAATTAAGGGATTGGGGGGGGGGTCTTCTGCCAATGACAATGTTTGTACCACATCAAATGTAGGACTATTGAAGTCTCCAAATGAAGACACGCACTTGCATCATTGGTTTGGTCCATTTTGGAATCGCATAATGACCTTCCAAATTTAAAAGGCAACACCAGCATAAATAGGATTTACTCAAAAAGTTTATCCAAGATAAGACATGTAAAAATGAAGCAAGAGAAAGTTAAGTGGGATCCAAGCAAAGAGAAACACAAAAGAGATCACATTTCTAGGCATTAACTAATTAATATTCTGAGCAGTTATATCTTTCTTATGTATTTTTACTACGATTATAATTCATTTCAAGGGAATTCTATTACTGCATAGGAGGTAACATTCCAGCAATTTTGAGGTAGCCTCTTTTATGGTTGATTATATGCAAACACCACATAACATAAACATAATTAAAGAAAGAATGACGGTACGCTCTAAGATAGAAGTTCATCAAGATGAAAGCACAACCTTATAGCATTAGAAGCAAAAGATTAAACTATACCTGGTGCAGCCCATATAAGAGTAAGCATAAGACACCATCTTTGAACAAAAAAAACATTAAAAACCAGATCTATTTCATGTTCAAGTAGAATAGTCTACCAAGCTATTAAATCAGCAACAGTGCTTGCTCCTTTAGTGATTTTTCTTTGCCTCTCGCCTACGGTTATCCCACAATTATAGGATCTTTTTCATTTAGCTCTGATGTTTTATGGAAGTGTGAAATATTTATATATGGCACAACGTACACACACTCCTTGACCTCCTAGGAGGCTGGTCTCCACTGGTAACCCAGATACTGCTGGGTCAATGAACCTTTGGCTCGGATGTTATTTGTTAGGGAAGAAGACAATACTGCCCACTGTCTGGAAAGTTGGGCATCCAACAGAAAGGTGATAAATGTGACGAGGGTATGGGATGGGATTCATTTCCCTATATGCACAACCCTGCCCTGTTTCCCTCTTACCCAAATCTACCATGCTACCAATGATCCAGCCCATATCAGATGAAACCCATTTTTGCCTCGATGCATTTCTAGCAGATATTTGAACTTCAAAAAAATATAAGTTGGATGCATGAACTGTGAATGTTATAACTAATCTCGCATTCAATTTAATATACACACACATTTATACATATGTGTGTGCATATATACACACACACACATAATAATAATAATAATAATAATAAAGGAACTACTTGTGGAAGCCTTAAGATTTTTTATTCAGGTTCAACAACATATCCGGCTTTATTTCTGATATCAGCACACAACAGATACAAGAACTACTTACGACAAGTCTACTACATAATGGGACAGCATAGAAATAACTCTTACGCAACCAACTGATGCTACATGTTTTAAAAACAAGGATGCAACAATAACTTGGCCAGGCGACAAATGTGTATTCATCATAATTACTGTACTTGCAACATATAGGCTACTGTTAACATGTAACATCATGTCTAGTTGGCTACTTTATCATTTAATATCTATAAGTCACTGTCAATATTATATTTATGCAGATGTGTTTTTTGTGGTCTACGAAAAATTTATTGTTAGTCACCAACCCATCAAAATCTTAAGCCAGTAGATGGCAGGCCAAACAGTTATACCTAGCTCAAACATGCACAAAGTTATATACATCATTCATTCAAATTAATAAGCTTGCGCAGTTGAACTTCCTCCTCACACTAAAACCTGCCGAGTCTTTCTTTATATTGAACACCATAAAAACATTCATACTGAAAGCCAAGCTTTTAAGAATTTGAAAATGCAAAACATGCACAAAGTTATATACATCATTCATTCAAATTAATAAGCTTGCGCAGTTGAACTTCCTCCTCACACTAAAACCTGCCGAGTCTTTCTTTATATTGAACACCATTATACTCAGTTGCACATCAAACAACTGGAAGCATGCATTGACTACGGTTACTCATGGTTTTAGAAAACGGTTGAGGCATACCCAACATCGTATATAAGTATATAAGTATGTGTCTGGTAGTATTGGCGGCCTCCAGCAGAGTGTGTATACAACTATATCTATATATAGTGCATGGTGGTAGTGTCAATATATATATATTGTGTATATAGTGTTTATGTATTATTGTCTAGCGATTATAACTTGTATATATATATATAGTATTTTGAATTTTATTTATTTTCCGCCTCAAACTTACGCCTCGGACCGCCTGGAGGCTTACGCCTCGCCTTGCCAATGGAAAACGTCTTGCCTTGCGTTTCCGTACTTTAAAACATTGCAGTTACTAAAGTAACCTAGGTCGAGTACAACTCATAGGACCATCATCCTTTGGAACAAAATTTGTACACCCTAGATCCAAAGTGCATGACAGCATGCAAATTCAGAGAGAACCACAAATGCACTAACTTATCATAATCATAGATATTCTGTTAAACAAAGATTACTTTGCATGCGAGAGACTATAACGCCATAGACACTATATTTAAAACTGATGCACACAATATTTTAAAGCAGCTTACCGGTAGATGGATCTTCGAATACAAGATTCAAAGAGTCACAATCAGCAAAGTACTGTTTGGCTAGTGACCTGAAATCAACCATGGGTTCAACTTGTCTAAAACGTGGAAAGCGCAACGGGGAAGAAATTGAGATCGTAGATGGACCATTGAGTAGAGAGTCAGGCTCACAAAGGCATCCCGGATTCCCAATCAGATCAACAAGGAGCTCCCTGCATAAGAATTTGACTTGATCTGCTTATATATATGTATAATAAAAGAAGTGCCTAGATAAGGTACACACCACACACATAGAGATAGAGAGACAGAATTTTTCTTTCATCCACACTAACTAGCTGACCAGATGAATTACTGGTGTTTAATAGGCGCTTTTAGCAGTTACCAACTCTACTGTGATAATGGATCTGCATCATTTACTTTTCTCATATTGAATGTAAAAGAAATAGACATCAGAATTGCTTTATAATTACAATGACGATATTATTATAATCATCTTGTGCCTTCAACATTCCAAAAAAGAATTGCTTGCTAAGGACTAAAATTGACCAGAATGTAAGGAAGTTGGCAAGCCCACCACTTTGCCATTTCCCCCTTTTTGGTTTAGAGCAGGGATGAGAAACTATCTTGGAAAAAGCAGACAAATTACTATTGTGCAAGTCTAGGAAAAAAAAGAAGTTAGTTGATGAGCCAGCCAGATTGCCTCCAAAAAGTACATTCCGCTTTTGAGGAGTGTCAATGGAGTGTAAAAATGTGTGTTTCTGGCTCAGTTGCACCAGTCTTGGCACCCTATTGTGCAGGGTAAGACATTGTTAAATAGGTGTGGAAGGACAGACACATTTTTCAGTTTCCTATATATGTAATTTTTACCCAACCCTTCTTTATGATCTCTTTGGTTTTCTGCACAGGTTCTTCTTAATGGCCTCGACCTAAATTTCACTATGAAAACAACATTCCGTTTCCTTTTCTCCAGTAATCTTGGCAGACATCTCCAGCAACTGGGTTGTACCTTTAAGATGCCAGCAAGAACTGGCAGTTCCAATTCCCCCAAAGAAAGGACTAGCAGTTCCATAGTTTAGCCATTCACGGAAAGCTAGACCAGCCCCAGCTTCCTCCAATGAACTTGGACTGCCAAGTCATCATCCGCACTCTCTCTTAAAAGGATCACTAGTTCCTTCCTTCCCAATCAATTCTATCTCTATCTTCCTCTCTTGGCTTAGGAGATTTTCCCAGCCCATAAAGAATTGTAGTCAAATACAGCTCTTAAAAGATAAACAGGTATGAGTTTCAAGTAAGAAAGTTCAGTTCAGTTCAGTTCTCATTCCTCACAGTTTCACTGTTCCATTGCCAAAAAGAAGACAGCAAGTCAGCAACAATCCAGCTCCTCATACTACTTTCAGTAAATATCATTCTCTTAACCCCCCCCCCCCCCACCTTCTTACGATGTATGTCCATGGAGTGTCAAGAGGGGTGTGTGTGTGTGTGTGGTTGCAGCTTAGTTGCTCCAGTCTCGGTGATCTTGCAGGGTAAGGCATTATAAGTGGTACAAAGCACCAATGCATGCAATAGGTTCCACATTATTAAACTGAGCACCCAATGATACAGTGGATAAAATTGCTTAAAAACTAGAACACTAAAGTCACGTCATATAATCCCGCACACTTGAGATGCAAAAATATGAGCACATTGTTGGAAATTACTCATGCAATTACGTGCCCAAATTTAGTAAGACAAAGTAGCATATGGTAAAGAGAATGCAGAACATAAATCACGGTTAACACATGTTGTCTCCACCAAAAGATTAGTATTTCAGTTAAAATAAATTAAGATTCCCAACTGTCCATATATTCATAGTTCAGTTACAGAACCAAAATGTCGAAAGTTTGTCACTAAAATAGAGCATGTGTTCCATCCTTCTCTGTAAATATCCCACATAGATTTTCTGCTTTTAGCAGAAGTATTTTATAAGCAATGAAGTCCCTAAAAGTTATCCTTTTTGTGTTTGCGAAAAATAATGCAGTGTCACTAAAGATTAATGATGGTAAAGGGGACAGTAATTCATAAGTGTCATCACAGCAGAAGTCATGTTGACCATGGTCCTCTTCCTTGTCTGGGTAGGACTAGCCTCAGCCCTAACTAGCAGTGAAAAACTAAAGAGAAAAAGAAGAACAAATGACAGTAATGTTGCTGGATATTGAACACAGTCACTTCCAGCAATCCAGCATATCTTATTTCCTAAATAAATAGCATAAAGCAGTGATATAAGCCTAAACTGACATTTTACAATAGAAAACATTAAAATCGTATTGTTCTTAATATTGATAAGACAAGCCCCCCATCATAAAGTTTTTCTGGTTTACTTCCTTAAATAGCAAACATAAAGGTAGGTGCTATGCATGCTTGAAACCGTCAAGGTTTACCTGTCAACACCGAAACGGACAAGGCAAGATGAGGCATCATCTCTTTTACAATATTTGCAACCCTTGGCAATTCGACATGGTAAATCAATTGTGTCGGCTAAAATCTGTTAAAATTCACAATAAAAAAGAACATATGAAATTACTGTTGAACTTCTAAAAAGAAGCAGTGAATTGAAATATCAAAACGTGGGCCACATTTACTGATACACAGCCACAGATAGAAATACCTTGAAGCAATATATGACATAGGAGAAGTCCTTGCTACTGCTTGCAATACTTATTTAATTATAGCGACTTATCAAAATTGTGCCATTCGGAAAAACGATCTCCCAAAACAGTCCTGCTGCTTGGGTTTTGGTTGTGTTAGGGATTTTGTATAAATTGTAATTTTGTTACATATACTACCAGAATACCAAGCTTGTTATGCTTGCAGTAGCAAAGATTTTACCATCATGGTATCCTTTAAAAGGCTTTCTGTGGCAGAAAAAATCAGAACACTACAGAAACAACCAAAATTTTAGAAAATGAAGTCAAGTTCCCGCAAGTTAAGATTATTATTTTACAACATACTTTAAATAGTAGAGCCCGATGTCTGCAAAGGCCAACAGAGAGGCTACCCATTGGAAGTACGACAGATCCTAGACAATACTTGAGATCCTCACTGCACTCCTTCCACATTGTAACCAAGTCATCTTCTCCAGTTAAAGTTGTACCCCTTTTGATAACAAGAAAATCAAATCACAAGTAATATAATATAAAAGATATATATATTTCTCAAAGTAGCATCATTTATGGAACAAGCTAAAATCTCACCCCATTCGATTGCAGACAAGCTTTGCAAGTTGGTCAACAACCTCTTTTGTGGTTATGCTAGTACATGAAATGCTATGAATCCGGTTTTGTAGTTCCCTGAGGCTGGGATCACTACGTCGGTCTATTAAAATCACTTCAATTGAAGATTCACTGCCAGAATCAATGGCCTTCAGCAACTCAAGTGATGGAATTCGCCCGCTCTCTTTTATATCACAGCACATCATCCATACATATGGATCCATCCCATAAATCAAGTAAAACCCATCAGGGACTTTGTCAAAATATGACAAACAGCCATTTGCCTGATACAACAGTCAACACACAACCCTTAGAGTCGGAATATATCAAGATGAATAGTTTGAGCATATATGTACATAAATTCTACACTCTGGTATCTTATGCAGAAAGTAAACATTTAACAACTTTGTACTTCTGCTTTTGTTATCGAGTAGCCCTTCATTACATAGCCCTTAAAACTAAAAAAACAGTAAAATTATGCATCTAACATGTATGTTGCACAATCTTATCTAACAAAAACAAAATTTCACTCAAGCGTATGAAAGTGGCTCCCATTATTGGTATCAAACATTCAAACCAATAGCGATTCGTACAAGCTAAATCTTAAAGATGTGAATCCGCCTGCCCATCGAACTTCTTGAGTGTTCGAGTTTACTTGTGGCATGAAACAACCCGAAAGATCAATACATGTTGTACATTCATGAAAGCATAATGATCTCAAGAGATTTTTTTGTCTTTCATATCTTTATACAAGTTACATGCAAGTAATCTCTGTCTGCCACCATGGCTGTGTTGAAGCGATATACTAAAAAGTTAGTAACCAGTGATAAGAAGTTAAATGATTCATCGTTGGGAGAAAGACGAAGTCGATTCCATCCAACTCCTTCAATATTTCATTCAACTCTTTGCACACTAGCATATGCTCATGGTTAAGTACATAAATAAACTTTTACCAAGCAAAACAACAAAGGAAAAAGAAACTTCACGTACTCTGCAACAATTGCCTTAGATACTATTTCAAGGTGCTTACAAAAAGTTCTGCTCTTTCAGAACATCCCACCATTAAGAGCACTAAAGACACGTTCATCATTTACTTCTTAATTCGGATGTTACTTTTAAAGATCATATAGGCCTTTGTTTGAAGGATAACTGAGCCATAATTGTTGGCAGAAATCAACATGAAACAAATTAAGAAAAGACAGATATTATGTAGCAACCTTGCAGGGAAAAGAACACCAAAGAGAAACCGAAGAAATTCCACTGCAATGGAAATTGGAGGGAGAGAAATGATTTGCTAAACCTGTTAACCTACAACTAAACCTTGCTAGCACACAGCTCGGCTAGAAAAGATAGCAATATTTTACGAGAAATACATGTATATACATATGCAAAACCTAAGGCAAAAATGTAACAAGTCCATTCCACCACCAAACAATTTTTTCCCTTTTCAGGTCGTTGCAAAATTAATTCAGCACAGACCACAAAAGAATGTAAACAATGGTAGATGGTGTTCATTATTTTCATAAGTTGATAAGAATTCATAGAATATGGAAGCCTTTAATGAATAGAAGAGATTTTGATGTTCAAGTTTCTCAGTAAGCAAGCATCAAATTTCTACAAGTGATGATTGTGCTTTTGTCACATCACTTGAGCCAGGCGGAGATAAAAGCGATTCAAGATTGGCTCGATTATGTTGGGAAAGGCCCAAGCTCAGTTGGTTAAAGTCTGGATCAGCTCTAGATCAGCTCGGTTAAGGGGCTGTTCGGTTGTGGCTTAATGGGCTGTATAGCCTATATGGTTATTCGCTCATCCATAAGTAGCCGTTCGGTTGTGGCTTATGCAGTCAGCCCATGACTTAATCGCTCAGCTGGTAACCCATAGTCCTTTAGACTCGGCCATTTAATTTTCTATTAATTCCCCAACTACCCTTCAATAAAGAAACCTATTTTTAAGAAACGCTTCCAAGGGCTTGTGCGATTTCTTCCATCTTCAATCATGCTCACATCCATCTTCCATTCCAGATCTCTTATCAGATTTCTTCAACCTCTGAGATTTCCAAGGGGCTGTGCTATTTCTTCAACCTCCCTGATTTGTGATATCTTCAACCTTCCAAGGGGCTGTGCGATATCTTCAACCTCTGCAATTTCCGATTTCTCCCTTCTCATCAGATCTCTTATCTCTTCCAGCACCTCTCCTTCCAGCACTTCAAGAACAATTCATGCTACTTCATTGTTTTCTCCGGTGATTTCTTCAATTTCAATTTTGGTCTTAGTGGTTGAATAAACCTCAAGGAGGCGATGGTTGCAAGAACGCAAATGAGACGGTGGCTGCAAGAATCATTTTTCTCTTTAATTATTGAAATGAGATTTTGGGTTTGATTGAAAATTTCTGCCCTTTTTTTTAATTGGAGTTGGTTTTAGTTCTGTTGTAATTCCTATGGGTTCATCTTAAGTTTCATGAAATGATACAAAATAATTTGTGAATTAAATTGTTATGATTTGGGTTTGATGTTTTTGGAAATGATGTAGTCTGGAATTGGGTTCAAAAATATACACCGGGTAAAATGGTCACTTTTAACATTTAGATTGTTTTATCAGCATAACAACGAACAACAATTTATGTTATGACATACAGACAGCTTTATCCATACAGGTCTTAATAGAAAATGAACCGAACAGCCCTTTAGGCTCAGCTCTAGATCAAAAGTTTACCAAGGTCAGGGTTAGCGATGTTAGTCAACACTATTACATTTTGGTGCAATTTCCCAGTTGTTAATTGGACAACTGGTCAAGTTCTATTTATAAAATAACTTGGATTGGTATTAGTTTTCTTTGACAGATGATCAGAAGTTTGTCTAGGCTTGAATTCCTCTGAGAGATCAATTACAGAATTGTTAAAAGAACAAGATCTTTCTCTTTAGGAAATCAGAAATTGAAGGAATGGATGTCTACGATCTTCAGCAGGATCAGATTTTCAAGATCAAATATATGAATGGTTTGATCCGAAGCAAACAAAACTTGGATCATGGGTTGCAAGAAGGGTTCAATATTGACTTGGGAAACGTGACAACAAAATGTAACAAGAATCAGTCTCAAAAAGTTTTTAAATCATGCAAAGTTTGGTTTGACAGGGCTACAAATAAAATTATGACATCGTGGAAATATCTTAGTTATGTTAAGAGGAAGGATTATGATACACACTTGATCAGAACAGTAAAATCAGAGATAAGATTGGGTTGTATTCCTCATAACTGAATGATTAACGAAGGGTTTTCTGGCTTTCGAGAATCCAGAAGCACTCCACAGGACTCATGTCCAAAGCGTCTACTAAACAGAATGATTCCATTCAACTCCCAACACCTTATTTATACCCATAATTCCCACTGACTAACTACCCCTGCACTATCCACTGATGATGCACTAGCAGCTTGTACCTTCCTAATACAGCCTCCAATGTTGACCCCTACTAATATTGAACAGTAGACTAAGGACTACCACGGTACCAAGGTATAACATATTATAGCTATCAACAATATAATCAAGGCCAAATCATGTACTATATCAATTGAGTAGCCCAAATAAAAAGAAAGAAGGCTAAGTTGACAGCCACATTGGATACAACCTTAGATGAAGACCCCCAGGAGAAGATAAAGTATGTATCACGACATAAATACCCATGCCACTATATTTGATACAGTAACTGATTCATAGGGTGCTAAAAAAAGCATAGTTATAAAAGAAGCATAAAGAATTAAAGAATTATCTAGGTTTGGAAAAAAGAAGAAGAAAGAAATTAGGTTGTTCACTAGACATAACCTGAGTGTGACAAGAGGAGAATGAGGAATGATTCCTTGAGATGAAATCTCGCGTTAACCTTTATCAATTTATTTATGCATATGTTTACAAGATGTGTGCGAGAGATTTTAGGGGATTAATTACCAATCCTGGATTCATGGCATTAGTAGAAAAAGGTTAACATTTTGATAGAGAAATGGACAAAGATACAACTCAAGGATATGGTTAATTACTATTATTATGGTGAAAACAAGTTTAAAGTTATGATTAGACTGTAAAATAATGGTTGAAATCAGCCAAATTTATCCAATATCACCACCCTACGAAATGTCCAACGGCGAACTCCACGCATTCAATGGTCAAACAATAATGGCAAGGCCTGTAAGCCATAATGGCAAGGATTAGAAGAATGTCATTATGTCACTGTCAGTTGAGAAAGGCTTTTTGAGCAATAATGGCAAGGCTTGAAAAGTATCATTGTCAAGAGTTAAAGTTGGCTTTTGGGGCATAATGGCAGTGGTTGAAGAAGTATCCTTGTAAAGAAAATAGCTTTTTTGGGCCATGATGACAAGGGTTGGAAAAGTAACCTTGTAAAGAAAACAAATTGGTCACCGACCATAATGGCAAGGGTTGAACATGCAGCAAGTTTTAATAAGCAAAGTTTAATTATGTGTTGCAAAGTTAAAGATAGAAGAGTTCTTATGCAAGAGTTTGAAAGTTTATATACTCTTCTATGAAAATGCTTTTGAGTATGTCTGTTGTTTATAGATTATAAAGAAAAATATGACTTCACCAGGCCTAAAGCCTAAAATGGCTAGCATGCATTTCAGAAAAGCATGTTTAACACTAGTTATATTACTCTCATGTCATTCTATTAAACAAAAATATTTAGAAAGGAAAGAAAAAAAAAGATCGCATATAAACTCTACCCCTCCCTCTCATAGTGCATGTAGGGTAGATTGTAACAATTCGGGATCACTATTGAAACAGACAAGACTCCAACCAACGAAAGATAGCGTTTAATAACAAAACATCTAAATCTACTATCCATCCAAGAACCGTCGCAAGAGATCCCATAACTAGGATTTTATAAGTTAGATAAGCTCAAGATGAGTCGTAAAACTCATTCTAAATATGATCGATCATTTTCCTCCCAATAAAAAGTGATGTCTATAAGGTCAGAGAAAAGTTCAAAGCCGCCTCGTTATCCCTGTCCACCCAACAGTGTATTACAGAAAACTTAAATTGGCAAACAAATGTCCTAGTGTAAACAACCAATAATCCTCTAATCTGAAACTAAATTACCTATCAATAATTTCTAAGGCAAGGTAGGTCATATATTTCTCCATAGAGGCAAAACTAGTCTTGTATTTGAGGTGACTGAGCCTTGTGGGTTGTGATGAAAGAAAGCATGCTGCACCAATTCAAATCAGATCCATCAACGGGCAGCCCATCTGGTCAGGAGTAGACTGCTGAATTGAACTTCTGGATCCCTCTTCAAGGTAACTTCACAAGTTCATTATTTTGCAACTGCTGGTCTATACAGTAAGTTGTCCTCATGTCACCTTAGCATTGTCAATTTCATGTTATATCTCCATGGTTTATTCAGGTCGAACTTCCAGTTATAATGCGTTCCACTTATTCACAACATACATTGTGTGACAGATCACCATTCCAAGAATCTTTCTAAACAATCAGTCTCAAGAAAACCACCTCTAAGAACGAAAAATATGCTATGTAATATCAGTCCTGACACCTTCTAGACTTTTCTAGGCTCCTACCAAAAATTACATCAAGAAAGCTACTTTAATGAACAACAAATATGCTAAGTAAATTTCTGTCCTAAACCTTCCTAGGCTCATTCAAAGAAATATAAATGCAAGAAAATCTGAGCAATTCTTTCATGCCCTCCATGAAATCTAGCTTTACTATTTATGTATTCATGCAAGGATATATAACCAATTACCAAAATGAATCATAATGCAATCGAATTAGTATTAAATATGTTTGCAAACACACACGCACACATAGCACAACCACATACCCAGAATCGATGTGATAAAGCTTCTGCAGATGTACCAGAAGAGCCAGACGACCTCGACCCTGCTGTTTCGTCCGTCACAGGATCCAGTAAATTAGGATCATCAGCACACATAGCTTCCGATGAAAGACGTAGCGCTAAAGCCAACTGCAATTGATAACTCTCCTCAGTTTGTTGTGCCCAACTTTTCGAGGAATAAGACCCACCCCCTCCACCACCACCACCACCACCGCCAGTAGCCTCCGACGACTTCAACCTCAACACCTCACCACCACCTCCATCAGGCAAGTGAGAATATGCATCGGGATCACCACCACTGTTCACCGCCGCCGACAATGACGGAACGAAGTAATCGCCGGATATAGAGCTCTCACCATAACTACTCCCACTAGATTGTCTCTGCAAACCACCGATCGAGGCCGGAAAAGGCGTCTGGCGATTCTGCTGCATCCTCTGATCAGTTGTCAAGTTCATCAAATCCCAATCAAATCCAGCCCTTTCGTTCCTCTTCTTTTCTCCAGAGTGAGAATGATGAGATGAGTCGTATCCACCACCACCACCGCTGCCGGTGCCACCGCCGGAGAACATGGAGGGCGGAGGAGGTTGAAGGAGGTGATCGTCGTCGGGAATCTGAGTCAACAAGGTGTAATTGGGACGTCTACCAGGCATTGCCATAGTTAAATCGCATAAATGTGTGATTGTTTGGGTAATTAACCCTACAAACCACCAATTCTGTGTCTGTGTGGGGTCAGCTCACTTCACGCGGCCGGATCAAAGGGGATGTTTCGGGTTTCCGCGGTGGCTTAATCTGCCATCCGGATCCCATTTTATCATTCTTCTTCGGTGGATTAACTTAATCCCGAAATGTTGATATTTACCGGTAAAATTCAATATTATCATTTATTTATTAGGTAAGATTTTAGTATATCAAAATGGTATTATATACAGCAATTTACCCGGTAAGATCTAACCATGGCAAGAGTTGTCGTCCTCATTTACAGGGTAAGACTCTCGGTTACTGTCTTTGCTATTGTCGTTCTTACTGGGTAAGATTCTTGGTTCTTGTCATATTCATCCGGTAAGGTAATGTGATGTGGTAAGCTTTATCCGGGTAAGCGTTTGGTAAACGGCCCCTAACAGTTCGTAAATTGTTTGACAGAAAGTTTATTTATCTGATAAATGAGCGAACATGAAGAAGTGTTTTTGTTTATTGTAGTTAAGACGAACGAACATGCATAAATGTCTCGTTCGTTTATTTATGGTTGTGAAAGTTAGTTCATTTATGTTCGTTAAGAAGGTGTTAAAAGACCCTATGATCAAATGATATAAGTTCATTTGTTGGTAGCTTGGAGGATTAAAACATGATTTTTGGTTAGGTTTCGTTCGAGCGCTCGAAAATAATATTCCAAAGCTTTCGTGAAAAATATATGGTGTTAAAATCGACTTTTATTGACCAATCAGAATTGGGAGAGAATCAATAGATTCCTTTTCTATTAATATAGAGTTTGAATTCCATGTGAATCTTTATATATAATAAAGTAAAATCCATAAAAAATGAGGTGATATCTTAAGGAACGAGTATTCTACATTTATTGAATCGTGATTCAGTTTTATGTATCTCACATTGATAGGGAGATGAAAGATTGACTAGTTGGTATACGAAAAGAGGTTGACATGAAGTTGCCTCCTCTTGGCCGATTCTCTAAACTTATATTCTTGGCTCATTTTGGTTGATCCTCTGAACTTATGGGTTGGCTCGTTTTGGCCTAACCCTATTTTAGCAAAAAAGTTAACCGTTCAAAATAAAATCTTTAGTGATTATTTCAAATATTGTATGAATGCAAAACAATTAGTTAATCAATTTGAATTGATGGATATTAGAGAAAGATTTCATCAAGATGGAATCAAGTGATATGGAAGTTACAAATCAAGTGATTTGGGGGTTACAAAATCAAGATATAATAATGATACGGGAGTTAAAAATATTACATTAACTGGATAGATATAGTTGCATAGATTAAGAGTTTATTATACTTGTATAAACACCTTTGTATTTCTTCTAGTAAACTTACTTCTCAATATACAAACATATTTTTCATATGGTATCAAAGCAATAGAGTTAGTCATGCATGTTTTTCTTCTTTGAAAACCTATATTCTTTACTCCCTTAATCATCTTCTCTCTTCTTTTCCTCCTCAAAGTGGCTTCTAATGATATCCTTCCTACTCCAACTCTCACCTTCCCTTATCAACCTCGAATCTCTCGTTCATTTTTTGGACATTGTCAACCGTGTTGTGCTCAAGGGAACTATGTTACTCAATGCAAGTGTTTCGCCAACAATTTTCTAATGTCATTCAACCTTCCAATTCTCCATTCCCCACAATTACCTCTAATTACCCCGAAATCGGTTTCCCCCTAAAAATTACCAACCCCACTCTTCTCCTCATACCTATTTTGCTACCTCCTCTAGTTCTTCTTATACATGTTGGCTCTTAGATAGTGGGGTGTCCCATCATGTAACTAATGATCTTCACAATCTTGATTCTTCAATCACCCTATGAAGGCACCGAAGAACTCGTCATCGGGGATGGCTCCGGACTACCAATTGCTAACATCAGTTCCACATCTCTTCTTACTCTTTCTACTCAATTTTCTCTTCGTAATATACTTCATGGTCCATATGTTTCTCGCAATATTATTTCTACTTCAAAGTTTGTCGGAACAATAATTTTTCTATCACATTCTCACCTAACTTCTTTCATGTGAAGGATCTTTGCACGAGGGCATCCCTATTCCAAGTGTTGGGTCACCGATGATTTGGTGATGACCCCTCAATTTGTTTCTTAGATTATATATCTTGTATTTTAGGTTCTTTGAAGAAGTCTGGCATTGCTCAACAAGTTCAGCGAATTGAAGACTAGCTGATACAAAGGAAACATATCAACATTGTGGAAATGAAGATATGCTCATCGATTTACATCCAGACTTAAAGCTGAATCCAAAGCATAAGGTCGCCAAAATACTTAGACCAAAATCGGCTAGATAACACTCGCCGATAACATTTCACTCGCCGATTGAGATATTCGGCTAGTGTGACTGGCTTGGTTATTTCGGATGACATTTTTGAAGATACTTCTTTTGTTACAATAAATGCAAGGACCTGTGCACTAAGCCTTTACTTCAAACATTCTCCTTAAACCTCAGGAAATGGTAGTTTGTCTTATTACAAAAAAGGCTTGATGTGACAACTGAAGAAATAGAGAAAAGATGAACAGTGACAAGTCCTTTATGTAGCGTTTGGCACGTAGACATGATTGGAGGACAGGACATGATGGGACAGCACATAACAGGATAGGACAAGAGGGTGGGACAGAACTGGACAGGATATGACAGAACAAGTGTATGTTTGGTACACCTAGGACTGGACAGGACATGACAAAACTAGATAAGTTGTCACATAAGTTATTTGACGATTTTATATATTATATAATAGTTATAATTACACAAAAAATAAATAATTAAATAATTAAATAATTTAATTTATAAGCATTTTTACTCAACTTATATATACACACGCACACATATATATAGAGGGAGCTTCAAGGGAAAACGCTAAAAAAAGAGAAAACTGAAGAACACCCTGAGAGGCTTCCATGTGGACGATATGTACTAATGCATACTGGTAATTTTTGTTCTTATGCATCAATGCATCTATCATTACAGATGCATTGATGAATATTCATTAATGCATGTTACAAGTTACCGATATGCATTAATGCATACCGTCCACATGGAAGCCACCCAGGTTGTTCTTTGGTTTTCTCTTTTTTAGCGTTTTCCCTTGAACCTCTCTCTTTATATATATATTAGTATAAAATTTGAATGAGAATTTTGTTATAATTGATTAGGGATGGGAATGAGACCCGCCCCGACGGGGACGGGGATTCCCTGCAAAATCGGGGATCGGGGATCCCCGAAAGTTAAAAACCGGAGATGGGGATGGGGAAGGGTAACGTGGTCCCCATCCCGCCCCGTCCCCGAATATTAAATATATTATATGTTTTTATTATTAAATATATTATTTATAAAGAATTAAATTTATTATGCTATACATTTATAAATAGTATTTAGACATTTCTTCTTATATACATTTTTTGATTCGTCTTACTATTTTTAGATAAAAAAACGTTGAAAGTCGAGAGCGTTTAATCAAACAATTACCTATAATGTTGTGATTTTGTTCACATATTAATTTTTGATACTTTATAGAAGTAAAATTTGAAATTTTGTGAGATTTTAAACATGAAGCATTACGAGTTAGTCTGGTGTTTAACATATTTAATTTAAAACATTTTTAAATTAACGGGGAAAAAATCCTCGATTCCTCGTTGGGGATCCCCGTTCTCCGTCAGGGATGGGGATGTGATCATATTCCCCGGTGGGGATGAGGACAGGGATGGGGATGGAGTTTGGAATCGGGGACGGGGATTGAGGTCCCCGCCCCATTCCCATCCCTATAACTGATGATAGTTTGAAAACCCCGATTCACACAAATAAGAAATTATGCTTTATTCTGATGGTAGTATTGGTGGCGATGATGGGCAGTGGTGATCAGTGGCCGATTTTGATTATAGATGACTTAAGATGGTGGTGGTGAGATGGCCCATAATGGTGGTGGTGGTCGGCGGTGGTGATGGTTATGGTGGTGGTGAGGTGGCACACAGTGGTGTTGGTGGAGATGGACGGTGGTGGTCGGTGCCAACGATGGTTGTGGAGGTGGAAGATAAGGTTGGTGTAGTAGTAGAGGAGGTGGAGGTGGCCAACGGTGATAGTGGTGGTGGCGATGGATGGTGGTTGTGAAGGAGGTGAAGATGGTAGATAACGGTGACGGTGGTGGTCAGCAGTGGTAGTGGTTATGGTGGAGGTGAGGTGGTCACAGTGGTGGTGGTAGCCATGAACGATGGTGGTTGGTGGCCGACTGTGGTTGTAGAGGTAGTGGAGAAGGTTGTTGTTCTAGAGGAGAGGGTGGAGGTGGCCAACGGTGGTGGTGGTAGTGGCAATGGATGATGGTGGTTGGTGGCCGACTATGGCTACCGGTGGTCGCCAACGGTCGTGAGTAGTGGTGTTGACTATTAAAACAAGTACCATATTAAGGTTATATATATCAAATGAGGGTAGATTAGTGATATCTGATTTTCTGTTCCATTATTGTCCCATCTTGTTTCACCTATTTTGGTGGAACAAAAAAAAAGCCTTTTTGTCCCACTCTGTCCCACATTGTCCCAGTCCTGTCTCTGTCCCTGTCCCATGTCGCGTCAAACATGGGACAATGAATTCCTGTCCTGTCCCATGTTGCACAAACGTGGGACAGAGAGTTCTATCCCGTCCTGTCCCATGTACCAAACGCACCCTAAAAGTGAAATCCGTAGTGTTTGTATTCAACATGTTTCTATAAAACATTTTATGTGTTAGTCATTACCTTTCCAGGACCAACATGATGCATTATCGTCCCCGTTTCCATCCCTAACAGAGGCCTTATGGTGCAATTCTTCCTAATTTATGTTAACCTATTGGTGACTTGTCTATGTATCTACTTCCGATGAATTGAACTGTAATAGTTGTACTTTATGTTTCCGTTCTAGTTGTGGGATTGGTTGCAAAAGCCATACCAATTTGTTTGTCTATACTAAGTGGTAAAGATGGCTAAATTAGGTTTAGTAGGGACCGTCAATGGCCCGACAGTTTAATATTGTTTACACATTTTATTGAATTCTAAGACTGGTCCAAGACCAATTTTGTATAGGTATGATGTTTCGTTTTTTTAGGTTTTTATAAACAGAAATACAAGTTTTTCAGTATTTTTACAAGATTTTTAAGATTTTATCGACTTAAATATATTATCTAAAATGTATTGCAACTACTTAATTTTAAAAATTGTGATTATAAAAAATACGTATAATACAAAAATATTTGCAAAATATATTTTTAAACTCCAATTTCTTTGGTCGCTTGATTTGGGCCTAAAGCCCATCCCATTTGGGCTTTGTGGAGAACCCATTCTTTCCTCTTTTATGAAATCTCTAAAAACCTTTTTATCCACACATTTTGTTCACGACATTAATAAACAAACGCACATGAGAAAACGAGATTCAAATCAGGAACCTGACGATGATGAACCAAGGATCTTCCATCATATAATATCTTCATCAATCGATCTCTCTCCCCGAATCATTTGAATTTCAAGATTCTTCAATCGACTCTTCACGTGTAGTTCTTGATAATTTTTGTTGTTTTTGATTTATGTATTTGTAATCGCCGATAGCTAGGGTTAGGGTTTTCGGATTTGTTTTTTATTTTTGTGAAGACTGGTATGAAGTTGAGATCGGTAGTTAAACTTTGTAATAATCTGATTGTAAGCAGGGAATGAGTTCCTTAGCGTTTTATGTTTTTGTTTTTGTTTTGATTTCATTTTGATTTGGCGTGGTGTAACAATGGAGATGGACAGCACTTCTCGTGGTAGACCATTCGATAAATCATCGAGAGATCCTGCTACACTGAAAAAACCTCGATTACTAACCGAAGAGACACCGTTTCTTCGCGGCAGTAGTAATGTTCCTAACGGTGGTGGCATGCCCCTTGTTCAAAGTCAACCGGCGTTGGGGTTTTGGTCGACGGCGGAGAGAGATAGAGACTCAGAAAGCAGTGATTTAATGAGAGGCGGAGGAGGTTATCAGCCCCAGTCGCTAACGCAATCACAGCTGCAACAGCAACAGCATCATGAGCTTGTGAGTCAGTATAGGACAGCACTGGCGGAGCTGACTTTCAATTCAAAACCTATTATTACTAACCTGACTATCATTGCGGGAGAGAACTTGCAGGCTGCAAAAGCCATAGCCGCCACTATCTGCAATAATATTCTTGAGGTGATGATTTCGGTTTCTATAATAGAATGAGCAAAGGAATAGTCTCTAGAATTATGGTTAGTGTTATGAGTTGATTTTATTTAGTTCACTATATTAAAGTGTTGAATTGTAATTGGGAGTTGTGATTAATGAATATATGGATTCCAAACTAACATGGTGTTTTTGTGAATATATGTGATACCATGAATGCAGCACCAGTGCAACAATCGCAGACCGTGTGAATGAAAAAAAATTCTCCTCTTAATGTTGTTGTGATATGAATCTTGACCCTTATGTGATTCTTTACCCTGCAAATTAATACCAACTACTACAAGCCTTATGGGAGGTGCTAATGTTTTATTTAATATGGAACCATTGTTGGGCTTCTAATTGAACACTCAAGATCATGCTTCAGCTTCATTTTTTTATGGAGGGAGTCTTTTGAGCATTAGCATTTATCCTGTAAATTGTTAGCTTGAGATGATATAAAACACCAGTTTTGCAAAGATTATTGAATGTGTTTGATGAAGGTGAAAGCTGAAAGGGTTTGGGATAGAGAGAAAAAGAGAGGTGGTGGCCTTTTGTATAGCTTGTGGAAGTGGAGGTTTTGGATGGTGTACTGTGTTACTATTATGTATTATGGCTACCGTACTGTCTCAAATTTGAAATGCTATCACTTGTTATTCTTCATGATATATCTCTTGCTTATATTTACCGTCCAGAAAATGCCTATATTATCTTCATGAAGAGCTTCTTTTGATTGAAACTGTTCCTGACTTGGAAATTTGTTTTTAGGTTCCCAGTGATCAAAAGTTGCCATAATTATACCTTCTTGACAATATTGTGAAGAATATTGGGAGAGATTACATCAAATACTTTGCTGCCAGACTACCTGAGGTTAGATCTTTAGTCACCCGAAGTGCACTTTAACTATGTTTCTCTCATATTTGAAGCCATTTTATTTGTCTTCCACATGAAAAAAATATCATGAAGATTAGGGAAATAAAGAAGAGCATTTTCCTATTTTTCTTAATTTTGTACTTCTTTGATGTATACTTTTGGCTCTATAAATGAAACTTATGATTAAAAGCATATCTCTTTCATTTGTTAATCCATTTTAACTGGTGTTTCATATATAGTGAACAAGTAACTTGCCATCAAGATGATCTCTGACCATGTTTGCTGTTTTCAAATTTGTTGTTAGTCCTATGGATATTAATTATCACTGGTTAGTTGCTCCCTTGGGTGCGTCTTTTAGGTTTTCTGCAAGGCATATAGACAGCTTGATTCTGCAGTACATCCTGGTATGCGGCATCTTTTTGGGACTTGGAAAGGAGTATTCCCTCTTCAGTCACTTCAACTTATAGAGAAAGAACTTGGCTTCCAATCAGCTGCAAATGGATCGTCTTCAGGGTTGGCAGCATCTAGATCTGAGCCACAGCCTCAACGCCCTGGTTGCAGTATTCATGTAAATCCAAAGTATTTGGAGGTAAGACAGAGACTCCAACAGTCAAGTACGGTAAGGGGCTATTTACAAAATTTAATGTTTTATCAGTTGCACCCGGAACCTCCTTACAGATTGAAAAGGTTTATAATATGTTTTGATCAACTGATGGATTGCTCTTACAATTATATGTTTCTAGTTACATGAGATTCTTTGTGGGTTTATAAAGCGATAAAGGCCAGGGCTACATATTCAATTTACACATTTTATTTTCTCCTCTTAAGTTAGACTAGTCTCTTTTGACTCTCATGTACAAAACTTTCCATCACTCAGATGGTAAGGAGTAATAAGAAACCAGTGATGAATGCAAGGCTATAGGCACAAGCGAAATCCTATGGAATTACAATTTCTTTCGAACCAAACTATTGGAATTAAATGATATGATGTTGGTTAGCTTCAAGAAAACTATATCACTCATTATATTTCAGAATATTGTTATATATTCTTAACACTTGACCAATTCAATACGACAAAACAAGAATTCGGCTTGCAAACATCTTTTTATACTTGACACTTAAATTAAGAGGGATATAGCTTATCTTTTCCAACACTACTACCTTGTGTCTGCTTTTTTTCTTACCTTCTAGATAATTGATTATGGGGTTATGCTTGAATAAAGAGATATACAAGTTTTTAGTACTAATTGTTGAAAAGCATGGAGAATTTTATGAGCACTTGCTAGCATGAGAGCACCTACACCTGTCATATAACATCGAGGTTATACAACTGCAGTTGATATTTTTTATCTATATTTTTGAACTATGTGATGAAGGCAAAAGGTCCAACTAGTGACACAAACCTGATTAACTCACCTGAGGATACCGAGAGACAAGACAGAATAACACCCAATATTAGTTCTGTGAGGTCACGTGCAGATCCTCGGCTTAAGGTAAATATATAGTAGTTTCTATTTAGAATTTTCATAAATTAGCCCTTTACATTTGTGACAGTTGCTTAACAAAATATTAAATATTTGCAGAACATTCAGCAGTCACAAAAGAGATGTGGAGAGCGCTTCTATACGTGAGAATGATGGTGCTGCACCGTATAGTGATTTTGATTATTGTTCTGATGTGCTGAATCCTTCAGAGGCTAGTTTTGGAAAATCAAGTGAAATAGTTGCTGATCAGGGATTTGACAATTCTTGGTATGGAGCTGGCAACAATATTACAGAGACTTTATCTGGCCAGAGAAATGGTTTTGACGTAAAGCTTGGATTCCCCAATTTGTCAGCTTCTAGATCTGCAAATGCAGATGTTCAATTGCAGCCTTTGAATAACATTACAAATAAAAGAGGTGGTGAGGTAAATAGAAGCTGGAAGAACTCAAAGGAAGAGGAGTATATATGGGATGACATGAACTCACGATTGGCGATTCCGGTTAAATCTGGTAGTATCTCAAAGAGAGACCCTCGTGCACATCTCATAAATGAAAAGTTGGTAAGTGTGGTAAACTTCATATGAGAAGTTGCAACTTGCTGGATATATATGTGTATATATATATATATATATATAGAGAGAGAGAGAGAGGAAAGTTCAAATGCGAACTCAAATTTGGTTGTGAATGTGAGGACAAATGAAAGCGCGACACGTGTCTGAATATAGATTATTCAGACTGAATATACAAAGAAATATTCAGACTGAATATACTATATTCAGTCTGAATATTTCTTTGTATATTCAAACTGAATAAATACTATATTCAGTCTGAATATTTCTTTGAATGGGACATGTGTCGCACTCTCATTTGTTCTCCCATTCACAACCAAATTTGAGTCATTTGAACCCGCCCCTATATATATGTTATACATACAAGATTGGGCGCTTCTAAAAGTAGCAATTTAGAAGTTCATTGTTCTGTTTATAACTTTATATGCATGTAAAACTAGTTGCATCTTCTGACTAAGGATCTACATTTTTTTTTACTTTTTAGGGTTTTGAAAATCGCCTCCAGAAACCACAAGGGATACAAAATATTGGTTCAAGGGTTGATAGAGAAGCTTCATCTGATTCACTATCTGCAAACCAGAAAGATGGATCAATTTTTAGACAACCAGTGCAGTCATTAAGCTCTCGTAGAAATTTACTGGATCATTCAGAAGTTCATTCTACCTCTTTCAGTGGGGTATCTACATCTGCTAACTCTCCCCACAAAACATCTTTGAAGCCACATATAGCCGCCTTTCACATTGGAACCCAACCACTTGGATTTCCTCCAAATGCAATAACGAACCAACGGCATACTCTTGGAGCTCCATCACCCTCATTCCCAAAATATCCTTCAAGTAAAATATTGCATAATTTAGATGGGCAAGATTGTGCAGATGGTAAACCTGCTCAATCTCGAGGGCAAAAGAACGCAGAGCTTTCTAGTCAATCTACTCAAGATTCTTTCCAAGGGATATCTCAGAATTTCCATATGGCCAATCCTCAAAAACCGCTTATTCGCAATTTACAGACATCCTCTCCTCAATTACCATTAAATTCAAAAAAGCATGCTCCTGTCCATTCAGCAACCATATCTGAACCTTCTCAACCACCAACTGTAAAGATTGTTGATACAAACCTTTTGGATCGTTTAAAATCTCCTAATGAAGATATCCCTAGACCTTCAACCACTGATAACTTGTTAGCCGCTGTTAGCAGCATATTTGGTAACAAATATGTTGCTGGTAGTATTTTGCAGATGAATTCCCGAACTGAATCTAATTCACGCCCTTCGTTACCCAGTGGTCCCCACCCAACTCAATTTACATCTTCAGTCTCTCCTAGGGTTGTGTCATCTCACCCAAGTCCATCTTCACATGACAGCTTATTGCCTCAGCCACCTGGTCCTCCTCCCTCTCTTATTGGTAGTACATCAACGCAGACTTCAAGTGTGGCGACCACTGAATCAAATCCCGTCTCAAGTCTTCTGAGCACGCTGGTTGCAAAGGGCTTAATTCATGCGTCAAAAGCTGATTCTCCATCTGAACCAATTCAGACAAGGAGCCAGAGCCCTAAAATTGATACCCCGCCATCACAGACAGTTCCTGCTATAGTTTCTTCAGTGCTATCCAATTCATCTAGAAAAAAATGAATCATCTTTCCCTAATTCTGATGTGAAGGGTACTCAATCCACTACATTAGATGTAAAAAGTCTAATTGGTTTTGAGTTCAAGCCTGATGTTATTCGGAGATCACATCCTTCGTGATTAGTGAATTTATTGATGATCTTCCACATCAATGTCACATATGTGGCCTAAGGTTTAAACTTCAAGAACGTTTCGAAAGACACCTTGAGTGGCATAAACTGAAAAATCCTGAGTTCAATACCCCAAATAAAGCATCAAGGAGATGGTTCAGAAATTCGGTTGATTGGGTTGTAAAGTCTGAACTTCAGTCTAGTAATCAGGCTATATTACCCTTGGATTCTTTGGATACATCAGTGGAAATTGACAGTGAGCAGATGGTCGCGACTGATGAAAGTCAATGTGAGTGTGTTTTGTGTGGTGAGCTGTTTGATGACTTTTACAGTGAAGAACTGGACATATGGATGTTTAGAAGAGTTGTGTACCTTAGCATCAAAGATGGTGAAACTGGAAATATTGGTGGTCCGATTGTGCATGCACATTGTATTTCCGGAAATACCCTTTCTGATTTAGACCTATCCAATGATGTCAAAACGGTAAGTATTGTCCTTAAATTCAACATCTAATATAATATCTGCAATATCTTTCCCACTGTTCACTTAGGGGCTGTTTATTTACCTCTTTACAGTTCCATTAAGAGGCAGCCTCTGAATCGCTAAGAGGTGAATCATGTTTGACAAAAAATAAGTCTGTCTCTTAATGGTTCTCAAAACCCTTTGAATCATTTTATATCCTGGACCTCCCTTAACCATTAGGAGCGCCCTGATTACATCCTGAACAGTTATCAAACAAGTATATTTCATTTTGCACTATATCATAAGAGCCTCTTAATTCTGCACCAAACCACTCAGCAACTGTCAAACAGCCCCTTAGATCACTGCTTTTCATTAAGTACTATTGTTTCTAAATTCCAAATATAACCTATATTATCTTTTCCCACAGTTTACTTACATGAATGCTTTTCATAACCATTTTTTAACCGCCTGTAGCACTAATGGTAGTGGTGGTCACTTGGAATTTTCTTGCAATTCAGCCGGTTTTTAGTTCAAACTCTTTTTGATAGAAATGAATGTCAATCTAGTGCCAGAAAGGGAAATGGCCATCATGCAAAATATATATGTTAATACTTGTTATTTTTGAGAGATGTAACTATCAATCCTACAAAGAAAGCTGGTTATGCCATCCAGTCTCGTAAGGGGTTCCTCTTGTGGTTCTTGTTTCCATGGCCTTGTGCTTATTTAACAATCCCTGTGAGAGTTGGCTGTTTGGCAGTTGCTGAACGGTTTGGTGCAGAATGATTTAAGTCGTCATCATGATTAAGAGGCTCTTATGATATAATTCAAAATAAAATATAATAATAATTGTTTGGTAATTGTTCAAGATGTAATTAGGGCTCTTAATGGTTCAGGGAGGTCCAAGATACAAAATGATTCAGAGGGTTTTTGAACCATTAAGAGACAGACTTATTTTTTTTTGTCAAACATGATTCACCTCTTAGCGATTTAGAGGTTGCCTCTTAATGGAACTGTTAAGAGGTAAACAAACATCCCCCTTAACCATTGCCTAAAGGTTCTTCTCCAGTCTTTAGGTCGGTAAAAAAATGCTAAAACTTAATTCAAGGGCAATTTGGTCATTTTAACAACTAGTCTAGTCCCATATAAACGTCTTCAATTTCTTGCATTCGTCTTTTTTACTATCTCATTTCTTTTGGTATGAATCTAATTTTTTTTAACTTGCAGGAAGAGGGTGAGTGATCGATGATGCTTGTTGAAAAGTGAACAAAGATACGATCATATGATGAAATCCAAAACGAGAGGAAAAACCAGGATTGATAGTGTGCTTATTTTGGTGCAAATCCTTTGCATCTTTCTTTTTTGGTTCAACTCTTTGATAGAAAGAAAATTAATAGATCCCAGATGGTCTCAGTACCATATTTTTTTTACTCCATATTATTCTTCACTTACTGCTTGTTTCTCACTCTTTTTTTGTCTTCTTTTTTAAATTTATAATTTGGGTTTTCTGAAAGCAAAATGTGGGCTCAAAATTCCAGCATTTTGCAGCATAAGAGTGTAATTTTATGGCTAGGTTGACTGAAGACATGGTTGTTTCCAATAGAAGAGTATATGAGTTTGGTTTTTTTGGATTTTGGATTTTGGATTTCTTCATTAAAATAAAGTAACAAGACTGGATGTTGTCTTAATAGTGAACTTTTTTGGTTAATTTTGATTTGCAAGTGGTTGGTTTTGAGTTTGTTGTATGTTGACAATGGGCTCTTACAAGTTGCAACCTAAGTGATGGAATATTTGTTCTTTTTGTGTGTGTGTGTGTATATGAAGTATTTTAAGGTTTTTGAATTGCAACAATAGATCTGTTTTAGCTTAATAAATCCCAAAAAGCCCGAGGCAAGTGGAAGAAAATTTATAGGGGTTTCTTGTTTTATTGGTCGTTAGAGATGGCTAAAAGTTGGTCAACTGGGCCTTTTGGTCCTTCTGATCTCGAGATAAAAAATGAGATTGAATGTAACTGGTCTAACCGTTTTTGGCTTGGTTGAGCTTTTAATAAAAGTTATGCCTGTTTTGTTCTGAAGGCTCGGCTTATCGTGATTGGTACTTTTGCCTAGCGATATCCGATAACCTTGCTTTTCTAATTATCAAGGACAACTTCACCAAAGATGAGGTGTGTGTAGGGTTGTAAACGGACACGAATAAAGGCTTGTTCGTGTTCGTTTGTTTAATTTAACTGAACAAACGATTGAACACGAATGGTAAACTGGCGAATTTTTTGTGTTAATGTTCATTCATTAAGAAAGTGTGTTTGTTCATGTTCGTTTATGCTTGTTTGTTAAGATGTTAAACGAACGTAAATGAACATAAACGAACGTAAAAGAACGAATATACATGAACATAAACGAACGGGTATTAATGAATAAACAGCAACCGCCATTACTCATCATTTTGTTCCTAAAAAATGACATAACAAAATCACAATCCGGATAAACTTAGGAGGAATAATTAAAAAAAGAAATTCTAAAAATTTAATTTAATTAGTGATTTTACATATTTATATCATAATATATACAAGGGCTTAGCCTTTTGAGAACCTTACAAATTGTAAGATCCGTGAGGTCCAATGTAAGTCATTCATTTAAATAAATTGTTTAATAAAAATTAATGCATATATATATATATATATAGGGAGGTTCAGAAGAAAACGCTAAAAAAAGAGAAAACTGAAGAACACTCTGAGAGTCCGCCATCTGGACGATATTTTTTTTTCTATGCATCAATGCATAAATATGCATTAGTGTATATGTACAAATGCATATAAGCGATTGGAGCTTCTTTTTTCTATGCATCAATGCATAAAAATGCATTGGTGCATATGCACAAATGCATTTTACCAGATGACGGCCTCCCAGGGTGTTTCGGTTTTCTTTTTTTTTAGCATTTTCTCCTGAACCTCCCTCCCTCTCCCCCCCCCCTCTCTCTCTCTCTATATATATATATATATATTTATATATAGGTGGAGGTTCAAACGAGAACACCTCCATTTTACGAGAACGCGAGAACACCCTTATTACATGTGATAATACATGTGAGGGGATTTCGTGGTGTGCGGACGGCGTGCCATGCGACTTAGGTCGCACCAAAGGTTGTTTGCGTCTATGATTTAGTATCACAAGTGATAATCTTGATGGATTATAGTATTACATCAAAGACACCTTTATCACATGTGATAATACATGTAGGGGAGCTTAGTAGTGTTACGACGACTTGGCCCGCAACCTAAATCACGCCAAAAGTTGTCCGCGTCTCTGATTTAGTATCACATGTGTATTATATGTGATGAAATAATAGTATCACATGTGATTGTCTATAGTAAAAGGGTGTTCTTGCGTTCTCGCAAAATGAAGATGTTCTCGTTCGAACCCTTCCCTATATATATATATACATATATATATATATATATATATATATATATCGGTCTCCCTCTCCCCCCTTCCTAATTTAATACCCTAAAACGTATCCCTTTTTTTTCTTTCTCAAATCTCAAATACAGAGACATGAGATCTAAAATCCATCACACCTATAAATTCCGGCGAACACACACCAATAGATCCGGCTACACCATAACTAGTGCGACCACCCTTCATTCTCAGATCCAGCCACCAAGAACCAACAACCATACCTCTCACGTTCATCGTCTCCGGTCTTCATGTCGAAACCACCGCTACATGCAATTTCTTCTTCTTCTCCCCCTTCTATAGGTTTTTTTTTGTTTTTCATTAGTTGGATCATTTGTCCTACATGTATGCAGGGTTGATTTTGGTTTTGGTTTTTGTTAGGTTTTTTGATTTTGATTTTAGGTTAGGGTTTTTGACTTTGATTTTAGTTTAAGATGTTGATTGTTGGATTAATTAGTGTTAGGAATTCTAGTTTTGTAGAATTCATGAAAAATTGTGACAAAAGTGTAAAATAAGGAATGAATAAGCTTTTGTATTTAAGGCAACTTTAGCTGACCTTAAACTCTAAACATTCCTTATACAACTCAAACTCTCTAGTATATATAGAGGCTTAGATCATTCATTATGTTGTACTTCATATATATAGAGAGAGAGCTATAGATATTTTGGTGCTTACATTGTATTCACATTCAAAAGTAAAAGATATGAATTATGAAGTTCTTCATTATTGTTCTTAATTGATTTATATTGCTTTAATCTGTTTTCTGTCTTGTACTTGATATACTGGGATCAACAAATGGTATCAGAGCCAAACGATCTAAGATTTGGACTGATTCTGATCGAATTCGCGAAACAAAAGGTAAAATTCTCGTAACTACTGTTTTGGTGTTTTATCGCATAGCCTTACCCGATAAAACCCCAAGCACCTTATCCTTTGAATTTTTATCGCATCATGAGTACCTCCATTAGAATCGATAACTGTTCTTGATTTCTTTTCTGCTTAAATCGATAAGAATTTTTTTCTTCTGTTTCAATCGACAATCCATCTAATTTCCTTTGAATAGTTATCGTGTATATACCATTCGACTTCAATTCAAAACTCTGTGTTTAAAAGATTATCGCATCAATAGCAGCCGATAAAACTTAAATTTTTTTTTTCTTTCAAATCTGTTTTCATTGTTAATCCGCAAACCACTTTCGCTTATTTTAGCATTACTTTTGTTATTCTTTCTCAACAGAAAACTCAGGGTCTTTTGATTTCTGCAGCTTTTCTGGATAAAGAATCCTCTAGTAAACATCTTAAGCCTTAGGAAGTTTGCAGTAACCTTAATTGAGAAAATCTAGAACACGAGAACTTAGCCGTTCTTTTCCTTAAAAAGACTAGATAACTCTGTTACGCTAGATCTTTTGGTCAAGAAACCTTCGTGTCTTAGCTTTCAGGTTCATCGATTAAAAGAACAAAACAAATTTTTTTTCTTCTTGTTTTATTGCATCTGCTAATAATTTTTTTTTCCGGCTTTAACCTACTTCGCTTTAGCTTTTATCGCGTCTAGGTAACCCGATAAACAACCAATCTTGAGTTTTTGTCGACTTTAGGTAACCCGATATTTTTTTTTTCTCCTTATCTTTATTACCCGATATTTCCTTTTTATCGCACCTCAATCACCCGATAAAACACTAAGCATAGTTACCCGAGATAAATTATACAATTCGCGAAATCTTAGAATTTTTTCAAAACTTTCTGATCGAGATCTGAATAAAATCAAGTACAATGACTTCACGGGAAGCTATGGCCATCGGTACCGACACAAGACCTCCAATTCTCTTCCGAGGGGAATATCCCCAATGGAAAGATCGTTTTCTGGATTTTGTTGAGAGAAACGATTATGCCGAAGATAAAATGCGGTCCATAAAGGAAGGACCTCCGCCTGTCCTATATCAAGACTCTCCTGCTATGCCTAACAGTGTTCCCCCTCTTGAGGCTAGACGAGAAATCAAGCCCAAAAGTAAATACACCGTTGAGGAAACAAATAGAGCAAAAGGAGATCAACTTGCTCGTTCATATCTATTACTCAGTATTCCAAATGATATATACATGAGTATAGATAGTCACAAAAGAACGGCAAAAGGCATGTGGGAGCAAATCGAGAAGTATATGCTCAGTACGAAAATCGGTACATAAATGAAGATTACAAATTGTATTACTCAATACGAGGAGTTCAAAGAAAAGGAAGATGAAAGTCTCACTGACACATACACTCGTTTTGTTTATCTAATCAACGAACTAAGCAAAAACGAGATACGCAAGTCAAATATCGAAAACAACGTGAAGTTTGTTAGTAATCTTCAACCGGAATGGCGCCGGTTTGCGAATCAAATCAAACACAACAAATTTCTTGCTGAACTCAATCTTCACGAGGTCTAAGAGACTCTACAACAAGATGAAGCGGAAGTTCTCGAAGTAATGGAAGAAAACCGCAAAGCCAAAAAGACTTCCGAACCGATCGCCCTAGTAGCCAAATAAGAAAAGTTTACGACTCGAAGCATACCTCAAGAGAACGTATCTGATCTAGAAGAGGAAGAATATGACGATCCCGATATAGCCCAATTTCAAAAAGAACTAGCCTTTCTCACACAATCCTTTCAACGAAAGTTCTCTCGCCGTCCGAATAACAATCAATTACGCTACGCTTCGGGACCCAAAAACTTTGAACGAAAAGCCATTTTCGAGCCAAAACAAAAGAAAGAAGATACCGCCCACCGGCTAAACATGAAGAAAAATTTAAGGGCGAAAAGAGTTTGTGTTATAACTGTGGAAAAACGGGTCATTACGCTCGTGAATGCAAGAAACTCGTGGTCAAAGATGGCAACTATTTCACGTACAAACTCATGCTTGCCAAGCAAGAGGAAGCAAGTAAAGTGCTAATGGCGGAAGACGATTACTTTCTACATCACGACGACGATGGATCGGGCGAAGAAATTCAAGCTCATTTCAGTTTAATGGCTTACTCTGATCCTAATGACGACGACTCATCAACCAACGCTTCCGACTACTCACCCGAGGTAAGTCATTCTGACTATAAGCACTTTCTTTCTCAAATGAATTTGTTAAACTCTCAATTGAAAGATCTTAACTCTAAATTGAAAACCGAGAAGCTCTCAGTTTCCAAATTAGAAGCACGTCTAGAAAATAATCATAACCAACTCATTCTAGCCACGTCCGAGATTGCCAACTATAAGAGTGATGTGCTCAACATACAAACCAAAAATGATGTCTTAACAAACGAAAATACTCAACTTAAACAACAAAACTCCGACCTCACAAAACAATTTAACAAATTCGAAAATGAGGTCGAAGATTTGTCGTCTAAACTTAAGATAGTCACAAATCAAAAGGAAGACCTTCTCAACAAACTCAATACCTTGGAAGTCAAATTGTACAAATTAGGACAAACTGAACAAACAATACATTTAAATGCTCCGAAGGAGTTATGTTCAAAAGCAGGTCTAGGATTTGACAATCCCAAAAGATTGGCAAAGGCCTTATACAACACCCCAACTCTCTACAAATTTGAATATCTAGACCTTGGTCCAGAGTTTAAAATTCAATTTATGAAGTCTAATCCCAAAGTGGAAAGACGAGAAGATTGGAATCGGAAAAATCACAAGTTCCATCAAATTCCTTATTGCTATCCGAAAGAAGTAGAAAAGGCATCCTCAAGTGGAACTCTTCCACCTACTTACTTTCCCTCATATTCCGACGAAGAACTTCAAACCAACCCTCCGGAATATAAGCCTTATATTCCCACCTTATTTTTAGAAAAGAAAATAGTTCAATTAGAAAAGGTGTTGGAAACTGAACGTTCTTCCTCGGAAAAGGAAAAAGAGGCATTAATCACAAAAATCCAACTATTAGAAAACAAAGCTTTACAATCAAATCCCGAAATTGAAACTGCTTCAAACATCTCTTCATGTAAAGCATTTGTTAGCTCATACTTGGATGATTGGGAATCCTACCACAAACTTGATCCTGATTATTGTCCTCCTAAACATATATCTTCCCTCCCTCGCGAACAAATATATAAAGAGTTGGATGAACGTGATAGCACAGCTTCTTCTGAACATAACTTCTCGGATAATGAAAATGTATTTGTTGATGTTTTTGACTTCAATCCCACACTTCCAAGTCACAAGGGGTTTATTGATAAAGGTAAGAAGCCAATTGAATCTGTATCTATTCCAACGGTTGAGGATGAATGTTCCACAAGTTTTTCAAAACCCGAATCATCTCAAACAAAGACACCTACACAAATTATTTCTCAAATTTTACCTACTCATAAAACTCTTGTTAATGTTTCAGCTCTACGCTTTTTAAAGACAAAGCAAATCTGGGTCGAAAGAGGCAAAGACACATCAAAGTCATCTTCCCACAATAAACATAGTTTTCCCGATGTTGCTAGGAATAGTCGCAAATTTCATTTTCCATCTACCATTTATTCGTACAAACATTTGATTCATTTTTCTAGAAATAAAATATGTTGCTCAAATTGTGGTGTGAATGACTTTGTGCGTCTGAATGCTTATGGTAATAATCGTTTTCATGATGTGCAGAATCCTTACAATTCATTTCATTATGGTTATAACAACTCATTTCATTATAAACCTGTTTATAGTGGATCCCAAGAGGCCCTTGACTTTGGCACTGAAACCCCAATTCAAGTGGGTGCCAGAGGTTGCCAAGCCAACTAACCCCGAAGGACCATTTACAAATGGGTACCTAAATCCTCTTAAAATTTTGCAGATTGATCATGTGTGGTACTTAGATTCTTGATGCTCCAAGCACATGACCGGAAAGAAGGAGCTTCTTGCCAATTATGTTGAAAAACGAGGCGGCTCGGTACGATTTGGGAACAATCATTTCTCACCCATCAAAGGATATGGCGATATTATCAATGATAATCTTACAATCTCAAGAGTCTCCTATGTCAAAGGACTTGGTCACAACTTACTTAGTATCAGTCAATTCTGTGACAAGGAACTTGAAGTAAATTTCCGCACCAAAAGATGTTGTGTTCGAAATATGAAGGTCAAGAGTTGATTACCGGAACCCGCAAGTCTAACCTCTACATAATTGATCTGTCAACGTTTAAACCACCCACTGACATTTGTCTTCTCTCAAAGGTAGACAAAGAGAAAAACTGGTTATGGCATCACAGACTATCCCACTTAAACTTCAAAAATCTTTGTAAACTCGCAAGTGGAGGGTTAGTCTCCGGTCTACCAAAGATGAAGTTTGAGAAGTCACACTTATGTGGTGCTTGCGAAATGGGCAAAATGAAGAAGGCATCTCACAAACCAAAACTAGAACACAACACGACACGTCCTCTTCAACTGATACACATGGACTTATGTGGACCCATGAGAACTCAAAGCATCCACGGAAAGAATTACATTCTCGTGATGGTGGATGATTATTCTAGGTACACGTGGGTAAAATTTCTTCGATCGAAGGACGAAGCTCCCGACACAATTATCGCATTTTTGAAAAAAATTCAAGTTAAACTGGAGCTTTCTGTCCAAATGATTCGTACAGATAATGGCACCGAGTTCAAAAACCGCACACTTGACACCTATTTCACTTCTGTGGGCATCACTCATACGTTTTCCGCACCACGAACTCCCCAACAGAATGGTGTCGTGGAACGCCAGAACCGTACGCTAGTCGAAGCTGCTCGTACAATGCTCGCTTATTCCAAACTCCCACATCATCTCTGGGCTGAAGCCATTCATACCGCATGCTACACTCAAAACCGGTCGATTATCAATAAAAGGTTCAACAAGACACCATATGAGATAATCAACAAACGAATTCCTTCCCTCCGTCATCTTCATACATTCGGCGGACGATGTTTTGTTATGAATGATAACAACAATCTTGGGAAGTTGCAACCCAAATCCGATGAAGCCTATTTTCTGGGTTACTCGCCAAATACCTCTACCTTTAGAGTCTACATGAAGAATGCAAGGTGCGTCACCGAGAGTGCATATGTCCACTTCGACACAAAAGCAAAAATGATTTTCGAACCTTATAGTACCGAACCGTTTATCACTGGCGTAATAGCTTCCGAGCACCTCAGTTCGGAACCTGCTCAAAACCCGACTACTTGAAATCCAACTTTAACATCCGATTTGGATAATCTGTTCCGGCACATGTACACAGAACACCTCGGAAATAATTCCGAGACAACAACTGAACCCCCCCCTCCCCAACATTGGAAGTTGTTGAAACACCAACTAGCTCTCAAAATCCTAATCTCGAGAACAATATCTCATCTGCTGCAACTCCAAATTCGACCAACCCTACAGTCACTTCCCCAATCCCTCAAACAAGCCTACCCAATACGAGTGAAGTCGCTCAACCTCTCCAAACACGTTTAACCGAAACAACCCCTCACATCGCATCAAATCCGGAACCATCATCCTCCACGACTCAACCGTCTATCACGTCAAGGGAACTGTCTACCGACGTTTCACCAGCCTTAGAATCTGTGCAAGATCTTCCCCTTGGTCATTACGTGGATGAAAATTCCGGAACCATGACTGCTCAACCACTTCCTCATACAACCAAATGGATTCGATCTCACCCACCCAACCAAATCATTGGTAACCCTTCCAATCCGGTCACAACACGGTCAGCCTCGGCAAATGAATGTTTATTCTCATCATTCTTAAGCAGAATTGAACCAAAAACCATTCAAGAAGCTATGTCTGATTCTGATTGCATTATCGCCATGCAAGAAGAGCTCAATCAGTTTGAAAGCCTGAAAGTAGTCTCGTTCCCCAACCTCAACACAAGACAATTATTGGAACCAAGTGGATCTTCAAGAATAAGCAAGATGAAGACGGAATAGTCACACACAATAAAGCACGACTTGCTGCCAAAGGCTATCGAAAACAAGAAGGTATTGACTTTGACGAAACCTTTGCTCCGGTTGCACGTATAGAAGCCATTCGAATCTTCTTGGCATATGCCGCCCATAAAAACTTCGTAGTTTTTCAAATGGATGTCAAGACCGCCTTTTTGAATGGGGTTCTCCGAGAAGAAGTTTATGTCTCACAGCCGGATGGTTTTGTCGATGCTTCGAAACCCAATCACGTCTATATCCTCGACAAAGCACTCTACGGACTCAAGCAAGCTCCTCGTGCATGGTATGATAGTCTGTCTAAATACTTGGTGAAAAACGGGTACTCAAAAGGTAAGATCGATCCAACTTTGTTCATCAAAAAGGAAGGTAAAGATATTATGCTTATTCAGATTTATGTAGACGATATTATTTTCGGCTCGACTAACCCTCAACAATGCAAACATTTCTCCGAACTCATGACGGCAAAGTTCAACATGAGCATGATGGGAGTAATGAATTTTTTCCTTGGCCTTCAAGTAAAACAATTTTCAACGGGAATATTCATTAACCAATCGAAATACATCTCCGATATGTTAGACAAATATAACATGACGACATGTACTCCGATTGGGACTCCCATGTCTTCGGGATCAAAACTACACGCTGATCCTTTGGGTAAAGCGGTAGATCCCAAGACTTATCGGGGAATGGTTGGTTCATTAATGTACTTAACGGCTAGTCGACCGGATATAATGTTTGCTACATGTCTTTGTGCAAGATATCAAGCATCTCCCAAGGAATCACACCTTAGTGCAATTAAACGCGTTTTTCGTTATCTAAAAGGTACTACTGATCTTGGCCTCTGGTATCCTAAGGATACGAGCTTCGAGTTAATTGCTTTTTTAGATGCTGATCATGCCGGTTGCATGCTGGATCGAAAAAGCACGACGGGTCATATTCAGTTTTTGGGAGATAAACTGGTGAGCTGGTCCTCGAAGAAACAAACTTGTGTGTCTACTTCGACTGCGGAAGCCGAATACATTGCTGCCGCAAGTTGCTGCTCTCAAGTCATATCGATGCGCACTCAACTCAAAGACTATGGATTCTAGTTCAATAAGATTCCGATCTATTGCGACTCAAAAAGTGCAATTGCCATCTCGAGCAATCCGGTTCAACATACAAAGACAAAGCACATAGATGTGAGGTACCAGTTCATTAAAGACCACGTCGAACGAGGTACAATCGAACTTTACTTTGTAAATATAGAACTACAGCTTGCTGACTTGTTCACAAAGGCATTGGATGAAAAACGATTCCAATTCCTAGTGTCCAAGTTAGGCATGCTCAATCTCCGCACTTAAAATTCAAATCTTTCATATTAACCTGTACAAAACGTCCAGTCAGATAATAATGCACATTCACCCTTACGGATGAATGTTTACTTTATCTGACTTCTCATTTTGTAAAGATTAATAATCAAGTTCTGTCTTTTCACTTGTTCCATTTCGTTCTTGTCTTTTATCTTGTGCTACTAACAAAACTTCAAGCTGTTTCGTTACCAATTCTGTTTCCGAGGGGGAGTGCTAAGGTAAGTTCTACTTAACTCGCATCTTGATAGGGGGAGCTAAGGTTTCTTATCTTAGGCATCATTTAAGGGGGAGCAAATTTTTAGAATCTGAATTTTTTGTCACAAATTTTTGTCGCGTCAATAGGACCCGACAAACTCGTTTTTGTCGTATGGCATAGAACCGACATCCTTGGATATCGGCTTCCTAACACCCGACATAATCGGTTGTCGAGTGCTTATGACTCCACAAGTTGCCCTTCAATTTTTTCTCGGCCCAACCATCTCATGCCACGTGTCCTTGGGCCCACTATTTAAACACATGGACCCCACCCTTCACTGTTCATCTTTTTCAAAATTTCATCCATTTTCCCTCACTCAAGAACAGTCATCACAATCAAATTCCAAAATCCTCGAGTTTTCGAAATCCGATCACACTACCAGGTTCGTAATATCTTTTAGAACAACTTTAATTCTTGCACTTTTCTGTTTAAACCATTGCATGTGCTTCAAATTTATGAAAAAATTGTTCGGTTCCCAAATGGGTTAAAAACCTTTGGGTTTGCCGATTTTCATGGTTACTTGTGTGTATATAACTGTAGATACTTGCTCGAAACCGTTAATCGATCACCATAGTTGATATATCTAGGCATAAAAACATCAAAATTAGGTGTTCTAGGTGTATCTGGGTCTTTCTGTTCGACAGATGAACGATTAGGGTTTTATCGCATAACTTGAAGTTTTGTCGGGCCCCATTAACACGACAAAAATCCCTTAGTACTAATCAAACATTTTTGTCGCGTCATAGTGTCTGTTAATCAATCATCTACTTAGGTTTTCAAATGCATGCCTTGTCATTTTTATCGATTCTTGGACACCCGACATAAATGCCTTGTTATTTTTGTCGACTCTTGGACACCCGACATAAATGCCTTGTCATTTTTGTCGACTCTAAGACACCCGACATAAATGCCTTGTCATGTTTGTAGACTCTATGACACCCGACATAAATGCCTTGTCATACCCGACATGTATGCCTTACATTTTATATCGGCTCATTGAGACCCGACCTAATTTTATGTCGATAGCTACTCTGCTCATAGTTTGAACCTTTTATCGAGTCTATAATACTCGACATACATTTTTATCGGCTTATCCACACCCAACAAAATTTGTTTATCGACTATTATACACCCGTTGACTATTCTTGCACTATGACTATTTTGATGTCAACCAACTATACCCGACATCATGCTATGTCGACTTCTCTTCAATCGATAAATCATCCTGTGCCACACAGAGGATGTCGACTCTCTTCACTCGACATCCATATGTTTCTCGATCTTGTCGGGTCACACTACAGCAACATGACCCGACATCCTAACTTAGAAATGTCCTAACCTATTTCAATGGTTATCTAACACTTCTTTTCAGTTCACATGGCTGCGATTCAAGACCCGAACCATTCTGATGACGAACATCCTCTGCCATCCGAAAGATCATCCCAACCAAGCATCAACCTTCCCAATAGCGACGACGTACTCATGCCACCCATGGAGAAGAAAGACTTATATCCCAACAACCATCGCCTAGACATGAGCATGACGGTGGAACACCAAGTCATTATGGAAATTCTAAAGAGACATCCACTCCGCTACGCCTTCAGCTTGGAACACCGCGTACCAGTCTTTTACATGCAACAATTCTGGTACACTCTAACATACCATCCAGTGGAAGGCAATCACCACTTCACGGCAAGGATCGATGACTACACATCTCGCCTGACCCTCTCCCGACTATGAACCATGCTACGACTCCCAGTTTCGGACCACTATGACGAACCAGTAGCCGAAGAGGAACTCTGCCGGGATATTCTTGCCCTCGGATTTACCAACCCACTTACCTCGGTTGGCCAATTCAAGCGCATGTACTTACCACCAATATGGTTCACACTATTCAAAATAGTGAATCGTTGCCTAACGGGGATACACACCGGCATGGACCGCGCAAGCACAGCAACTCTAGGAATCTTTCACGGCATCATCTACAACCGCGACTACGACTACGCAACACTTATATGGACGGATCTGGTCGAGTACGTCAATCAAAACGGCACCGGAAGAGATAAGAAGTTTCTGCCATTTCAGCGGTTCTTATAACTATTCATTCACTCTATGATGCAGTCAAACCCGCAAATTCCACGAAGACAAGGTTCGCCTCTTGGCCCTTCCTGCGTTCAACGCTTTATCAAACTGAATGACCGAGTCTTTCCAAACATTATGCCTATACCTGAAGCCCTATTAGCAATAGCGGATCAGAATGCACCCAGTGTGATAGCGTATAGGGAGAAACACGGCTTAATGGCTCCTCACATTCCGATGGAGCCTGCCCAAGAGCCAAACCAAGAGGAACAAAATGAGTTGGGTGAGGGTCCAATAGCAACTGAGCAGGTTCAGGATCAAAGGGATCATGTACAGGGGAATGAGCATATAATAGAAGAGAGGGAAAACGACGAGGGGGTGCATCTGATCCAACAATCCAGACTTCCCCCAACCCCGACATCCCCATTCCACCTCCAACTCAAACCACCTTTGGAACAACCTCTCGCCCAAAGGTAAGACCACAACGACGGAAAATCCTAGTCAGTAGTGACCGGGTCATGCGCGAACACTCCTCATCCAACTCTGAAACTGATACAAACCTTGAGCTTGATGACAGTTCTGAAGACCTTCGACCACGACAACGCCGAAGAATTACTACAGCCGATGATGCAATTACCGGCATTGGCCGACAACCACCTCTCCAAGAATCCTCTTTCGACAGTGCCACCATGGAGTTTGATCCAGAGTTCACTTATCAACCCGATCCACCATCTGAACCTGAACAAATCCATCAACCTGAACCAAATGAAAGAGATATAAGGAGAGCGGAGGGAGACATAGTCAAAAAAGAATATGTGAGCGTGAGTGAAGGGGAGCTTAATATGCAAGAGAGTGAGATACTAACAACCACCTGCTGGTAACCGATTCTCATGTTGATACTCATCCGTTGAGTACCAACATAGGACAAGACATTGTGGACCCAACAACGCAATTGCACGCCCCACCCAGCCACTCGGTAGACTCACAACAGTCTACTGTTTAAGCACTACTTGTGAGTTTAGCTCCTACTCTAGTTCCCCTCCTTTCGGGAGGCATAACTATTGAAAAGAGAAGTAGTATCTCACCTACTTCGACTTCATTTCTCTCCACATCGAGTCTAGATCCTCCTAGGACACAAGAGTCATCACACTCCGATAGCCTTCGTGGCATGGACGGAACTCCTATAGTGATGTCGATTCCCGACATTTCACGAGGATTGGGAGGAAATCCTACCAGCGCCACATCAATGCCAACGCTGAATGTAGGTCCCGGAGTTGATTCAACTACGGTGACAACGGGTGCTCTAAGTGACCCCGGATTTCCCACTACAGGTTCAACCACTCTACCACACTTCACGGTCACATCGAATTTGCAATCACAGGTTGGCGACGCATTCCGCCGGGTTCTAAGTTCACTAGATCAGCATGAAGCTCACATGCAATTACTGTTCAAACAAGGCCTAACTACGGATCCCGGATCCCGTCCAAGCAGCTCTCGCCCAAGTACAAGTCGATCACCACCCCCTGCAACACCATCAATCTCTTCCGATTCCGAACAACCCTCTGATCCTCGATCTTCACACCCCCATTCGTCACCTGGCAAATCCCAGTTCAATAGAGATGAACTTATGTCTATGCTTCTAGTGGATTTACTTACGGAGGCGGAAGCACGGGGTCTCCCGGAAGACGATTTAGCGGGCCTGCTTCGAAGAAATCTTCAAATACCAACTGTCACACGTCATGAATTTGACGTGTTCCGAGCTCACATTGACGAACGGTTAGATGCTATGGAAGCCCAACAAAAAAAGAGAGAAGATGATATTCTTGGTTCAATTGAAGCCCTACGCCTGGAAATTCAACAATCTTGCCAACCGGCGGAACATCTCAAACGCCGTCGACCTAATCAGGATGATCCGAATTTCGGTCCCAATCGCCCTGAGGGGGAGACACGTCGCTGAGTCCCAAGAGTTCAGCCGTCGGTTCGCACAAGAACTCACCAAGCTCCAAGATCAGCAACGGGTACCACAAGTCGTCCACAAGCCACTACTCCAGCCAGCCAACAACAAAATCAGCCAACGGTTGAAAAGCCTTCGGATGATTTTGAAGTTGGAAGTGCGTCTCGCCCACAAGAACCTGAAACAAACACGGAGGAACTGGTCAACATTCAGAATCTAAGGGTTCAAGTTCATAACTGGTTCAAAGATCCTTATGCTCCGGTACTCGGTGAAGAAGATTATCTACACTTACAGCATGCAAATCTTGCGTATCAACCTGGAGCTCCAGATGCTACAGGTTTACTGCCACATCAAATCAGGTGGGAAAGGATTCTGATTGAAAGAGACTCCAGATGGGCAAATCAACAAATCAGTTTTCCCTATCTTGAAGAAACGATGAGCAAGATATTTGTGGAAAAGAAAAGCGAAGAAGATTTGCCTCACATTCACCAAGTCATGGATATGAATCTGGAGCAAACTAAAGAGTAATTGTGGTTATTGAAGCTGAAAGCCCAATCTCCGGAAAAGGTTATGTCTCGATTCAAGATTGTTGGAATCAAAGAAATTAGCTATGAAAAGTGGCTACATGTCAAGTTTCCCTTCTTCCGAGTACTGCGAGAAAACGGAAAGGAATATTATTTCACCGAAGCTGATTTTGCAAATATTGATGTGGCGGATATGGAAGAGATGTATATGGATCTATGTGACAAACCAAAAAGAAACGTTGATGAGCAAAGGGCCTTACGAGCAATCGTTAAGCATATACAAAAAGAGCTAAGATTCAGCTATCTTCATGATCTACAAAGAGGTATAGAAAGCAAACAAAAGAAGATCTATCTGAACAAGCCAGATCAAAGTATTCCGGGGCTCGACCAACTCATTGTGCTTACTTTCAGACATGCTCCAGTGTCTGGTGTGGTGTACTTAAAGGCTACTGGAGAGAAGAGATTTCTCAGATTCTCTGAAGTTGCTGCTTATTCTGATGGTACTCTAACAAGTATTCGCAACAGATTATCTGTTGAAATCAGTGCTGACATGAAGAAGAAGTCAAGACAGTTGAAGACAAGTCAAAGAGAGTATATTCTTAAAGGGATTGAGCTGATTGACAAAAGACTGATCTATCGCCAAACTCTTAGACGTTTTGAAGGGATGTTCGAGATGAGAAGATAAAAGACACATTATGTCACAAAGGGGGAGATTGTTAGGAATTCTAGTTTTGTAGAATTCATGAAAGATTGTGCCAAAAGTGTAAAATAAGGAATGGATAAGCTTTTGTAATTAAGGCAACTTTAGTTGACCTTAAACTCTAAACATTCCTTATACAACTCAAACTCTCTAGTATATATAGAGGTTTAGATCATTCATTATGTTGTACTTCATATATAGAGCAAGAGAGCTATAGATATTTTGGTGCTTATATTGTATTCACATTCACAAGTAAGATATATGAATTATGAAGTTCTTCATTATTGTTTTTAATTGATTTATATTGCTTTGATTTGTTTTCTGTCTTGTACTTGATATACTAGGATCAACAATTAGGGATCTTTTTCATCACCCATATATGAAGATATAATCCAATGTGAATTACATTAGTAAATATATAAACCCGTCTGACGCCTATTTGTAAAAGTTATGAAACTACCACTCTATTTTTCGCATATCCATGCGAGAAATTATCCAATGCTTCACGGTCAAAGCTGTAAATGTTGACCAGATGAAAGACTAGGATCACTTCTCAAATATTTACTGATGCAGTGACGAGAAAATAGCAACTTGTACAAATAACGAGAGATAGACGAATTCTTCAAGAGAACTCCAGATTAAATTTTAATATAAAAAAACTACCTCTCCACAATAGCAAACCCTAGGATTAAATAAGATGATGCCTACGGATATTTAGGAAATGATATAGAATCCTTACCGAAGATAACAATTATAGAAAAGAAGCAAATCATAAAAACTCCCAATAAAAATCTAGAAAATAAAACAGAAAAATAAAAGAAATCTTGCAAACTAGGAAAATGTGGAATCAAGATCTCGATCTTGATTTCCTGCATCATCCCCCCCCCCCCCTTTGAAAAAAACTCGTCCCCGAGTCAGCTTCATCTTCACTATCTCCATTGTACGGTGACAGGTCTGCGACGTTACAGATAGCTGAGACGTTATAATGACCTGGAGGTTCAACCTTATATCTTGAAAGGGCCATCAACACGTGGCTTCAATTTTCCAAAACGACTAACTAGGAATCTTTCTTTTCGCAAATGAATCCATACCAACACCTTCTTGGAATACAACATGCTTACGATGTTTATCTGCTCGTTCCTTGTATTGATCATTAGAGCGAATAATGTGTTTACAGACTTGTTCATGTAACTCCTTGATTTGAGTCGACCGTTGTTCTCCCTCGACACTAAGCTGACCCGTAATAGGAATGGCACCAAATTAAGTGGCATAGTTGGATTATGGCCATACACGATCTCGAATGGGGTTTTACCGGTGGTATGATTGATGGAACAATTATAAGGAAACTCCGCTTGAGGAAGAACGAGATCCCATTACTTGGGATTTTCACCCACCAAACTCCGTAATAAATTCCCTAGACTCTGATTAACAACTTCAGTTTGTCCATCGGTTTGTGGGTGATGGGAACTACTAAACTGTAACTTTGACCCCATTCAGTTCCATGAAGTACGCCAAAAGGAACTAACTAATTTCACATCCCGATCTGAGGTGAGCGATTTTGTAATACTATGCAACTTGACAATTTCAGAAAAATATAACCGAGCGACCTGACTCGTATCGAAGGTTTTGGAACATGGAACCAAGTGAGCCATTTTGGAGAAACGATCGAGAACCACCATAACCAAATCTTTATGGCATTGAGTTCGGGGTAAGCCTAACACGAAATCCAAACTAATATCTTACCATGGGTTTACAACCCGCTATTACTTCCATGGGTTAATTGCTTTTGAATAATTGTCAATGTTTTATCTCTTCCAAAGTGTCCGACGAGACCTCTCACAAGACTCTCCAAAATAATAGCTTCCCGTAAAGAGCTCGCGGGAATGTATAACTGAACACTTTTGAATAAATACCCGTCATACTTTGTGAATTGTTGGAATGTTCCGACAACACACTTTCCTCATATATCATGGAAATCCGGATCATCCCGATAAAGATCTCGAAATGTATCAAAGCCGTGAACCTGGATCTGCATGGTAGAAAGTAATGAGTGGCGCCTGCTAAGGGCGTCGGCTACTTGGTTTTGAGATCCGGCCTTATGCTTAATGACAAAAGAAAAAGCATGTAGGAACTCAACCCATTTAGCATGTCTGGGATTCAACTTGTGTTGGCCGTTGATATGCTTTAACGCCTCATGATCTGAGAACAAAACGAATTCGTTGGGAAGCAAATAATGGCGCCAAGTGTCTAGCGCACGAATAATAGCATAAAACTCCTTATCGTAGGTAGAATACTTGCGACGAGTCTCATTTACTTTCTCACAAAAAATGATATTGGCCTCCGATTTTGACTTAAAATGCCACCAATGCCTACTCCAGATGTATCACACTCTACCTGAAAAACGTCATCGAAATCGGGTAGCTAGGGCCAAAACAGGAGCTTATGTTACCTTATTTTTTAAAATATCAAACGCCTTGGCGGCCTCGTTTGTCCAACTAATGCATCCATGGTTTTGCTAAAGATTAAAATATCATCAAAATAAACGACGAATAATTTATCGATAAAAGGCTTGAAAACCTGTTTCATCAGTCGCTTGAAAGTACTAGAGATAGACCGAAGGGCATAGCCATCCATTCATACAATCCATCAGGTGTCTTGAAGGCCGTCTTCTATTCATCTCCGGGCCTTATTCGGATATGATGATACTCACTTCTAAGAACAATCTTCGAGAAAAATGTGGCGCCGTATAATTGATAAAGTAAATCATCAAAACGAGGAATGGGAAAACGATACTTAATTGTGATTTTATTAACAGATCGACTATCGATACACATCCGAAAAGCTCCTCCGTGTTTTGGAACTAATAATGCGGGTACCATGCATAGACTCAGGCTTTCCCGTATCTAACCTTTCTCGAGTAACTCGGTCACTTGACATTGTAGCCCCTCGTACTCCTTTAGATTCATTCGATAACCAGGTTTGTTCGGGATAGCTTTACCAAGAATAAGATCAATGCGGTGTTGAATATCCCACATCAAAGGAAAATCGGGTGGGATCTCTTCCGGTAAAACTCTGTAAAATTCTTTGAGTGTGGACCGAATTGGAGTCGGTACCTAAGGCCCTGTTTTGTTTTTCTCCGTTTTCACAAGAAAGAACACAATTGGGATAATGGTTGTCACCCTTTTGAAAACAGTTCGTCTAAGAAACAAAGCAGCCCTGTCGTCCGGTGACTTGGATGTATCAAGTGGCACCAACGTAATGTTCACCCCATCTTTTCGAAAGCTATATGTATTTTTAAACCCATCATGCTTGGTTTTATGATCGTATTGCCATGGTTGACCCCATAGGATGTGACACGCATCCATGGGAATAACCTTACACCACACCTCATCGTGGTAATTTTTTCCCAGTAGAAAACTGAACCAAGCATCGTTTATTTACCTTCACAATGTTGCGTCGTTGCAACCATGTTAATTGGCAGGGATCGAGATGATCTTCGACTTTTAGGCCCAACTTTTCCACCATGTTGTTTGATACAACGTTCTCACAGCCGCCCCCATCGATAATCATATTACAAACCTTACCCTTGGCGGTACACTTGGTGCGAAAAATGTTGTTTCGAAGCCAAGAGTCGTCATCAATGGATTTTGAAACTGCGATACTCAAAGCCCGTTGGATCACCAAAGCTTCATCATGATCGGCATAGACTACTTCGTCTTCATCGCCCATTGGCTATTCCTCATTATCCAAATCGTAGCTTGGCTCGGGTTCTTCATCCATAAAGGAAACTATCCATTGATTTGGACAATTTCTCATCAAGTGCCCCAAACCCTGACATTTAAACAACGTAGTACCCGAGTATTGCTTCCACTTGCGCCATTATTAGCGGGAGGATTGGCCTCAGAAGTAGCTCCTTTGGCCATTGCGGGCACATTGGTTTTTGGAGTAGGAGTAAATCTAATTTTACTCTTACCTTTGAGTTGTTTCTCGACCTTCAAAGCAAGACGACACACATCTGCATAAGACCAATATTGTTGGAGGATTACCACGTCCGATATTTCAGGATGAAGTGTGCCTAAGAACCTTGCTATGAGCTGCTCGTCTTTTTCATTCGCATCACACTGCATTCGGAGTCGATCGAATTCATTGATGAATTCCTCAACAGATGAAGAATGTTGTGATAGATTACGATAGTCAAGAAAAGCTTCCTGCCTATGATTCTCGGGCAAGAACTTCCTCTTTAACAACTTTTTCATCTTCTCCCACGTACTAACCTTCGATTTCCCTTATCGGTACTATTGCTTCCTCACATGATCCCACTAAAGAGAGGCATGTTTTCAAAGCTTTATTGCCACCAACTTAACTTTCAGATGGTCAGGTATGTATCGAAGATCGAAGACACGCTCGACAGTGCTTAACCAATCAATAAAGTCATCGGGGTGGGCCTTCCCGACAAATTCAGGAATCTCGACTTTCATCCCCAAATTTCTCAAAGGGTCATCGTGATAACCACCGTGAACACCACATGGTCCTCTGCCAAAAGGATTGACATCATCTTCTGCATCGTCCCAAATCACGCCTATTTTAAATGTCATAAGAAAATTAAAAAAAAGTTAATCATACTTAAATCATGAAAATTGTAAAAAGAAACCGTAGATAAACCCCTTAATTAAAAGTATTAAATAACCCGTATAAAAATAAATGAATTTTTATATATAATTAATAGGCAACGAATGACAAATATACTTTTTTGAATGATTTTTAAGAAACTTATATTTAAGGTATGATTCAAACAAATGAATAACTGAGATTCATTCTCTTATTTTCTTATTTAGAGAGTATTCTCGTTTGAACATCCCTCCCTCTTTCTCTATTTCTCTCTATACATAGAATTGTATTTAAGATGTGACTGTTTGGTTAGGAGATCATAGATGAAACCCAAATGTTTAATGGTTTTGCATGGTAATTAGTTGTGTCACGAGATTTTATTTTGTGTTTTATGCATGCATATGGTAGGAACTTAATGCAATTTGATTTTATGTTCATAAGTGAAATGCAGTTTTTGTTCATCCATTTTAGGCACTGTTAATAAGTGACGAAGATAGTTGTTTATAGGTGAAAACATGAAATATTATCTTATGTCATGAGGTCCATCAGTAAAATATTCATTTGTTCATAAATATTGCTTACTGTTCATTTATAAACGAAGGAGAAATTTTAGGAACTTGAATAGTTTTCTAAAAAGTGTGCTAATGAACTTTTATATTTTTCACCCCTGTTCTCCCTTGTTCACATTAGTTAGGATTTTTTTTTCTTCGAGAAAAAGCAGTTAAAAGCACGATTTTCCCTACCTCTATATGTCTCTGCCACTTTGGTCACGTTGGAATTTTACATTAAATTCTTAGGTGCCATGTTTACTTGATGGAAGACGTATGGCATTTAACATTTTTTAACCTTAACGTATATGAATTGTCATGTAGTACGAGATTACCTCTGTAATAATATGTTTTAACGTAAAAAAGATACTGGTTAATCCAACCAACATCAAAGAAAATGTATAGATGGAGGTATAACATATTTTGTTTCAACATTGATAGACATAATTTTTTATAGCATAACTTATAATAGTTTGCATATTTTGACATTTATAAGATGCTAGTCGATGAAATTATATAATTACTTATAACGGTTGGTACATGTGGGTTATGAAGGCCATAAAACCGATTGAAGCCCAGAGCCGGATCAAGACTAGTTAAAGAGGAATTAGCTAAGGAGTATCAAATTCAATATCTTATCGATTAGGGGTTCAGTTACCATGAGATTGCACTACAAGAAAACTGGACATCACCGACGACTTTTACCGACGGCCAAAACCGTCGGTAATTCCCGACGGCACACCGACGACTTACCGACGAAAAAAATAATTTTAATTTTCTTTTAAAATTTTGAAAAAAAGTCAAAAATCCTTACCAATATTATAAAGAACCGTCGGTAAATCGTCGGAAAATCGTCGGTACACCGTCGGTATCCATTTTTAATTTAATTTTTATTTATTTTCAAGAATCCTTCGTAAACATTTTAAATATATCATAATTTGATTAATTTTTTAAAATAAAATAAAACACAATTTAATTACTGTATTACATAATTTAAATAAAGTTTTAATTACTGTATTACATAATTGGAATAATTGTTAAAAATAAATCAAAATGTAAAATAAAACAAGACACCAATTTTTAACTTTTCAGATTCCCCCATCGTCCCACCCAGCCAAAACCCAAAACCCTACCATCCACATTTCCACGTTTCCTGTTAAGCTCCATTGACATCGATTTTGCTTTTGGTAAGCTCCGTAGACATTGATTTTGCTTTTGGTAAGCTCCGTAGACATCGATTTTGCAGGTTCGTTCTCCTTTTTCTCCCCTTTCTATTTATTTGGAGTTTTGGATTAAAGGATTGTTATTTCCGGTTCTTCAAATCAGGGAATTGTAGTTTCTTTGATTTGTTGTTTAGTCGAACTTGTTCGATGTTATCTGAAACTGATTGTTAATATTAAGGAAATTTTGCATTTGAATCGGTGTTTTTTTAGAGAAGTCAATGGGAAGAGGCTAGGGTTTGAACTTCTTCAATGTGTTTTGATGTGCTCGAAAATTATTCTATGTAATAAAGGTGTAATTCCGTCAAAACTCACAGTAAACTAACAATCATCTAAATTTTCCATTTATCTCTAATTCATTATACATACGATTAAGTTTTATTTTATGTGATAGATCTTACTTCATAATGTAATGAGAACACACCATAATGTATCAAACTATCAATTCAGAATATGCTACACATGAAAATGATATGGACATGAAACAGAGCATAAATGTGTTCTAAGTTGATACTTGTTCCTGTTCCATGTGGTCCTCCTGTATGTGAATCATGAGAAAACTTTCCAAAAGAAGCCCATGTTAAGGTTTAAAGCATTGATTATGGCTTCTGTTCTTTGTCTTCTAAATTTTAGTATGGATTATATTGATCTCATATATATATATATATATATATATAGTATTACTTAATTAGATCAAGTACGACTAGATGTTTCAAGCTTAAATTTGCCTTTTGAGTTTGTTTGATTGGTGGCTTAATTAATTCTAATTAAATTTGCCTTTTGAGTTTGTTTGTTTGAGTTTGTATGGATAAAGCTATCTGTATGCAGAAAATATGCTTTAGTACTAAACTTGGGTAGAAAGTCTTTCAATCTAATTCAAGCCAACCAATCCAATTAGAACGAAAAGACACATGGTGTTGTAGTATAAAGACCGCCTTGTCCTTGCAGCAGTAAATAAGTTATCAAGGCATTAGTAGTTAACAGAATATTCTATGTAACTTTTGTACACAAGGCTAAGGGGCTGTTTGTTGGTTCCCATTTAAGTCCTATATAGACAAGGCTGACTGTATGGATTAATCTGTCTATATTGATTGAGAGGGTTTTTGTTTGGGAGGTTCTTTCATAGATGGAATGAGCATGTTTTTTAACTGGAAGGGGTAAGTTTGGAAAATACTTGGCTTTCTGCATAAAGTTCTCTCTAAAAGCTTACTGAAGTCATTAAGCCACTAACAAACAGTGATGTATAGCTGACCGAATAAGCTGCTAGCCCATTAAGCTCATTAAGCTGCATAATCATCAAATACACAAGGATAAGGGGCTGTTTGTTGGTTCCCATTTAAATCCTATATAGACAAAGCTGACTGTATGGATTAATCTGTCTGTTATTAAGTTTCATGTTATTAGTTGATTAAGCATGTTATTCATGGCACCAAGTGTGGTGTTGTTGTTAAATGTGTGGTAGCTTTTAAAGTAAATTAGTTTTAGTTGATATGTATATATATATACAAAAATTGTTGATAAATTCCACAGAAAGTGGGATGGTGATGCAGGCCTCACAGCAACATGCCTTCCATTTCAGTTTGAAGTTTCGACAGAAAATGTCATTAGTAAAAATTAGGATACCCTTGTATGTCTATACTTTAAACTGATATGTTTGTTAGTGCATTTTTTTATCTCACCCTTCGTAGTCAAATAGTATCACTATCATGAAAAAAAACCTCCCAAACAAAAACCTTACATGTATAGAAAAATTAATTTACCTAGACAACTTTATGGAATACCAACTAAACAGCCCCTCAATATACAGGACTTAATGAATACCAACTAAACAGTCCCTCTATATAATGGCTATTAAGATATGCACTAGAATTTTATGGCTTAATATTAGGAATCCTTGTTTTGAGTTCCCCGGATTGGATTCATATTGACTATTGGAGTGAAATGACCTTAAAGGTATGTAATATTAATGAATTACATTATATTTACACTTTTCTATTGTGTTTTTAATGATTTTTGTTTTATATAGAAATGGAATACAGGCGTTTGGAAAAAATCGTCAGTAGTCAACAAACGAAACCGAATGACCTTGCACGATGGAATGGTGTCAAAGCATACCGGGGGTTCCATTTCCAATTCAACACGAAGATGGCGTTTTGTAAGTTCACACGTTTTTAATCATGTTTTAGAACTCTTTTTTTGTTTTACTATGGATAAAATTAATAAATGTACTGAATTTTATAGGTAAAATCGGAGGTTCGCGAACCGACGGCCATGGAGATGTTTGCGATGACCCATAAGACCAAAGGGTCGGAGCGGTTTGTTACGTCGAGGGCTGAAAAATTTGCGGTTGGTAATTACTCTATCATTTCTTTTAACTGTATAAATTGAGAAAGTTTTTATTTGGGTTTTTTACTTGGCTTTCCCCTTAGAATAAGCTGTAAGGGGCTGTTTGATTGATCTTTCATTAAGTCCTGTATGAATAAAGTTGTCTTTGTGGATTAATCCGTCTGTATAAATTGAGAAAGTTTTTATTTGGGTTTTTTACTTGGCTTTCCCCTCTAGAAGCTTACTGAATAAGCTACTTTTTATATCATTAAGCCATTACCAGCTGAACGAATAAGCTGTAAGGGGCTGTTGGTTGATCTTCCATTAAATCCTGTATGAATAAAGCTGTCTTTGTGGATTAATCTGTCCGTATAAATTGAGAAAGTTTTTATTTGAGTTTTTTACTTGGCTTTCCCCCTAGAAGCTTACTAAAGAAACCACTTTTTATATCATTAAGCCACTACCAAGCAGTCATGTATAGCTGACCGAATAAGCTGTAAGGGGCTGTTTGGTTGATCTTCCATTAAGTCTTGTATGAATAAAGTTGTCTTTGTGGATTAATCTATCTGTATAAATTGAGATGGAACTTAATGAATATTATATTCTAATTCTCAAATTTATGCACTCAAATGGTGTTAAATTTCTGCTTCCGAATTTTTCTTTCTTGTTGATTGACTATTAAACATTCTAATCTATCGTAGGATGACTATGTCCATGAAACGATTGAGAAGTACAGACCTGACACTAGCATTCATCCACTTGGAGATATTGAAGTATGGGAGCGTTGTGCGGGAGGAAGGAAAAGGGGTCAGGTGTATGGCGTTGGTACGTGTTCGGATCCGAGCTTCGTCGGCAATTCCCATCGTCGACTTCCGATGGTTCCATTAGTTGATTACGGTATGAGTTTGGTATAATATTAGATTCAAATGGACTTATATGGATATTTGTATGGATATATATACGGATTTGTTGGAAAATTTATTGTTGAATTTTTGGATTTTGTATGCGCTTTTATATATATATATATATATATATATATATATATATATATTACAGGTTAAAATGCAAATATAGACAAACAGGGTTTTCTACTTTTTTTTAAATATAAATCCGAAAAAGCCGGCGGAAAGCCGTCGGTAAATAAACCGTCGGAAAGCCGTCGGTAAATAAACCGTCGGAAAGCCGTCGGTAGGATAAACCGTCGGAAAGCCGTCGGTAGGATAAACCGTCGGAAAGCCGTCGATAGGATAAACCGTCGGAAAGCTGTCGGTTACATAAACCGTCGGAAAGCTGTCGGTTACATAAACCGTCGGAAAGCTGTCGCTGAAAGCCGTCGGAAAGCCGTCGCTACACATTACCGACCAAGGTTTTAGCGACAGTTTGTTCCTGTCAGAAAACCGTCGGGGGCATTTCTGACGGTTTTATGACGGTTTTCGCCGTCGGTAATACCCTATTCTGTTGTAGTGTTGGTTAAGAGGCTGATTAAGGTTGAGCAACTAGAACCAATTTAAAAAGCACACCATGTCATGCTCACCTCTTTTTATAGTCAACATATCAGTTAAAGTGGGTCGGGTCTTGTGGTGCGCTTAAATGGAAGATTATACCATATCCTATCAATTACATATTTTGGGATAAGGACCGGTTACGTGAGACTGATTATGCTGTAACATGTTAATGACATTTTTTGATTAGTTAACTAGTTAAAAGACTAATCATAACCAACTTTTATGAGAGGATTGAAGAAACAAATTAAGATCCAATAGTTTCATAATTGGATTGTGTGTTTGAAACACAACTTAAATGCAATTGATATAAAGGGAAAGCCATCAATGTCTTTGATTATTTAAAATTAGTTTTCTCAAAGAACATGATGACGAAAAGGGCTATTTCACGAAAAGGGTAACAAATAATATGAAAAAAATGAGTTGGATGTTAGTCGTTAGATATTTGAAAATGCATACTAAATAAAAAAGTAAAGAAAAGATGTCATGAAGAGAAAATTACATCATCTAATTTTTGTTTTTATCAAAAATAAAAAATAACATAAAATTACTAATAACAAAAAACCCGATTAGTTCTGATCTTAATCCTCTTGATTCCCCGCACTTATTTCCACAACATTGCTAACTTATGATAAAAACTACTCATAAAAATCATATATTTATTATAAATTTAATTATAATCCACAAATTTTGTTGTATTTTTCATTATATATGCAATAATGTCTTGTACCTAAAGTATTGTTGGGTCACCAAAAATAGGTGCATTTTGCAAGATTTGCAGTGATCCGAATTGGGATATTGAATATCATCGTGGATACCCACCAAATGTTACCAACTTATTACGCACCCACACATGTTCTCTACACAATTTCATCCCCTTTCTATATATGGTTTGCATGATTTCATTTTCCATATGATTTCTGATCCACCTTCTCTATTAATTAAGTCGTAGTTGTCCCAATTTTATATATAAAAGTTATTTAGTTTGAATAATGCTTATTTAGTTTGAATATTTCTTTGTATATTCAGACATGTGTCGCACTCTCATTTGTCCTCACGTTCACAACAAAAATTGAGTTCACATTTGAACTTTCCTCTATTTATATATTCATATATATATATGGAAGTGATTAAATATATATAAAAATTTGTGAAAATGACTTAAAGGTAAAGATAAATTTAAATAAAACGATAGATGAATATAGTTGGTAGAAATTGAAGGTAGATCAATGTAGTTAAAGAAAATTAAGTTACATTAAAAAATCAACTCATCCAAAGACTCATATGCGTTTTCACCTTCTCCCCATATATTACAAAACAAATGATTCCCCCCCCCCCCCCAAAAAAAATCACATAGGGATTTCTATCAGTAATTACCAACAAATTACCTAGAAAATATCAACGGTTCGGTAGATTCCGATGTTTTCAAGAAAATACCAATGAATCACCTAGAAAATGCAAGAGTAATTTGTCACTGATTTGAATTACCCACCAACAATTACCCATCAACTTTTGTGACAGTTTTGTGATTAATCACCATGTAACAACGGATTTCCCAAAGAAAAGTCCCTAGGTAAAAGTTTTTTTTTCCGTTTAGTAGTGATAATTGTTATTCTTAGACGACCCCCCCCTCTCTCTATATATATATACATAGATATAGAGAAAGATTCAAATGAGAAGTGGTAAATTTTTTAGAAGTAATGAAGTGATCATAACTCTTTCTGGTCAACATTTGAGGCTTTGATCGTGAAGCACCGAATACTTCCTCGCATTGGTATGCGAAAGATAGAGAGATAGTTTTGTAAATTTTCCAAATATGAACCTCAAACGGATTGAAATATGAACTTCAAACGGGTTCATATATGAACCCATGTGATTCACATATGAATCCGTTTGTAGTCTATTTGTAAAAATTACAAAACCATCCCTCTATGCGAGGAACTATTAGGTGCATCACAATAAAAGCCACACATATTAACCAGATAAAGGGCTAGGATCACCTATTTACTTCTCAAATACATACCATTTCTTAAAAATGAACCTTTCCTTCTATATATATATATGTATACATAAGAGCGGTTTACTTTGCAAACCAAGCCATTTGTACAAATCATGCATCCTCAATCAACCAATCATAACTTTTTTCTTCAGTCTTTTGTAATTATAAAAGATTGGTTAGTCATTTTTATTGTGGATGCCGTCAATTATGAACATTATCACTTCATTATATTAATTTTAGAGAAATACATGAAACGATTTCATTAAAACATAAAAACAACCATATATGAACCAATTTAATTTAATGAAGAAAAAAATTATATGAAACAATTTCACCAGATTAAACAATTCATGATATAATTTCATGAAATTAAACAATTTCATGAAAAATGACACTTACAGAAGTCAATTAAAATAATAATTGTCTAACTTCTTTTTACATGTTATTAATCAGGGTCGTGCTCGGTATGAGAACAATAAAGATAATAATTATTAAAACAAAGTCATGTTAAGTGTTTCAATCATAAAATTCACCATTAGGGAAAGCAAAACTGAATGAAACTAGCTGACTATGATAATACTTTAATCATCAAGTTAGACAGAAGGGATACAAATTTACAACCGTAATCAAAAAACGATCAATTGTCAAATCTGATACAAGAGAGAAGAGATTGGGGCATTGGTAAAATCACTATAATTTCCCAATTGCGAGGAAAATAACAAGGACAATATTGTTATATAGTTGACCGTCAAAAAATTTAAAAACTTAAAAAATTCAAAATCCCGTGTTCCGTATCTCGTTTAGCATACGTTCCTCGATTATCCATATTAATTACTTTAATTATAATTAAGCTATATAATGTTGAGGAAAGTTCAAATGCGAACTCAAATTTGATTGTGAACGTAAGAACAAATGAGAACACGACACGTGTCTGAATATAGATTATTCAGACCGAATATACAAAGAAATATTCAGACTAAATAAGCATTTATTCGGTCTGAATATTTCTTTCTATATTCAGATCGAATAAATAGTATATTCGGTCTGAATATTTTTTTGCATAAGATACATGTCGCACTCTTATTTATCCTTACATTAACAACCAAATTTGAGTTTACATTTGAACCCGCTCCATAAAAACAAAAACAAAAACAGAAAAACAAAACAAAAAAAAAGATACATATTAATTGAAACTGATGTGGGGAGATAATTAACAATCATATCCACGTTCATTATTTTGAGGACCAAATATGGATGTAGCTTCGATTCCAAGAATCTGCAAACACAGGCAGCATGCATGGCCATGCATGATTAGACACCATGATGGCATCATGCTTATTTATTTATTTCTTAAAATTGGAAATACTAATTATTTATGTATTTTCTTTTTTAGAAGAATGCATAGGCGGTCCTGAGATATTTAGTGTACTGACGAAAACAGTTGAAAGTGCCTTCAATTTTTGTATGAAGTCTAATTTTTGGTTCAATGCTTCTAATTCTTAAAATTTCACTAAGGTGACGTTTGTTTTTTAAGTGGTGCTGAAATCTGAAGTCTGATTTTACTTATTTTAGTTATGAAATGGTTATGAAACGTCTAAATGGATCAGACATAAGTGATGATTAAGAGCTTAAAATGAAAAAACAATCAAGGCCTAAGTGTAAACATTTTATATTTATTGTTTGTAGAAGAACTTGGTTATATAATAATCTGTGCAAGTAGTGTTTAAGCCAATTCTCAAACATGATATACATAAAGTTATTTTGTAGAAAATTCATATAATTTATAAAAACCTAGAGCATAATATGCACTAGATGCAACAACAAAAGATAACTTACCAATTTTTGCATAAAAAATACTTGACGAAATTATACACAAAGCAAAAATAATAAGTTTTTAAGTATGATCATAAAGCTCCTCAACAAAATTCTTTAGGAAGTATTAATGGTCGAATTTGATTAGTTTTGTTTAATTTAATTTTATATCATATAAAAATTTGTTGTAATAAAATAAGACAAAAAAAAAGTTCTAAAATAAGATAGATCAAAAACACAAACATTAGAGGTCTTGGGTAAGCTTGTTTGTGATTATAGTAGAGGTCTTGGGTTCAAATATGCATGCTTCAATTTTTTATTTATAGTAACAACGCACATCAGTGTATTGATGCCCTTGGGCTTGTGTTGCTCTGGGCTGTCCCCCGACTTGCCCAACACTTGGGCCGGTCCTGGAAATATGTCTCTTCGAATATGAATTGTGAATTTTTTTTTCGGTATTTTTGTGGAGTGGATATGCGTGATATTCACGGAAATTTCTTTACTTTAAGGTTAAAGATACTTAAGGTCAAACTGTAAACTGCTATGCATATATGATTAATAATTTGAAGATTTTCCAAGCCACAAACCGTACTGCATATGCTTCAAATCACAAAAGACCATACTACAAAATGTGGTGCATTTATGCTGTTTTTATACCTAATGCAATTTCAATCAAATAATTATAAAATCATAATATCAAATAAATTTGACGAAGACGTTTCCATATTATGTAAATAAAAAGCTATAATATGTCTAAAATGTGTAATTAAAAACAGTGTAAAACCATTTAAAAAGTTTTATAGTTAATCACATATAAAGAATAAACGTGTGACTATTACAAAATAAAAGACTTCTACCCATAAAAATTATCAAAGGAAATTTCCATCGGTGATCACCGACAAATCACCCAGAAATTATAAATGGTTCGGTATAATTCAGTGTTTTTTGAGAAAATACTAACAGATCACCCTGAGAATAGCTGAGTAATCTGTCACTGGTTTGAATTACTCACCAACTTTTATGACTATTTTTTGACGAATCACGCTTTAGCGACAAATTTCTTAGGAAAAAATTTGTGGGCAAAAGTATTCAATTTACCGGTGGACAAAAGATAAAAAAGACAAAAGAAAGTAACTTAAATAAGGAATCTGAAATGCAAAATTCAAAAGGAAAATTGAAAACTTAAAAATAATCAAAAATATGTTAGTTATTTTCAATTAATTAACAATATATATAATATAAATTTTAAAAACATATTAAAATAAGCGGTGTTGTACGGTTTGAACCAAGGTTGGATGATTTAAAACCACAAACCGTACATCGAAGTGCGGTTTGATAAAAATGCAAACCGCACCGTGAAAGCTCTAAACTATGTTACGGTACGATTTGGACATGTTTGACGATTTAGATGAACACCATTAATACCGATTTTATTTACTAGAATATTTACTATGAATACACTTTTTAATGATTTATTCATATGTCATGTCTGCATAAAATTTTCTAAATACAAATATCATGTTACATCTCGTACAATTGACCAACAAGATTGAAGTACTCTAGATGCTTACTCGACATCCCTTCTTCCATTGTTGCATTTACATGAATTTTATTCTATTGGGGTCTTCTACCACCCAAACCGTTTGACAATCGTATCCCATTCCGGAAATAATACCTACCGGATAGTATTATGTTGTCTGTAGTTATTGAAAATTCAACCTCAACAGTATCTTTACAATACGTCATGTTCTTGTTAGATCTTATGACATCTGTCCACAAGTCTTATGAAGACTGCATCTAGCAAAATCATCTGAACTGCTTGATCACCTCAAGTAAATTGATCTTTCTTTACAACTGGCTAATTTAGCAATGACAAACGAATTCAATCAATACTTCAAAACATTCCATGGACATCAAAATGTAGTTGAAGTAAGCGTTAGGCATTGTTACCGTTAAGCCTTCTCAAGTATCCATATTCACTTACCTGAATGACGCATCAACAAAGCTGCATTAGACATTTAATTGCAATGTTTTCACCGATAAATATATAATCATCATAATAACCAAGAAATGCACCATATATACGCCAATTAAACGATATCAACGAGAAACTTCTGCAGTCAAAATGTTTATTTGTACCGTTCATGTTCTCAGTAAAAAACACACTGAATGAATAAAGATGACATCTACAGTTTAAATAATAACTATAACTTCATATAAATCTTCTTATAAAAATACGAGCCTTAAATACCGTCTCATCATAGAAATACCTATAAAAAGGGTATGCCCAACTTCATGCTCCCCTTTAATTCATTTCAACATCATTATTTTAAATCCAAAAAAGATTGCACGAATAAATAAACAAATTAATATTCTTTTCTACGACATGGATAATTACCAATATCATAATCAAATTTTAGGGTTTATTCAATTTTATTTTTCATCTGTGTACAAAATTATCTTATTGTGAATATCTTATCATAATTTTTTTTTCCACATTAGACACATCAAATTCGCTCATCTCTTCCTTTCACTTTCAATATTTCTTGCGAACTGATCGATCAAAGATAATATTTAGACGTACGTTACGTTTGTGGTTTATGCTCAAGTGGTTCGAGTCATTATATCTTGGAAAACAGACGCACCATTTGGGGGGCAAATATGTTTTAAGGACATTGTGTCAAACACGAGTCTCGACTCAATGGTTTTACTACTTTATTCGAATATGATACATCTAACATAGGTTAACTGCTTGATGATTGTAATTGCTTTATAACTAGTAAGTATTTGTCAGGAGTGTGCAAAAAGTCATCCAACCCGATTCAAACCGACTGTCGATGATTGAATATCCAATTATAATTGGATCATGTCGGATCCAAAATTTCAACATCCAAATTGGACAACTTGGTTCTTGGATGACTGTTTGTAATCTAATGAAACCGAACCGATCTAAGACGATTACTATTCAGTAAATAAATATATACACTTAATAATATTTATCATATTGTATTAAGTTGATAATTGTTTGTATTGTTTTAAAGAGATTAGGAAAATATATGAATAGTTTTTTGAAATGGTGGATTATTTGGTTGAGAATTGGATTATAATATTTGATGGATTGAATTCAATCCAATCTGATTCAATGGATAAACAGTAATATTCAATGGATGAATTGTATTGAGTCGGTTGTGCAATGTTAATTGGAATTGATCAAATGGAAAACTTCATCATCCAACATTGACATTGGTCCCACCTAAATCTATTGAATTTCAATTGATGATCACCCTTACTATTTCCATCACTTATATTTTAATTTTAGTAAAGTCAAATTACCAATTGTTCGTTAATTAAATGGTTGTTTACCAAACACTTACCCGGTAAGTGCTTACCAGTAAAATTCAACACTATCACGTACTTACCGGGTAAGATTTTAGTCCACCAAAACGGCTTCGTATGTAACAAATTACCCAGTAAACGCTTGGTAAGATTTGCCGCACTCCCTTACCCGGGTAAAACTCTTGGTCCTTGTCTCGCTCTTACCGGGTAAGATTCTTGGTCCTCCACATATTCACCTAGCTAGGTAACATAACTTGGTAAGCGCTTACCTGGGTAAGAGTTGATAAACGACCCCTAAGTCGCAGTCGACAAGCTTTGACATTTGCCACAATTTGTTGACTCAAGCACAACGATAAGTTCTTTTACGTTGATCTTGTTTACCATCCCTATAATAGCAGGTTATTAATTCTATTTGTAGCATGATCATGTAAGTATGACAGTATGCACTCTTTTGTACTATCGTCGTTAACAAGTAGTAAAATAGTAATAGCTAAGTATCGTATTCCACATATTGGTTTTCAAAGTCGTAAGATATCAAGGTGAAAAGCCAATTTAAAATGGCGAGATCGAAGATTAAGTATTGGGATTTGACTTCAAAGTAAGAGAGTAAGTAGAAATAATGAAGTTGTCATTATACTACAATGTAACAACGTTGTGGCGTCAATCAACTTCACTTGATTCTGTTAGCTTATAGACACAACAAAACAAATGACTTTTATCCATCAAAATTACCTAGGGAAATTTTTGTCGGTGATTACCGACGGATCACCCAAGAAATACCAATGGTTCGGTAAAATATGATGTTTTTCGAGAAAATACCAACGAATCATCCAAAGAATACACGGGTAATCTGTCACTGATTCGAAGAACCCACCAACAATTTACCCACCAACTTTTGTGACGGTTTTATGAGAAATCACTCTTTAACGACGAATTTTCCAGAGAAAAGTCAATAGGCAAAAGTCTACCCTTTAGTAATGAAGACATCTTTACAAGTTTTTGGAGGATCTCATCCATATGCATGTCCCATAATCCTATGGAGATAACATAACGCAAGGCACAACCTTAACCCCTTAAAGGCATACAAAATGAGTACAATTTCCTTTGCTACTTGGATAAACCCTTTCAAGTTCATATATGCATTATTCAAGTTGGTTTTGTCTTATTTGCTCAATTTTTAGTTTCAAAAACAAATAAACACTTGGACCAATGACAAACTTGTTCACAAAATATTATTATTATAAATATAAGCCATAAAATGAACAAAATGATTGTGCTAATGAAAGATAATACCCCATCATTTTCTTGGTTTTTTTATTTAAATCTATCTCACACCATTTAAAATTTGCCTTACATTACAGAAATAGTAAAAGAATTTAAATACACAACTACTAACACTACAAAATCACTTTCACCCACAAAAAATCATCTAGGAAATTTTTTTTGGGTGATTACTACGGATCACTCAGAAAATATTAATGATTTCGGTAAAATCCGATGTTTTCAACAAAAACCAACGGATTAGCCATGAATTTCCTGGGCTGTCACTGATTTGATCTACCCACCAACAAATTAACCACCAATTTTTGTGACAGTTTCGTGACTAATCACCCTAACGACGGATTTCCCAGGGAAATGGTCGTAGGTGAAAGCCTTCAATTTTAGTAGTGTAGCCAATCCAAAAAAGCATTATTGCAGCGTAATCGACACCCTATTTTTCTTTCTTGACAGCAACAACAAAATACAAAAATTGAATCAAAAAAATGAAGAGAGAAAGAAAATCTGAAATCTAAAAAAGTAAATTACAAGGCTGAATCATACTTGAAATTAAACTAATTACTATTAGTAGAACGCATCCAAAAATCACTATCTAACTCTAGACAACCAAGAACTTGATATTTTTGTTATTCATAAACAGTCTTCCGACCATCTTATGATAAAACATTTTAGCATTACCGTGAAGTTTTTCGAATCAACTCTTAGAAATTTCTAAAAATATGTCTTCAACGTTGCTACATATTAAAAGTTTGGATATTGATGTAGCATCACGTCTGTTCAAGAATATACTTCTTTTATAATTGGTGGGTAAGTTATACACTAATCCATAGCATATTATAGAGAAGAGAGCGACCTAACTGCCCGTGACCACCAAATTTTGTTGAAAATCACATGAACAATGACATCCATCCACTACTAAAAAAACAACATTTCCGATGGTCAAATCCGCCGGAAACAAGCGTTTTTGGCGGATTTGGTCCGTCGGAAAAATGCTTGCCGGTGATTACACGGATTTGTCCGTTTCCGTTTCCGACGGATTTGGTCAGCTGGTAATCCTCTGCTCCCCTTTTTTAGATTATTTTAAAAATGCTAATTAAATTAAGATTTTTGTTACTAATTTAATGTTTTTGACAGATTTTCGGAGGAATATTCTGTCGATAAATGAAAATATTAAATTTTAATTAAAAAAATAAAATTATGTTACCGGCGGAATATTCTGCCGGAAAAGTCATCCGCCGAAAACATATATTATTGGTTGTATTTCCCGACGAATTTGGTCCGCTGGAATAATCACCGGTGCAAAAAAATGTATTTCCTGTTTTTTTCAAAACATGTAAATCCTATAAATATGATTTTTTTTGTGCTAAAAACATAAAATTCCGCTAAATATCATACATTAAACTAATGTCATACAAATTGTTCCAAAAATATACTAGTTTATACTAATTGTTTCAAGTTATACTAATTTTTCCAAAACAAACAACTACTCGTTACTCTCGTTGCGGTTGTGGTGGACCAAGCTGCTGAGAGTCAGTGAGCCGCTTGACCAAAGCATCCATCTCTTCATACTGTTTATGCCAGCCCATGCTTTCTTCCTTCATACCACTAATTTCGTCCCGTAAGGGTTGTACTTCCTATAAAATAAAAAAAGATGTTAAAATATTTTATATGAATTCTAAATGAAATATATTTACATCATTTAAGGAAAAGAGGTACATACCCGAGTATCAGAATACGATGAACCACCCGATGTGGATATCCCGGTCAAAATCCGATTGCCATCTTTGTTGTATCCAAACCCAACAACACGCCCTTTCTTGCTTCCTCCAACTGCCTCCTCCCATAACTCTGAATCCAATATGGGAAGGGTAGAGGGATCATTGCCGTACTTTTGGGTGATACGCGATGAATAGGTACCTTGTGGTTTAAAAAAACACTACAAGTAAATTTCAACAGCATAACTGTTGTAAATGGGATGTTTCCAACCAACAATCCTAACGTTTTCCCAACACATGACAACCCAAACTAAATAAAGATACATATGAAATATCTAACTTAAATAATCCTAATATTTGCCCAACAAATGGAACCCAAACTATATATATATACATATATACACTAAGATTTTAACTTAGACAATTCAAACGTTTGCCAACAACAAATGGCAACCAAACTAGATAAATAGCTACCCAATTATAAACATTAAAGTAGATAGATACTTACCACGACATTGCCACACGTAGTGGTCGTGTACCCCTGGGATGCCAAAGGTGTGGCATCTCCACTAGACCTCTTCTTATGTGTGTGATCGAACAATTCCACAACTGTCGGTGGCACACAGTTATTTGCTTGTGTCTACAAATGTCAAATAATACGAACATACGTAATTATGTTAAAAATCAAGCTACTAATGTTAATGGATTTTTGGGTCCTACTAGACGAGCACCATACTCTGAAAACGGGATCGATCCACTGGCTGCCACCCCAGAAACTATCTTCCAATGACCAGTGTTCCAAATATCTATCATATCTTTCTACACTTCCAATGAGATCCATTTGAGATGAAACTCCTTCAACACACTCATATCCATTTTCCTTTGCTTTCATTCCAGCTTTGCTCCTCGCCTCACTCAAGTTGTCCTTGTAAGGCTTTGACGACTTTCTCTCCCACACCTCCCGTACCTTGGCATCCAAAGCCGGATCCCAACTGCAAAACCCCTATATGTAAAAGTTTAGTCAATTCTTAAGTTCAAAACAAAACTCGCAAAAATATAACAAGTTAAATATTTACTACGAACCTAGACCACTGCCACATCCGAACCTTCACCTCCTTGGGGACTTTTTCTTATGTGACCCATGACCCTTCAATGAGCTCACGGGTTATTTTAGTGATTCTTCTAGTAACTTTGCTATTACTAAAACTATATAATGAATTTAATTAGTATTGAGTTTTATGGAACAATTAATTTCATCAATTAAAAGATAGAAATGTATTTACTCTGTTTAACAGACGCTAATAACCGTCCTTTCCATGGGAAGTGGATCCGGAGTAGCGTTGCCACGACCAGACTCAACCTCCTCCTGGGATGCCGAAGCACTACTAGAGGCTGGTTGCGGTGCATGGGCAGGAGTACTACCAGTACTTCGACCAGTGATCCGAGTACGCGACATTGTCGATTTTTCTACAAAGCAATGCTAGAAAACATACAACAATGATTTAAGTATACAACACAATGTTAGATTCCACAAAATAAAAGATTCCAAACACAAACATTTTCTAGACAAATTCATAAAGGTTCCAAATAAATAAGTAAATATGGAAACAATAGAGATTTAAAATTACTAGATAAATTTTACTAAGACTAAAATTAACTTATAGTATACAATCATCCGAGGAGTGATCAGACAAGTCAAGTTGTTCGTCGTCAGAGTCACTATCCGAGTCTTGGAACTCCTCTTCTTCGTCACTACTCTCGTTAACATGCCAATTTCCACGACGATCATTGGCAACTTTGACATCGTCTTCCCCTGTGACAAGATGGAATGGTTCTTCCACATTAGTATTTCCCCCTATAGTTGTTATTCTATTATTTTCTTGGAAAGACTGTTCCCCGTCCACATTTTCATCAGACGGTACTTCGGGTGTACTCGATGCTAAGTCATAAACCCCTCTTGGCTTTGTCTTTACTATAGACCACCAATCTTTTAATGAGTTCGATGGATATGGTACATAAAAAACTTGTTCAGCTTGTGATGTTAGGATAAACGGGTCGTTTGAACGAAGTCTTGATCTATGTTTAACGTCCATGGGATTATATTTTGGGGTCAACTCGGATGCCATTATCTGTATTAAACCATGTGCATCTGAATATTGGGACAACACAATGGATGGTGCCGTTAATTGTATCATACACATGATATTCTATATCTAGGACTTCATCCAACAATCCATAGAAGTCGGCCTCATCATTCGAGTAACAAGAACCTCTCACGCATACTCCACTATTATGTGTGGTGCGATTTTTACCGTGAGTTAGTGTGTGAAAATTGTAACCATTTATAAATAACCACGGGTGTCTCCAAACCGTACGTAACGGTTTATGTGCCAAAATCCTCACATGATCGAAACCAGGGGCTGACCGAGACAACCTATAATGAAGATGTATGCATGTCATTTGTAATATTTTATTAAGTACATATAAATAACGAGGAATATAAGTTCACATGTATACACTTATGTGGGTATGAAACTAGTCAGCATAGTGATCACCTCTACGTTTGTCGAGCTCTGCATCATCAATACACAACTCTCCCCTTTTATTATTATATGTTAGGGTAAAATGCGCAAAATAGCAACCTACCTTCATAAATTTCCTTATTATAACATTGTACTTTCAAAAATTTACCCATTATAGCATTGAGTAACTTGTTACCTTTTAAACAAGTTTCTCTTGCTGACATGTCTTACTTAAAATGACATGGAAGCCACATAGGATATGCTTACATGTCATTTAAAAGAAAAGGCTAATTCAAAAACAAATTTTAAAAAGGAAAAATTCCTTCCCTCGCTCGACTGTTCCAATTCTCTAAACCCTCGCCTGCTTCACACACCGTTTACATCTCTTCCCTCGTAAAGATACCACAATACAACATTGGTTCTGGTTTAATTGGTTTTGCTTTTTACCTCCTTATTTCTCCATATTTTTTTTCTTATTGGTTATCGTTTAGTTGGTTTTGCTTTTCACCCCATTATACCTCCATATTCTTTTTCTTATTGGTTTTGCTTTTTACCACCTTATCCCACCGTATTCTTTTTCTTATTGGCTGGTTTAAATATTTTTGATCTTTTTACCACCTGGTCCAAAATCCTATGATTTTGGTTTTGGTTGAATGAATTAGAACAGTATCCATATAGCATCCTCTTTTTAATTTTTTTTAATTAGTAGTTGTGAGGAGGCGGTTTCACTTGATTAAATAGGATGGGTTTAAAAAAAAGATGTTTCACTTGTTTGATTTTTGATGTTCCAAACTAAGCTATGAAGTTTACAATAAGCTCGATGGACGAATGTGTTTTTTTGAATATTTTTATTCGTGAAATAGTGATATTTTGTGAACATGTTTAATTTATGATATTATAATTTTTGGTAAACGTATTTGATTAAATATACAATGTCTAAATGATAAAAATATTAAAATTAAAAGTGCAATGCTCGAATAAAAATTGGGGATGTTATAATAAAGTAATTTTGAAAGTACAGTGCTAAAATAAACGCCATGTCAGCACTATCGTACGTGTGGACAGCCTATGTGGATGATGAGGTGGCAAAGAAATCTGGTATAATGGGCAAATTTAATTTAAAAGGTTACCCAATGCTATAATGGGTAAATTTTTGAAAGTACAATGCTATAATAAAAATAATTTAAAAGTATATTGTTGTAATAAAGAAAACTGAAAGTACAATGTTATAATAAGAAAATTTGTGAAAGTAGGTTGCTATTTCATGCATTTTGCCCTGTATGTTATTAGTGATTATTATATATTATATAATATTATTATTATGATTATTATTAGTATTATTAATGTCCAATTAGATCAAATAAAATTCAATAAGAACCATTAAATCTTAATTAGCATCCATTAAAGCCCAATAAGACGAAATAAAGGCTAACTAGCATCCATTTAAACCCAATAAGATCAAGTAGTACCATTAAAGCCCAATAACATCCATTTACTCCAAATAAGACAAAATAAAACATAGTAGATCCATTAAAGCTTAATAAGACAAAATAAAAATCCAGTAGCACCATTAAAGCCCAATAGAGCCATCGAAGCTCAATAAACGTGTATTAAAGCCCAGTAGCACCATTAAAACCAATAACATCCATTTACTTCAAATAAGAGAAAATAAAACATAATAGATCCATTAAAGCCTAATAAGACCATATAAAAGTCAGTACCGCCATTAAAGCCCAATAGAGCCATTGAAGCCCAATAAACGTATATTAGGAAAGCAGGAGCTCGGGTATTGAGATATTCCATCAACAGAAAGGAGGCTTTAAGCTACTTTTTTTCTTTCCTAGCTGTTACTATAAAGATATTATGAAAGCTATTTCTTATTTTAGATTGACAACTATGTTCTTTTTCTGAAGTAGCAACAGCCCAGTAGTACCATGAAAGTCCAATGACATCCATTTACTCCAAATAAGACAAAATAAACATAATAGATCCATTAAAGCTCAATAAGACCAAATAAAAGTCCAGTAGCACCATTAAAGTCCAATAGAGGCATTGAAGCCCAAGAAACGTTTATTAAAGCTCAGTAGTACCAATAAAATCCAATAACATCCACTCCAAATAAGATAAAATAAAACATAATAGATCCATTAAAGCTCAATAAGACCAAATAAAAGTCCAGTAGCACCATTAATGTCCAATAAAGCCATCGAAGCCCAAGAAACGTCTATTAAAGTCCAGTACTACCATTAAAGTCCAATAACATCCATTTACTCCAAATAAGACAAACTAAAACATAATAGATCCATTAATGCTCAATAAGACCAAATAAGAGTCCAGTAGCATCATTAAAGTCCAATAGAGCCATTGAAGCCCAAGAAACGTCTATTAAAGCCAGTAGTACCATTCAAGTTTAATTACATTCATTTACTCCAAGTAAGACAAACTAAAACATAATAGATCCATTAATGCCCAATAAGATCAAATAAAAGTCCAGTAGCACCATTAAAATCCAATAGAACCATTGAAGCCCAACAGACGTCTATTAAAGCCTAGTAGGACCATTAAAACCAATAACATCCATTTACTCCAAATAATACAAAATAAAACATAATAGATCCATTAAAACCCAATAAGACCAAATAAAAGTCCAGTAGCGCCATTAAATCCCAATAAAGTTATTCAAGCTCATCAAACATCTAATAAAGCTTAGTAGGACCATTAAAGCCCAATGCCATCCATTTACCCCAAATAAGACAAAATAAAACATAACAAATCCATTAAAATCCAATAAGAACAAATAAAAGTGTAGTAACACCATTAAAACCCAATAGAGCCATTGAAGCCCAACAAACGTCTATTAAAGCCTAGTAGGACCATTAAAGCCCGATAACATCCATTTACTCCAAATAAGACAAAATAAAACATAATACTTCCATTAAAACGCAATAAGACCAAATAAAAGTATAATAGCACCATTAAAGCCCAATAGAGCCAATGAAGCCCAACAAATGTCTATTAAAGCTCAATAGCACCATTAAAGTCCAATGGGTCAATCAAATACCAACTAACGTCCATTAAAGACCAATAACATCCTTTGAAGACCAATAAGACCAAATAAAACCAATAGATCCACTAAAACCTAATAAGACCAACTCAATCCTAATGGATCAAATAAAGTCCATTAGATCCATTAAAACCCAATAAGATCCTTTTAAGGCCAACAAGACCAAATAAACGATAATACATATCCATTAAGACCAATAACTCCTTTAAAGTCAACTAAGAGCAATTAAAGGCTATTGCTAGAGGTACCGTCCTCTTTCCCCCCAAAAAAAGATCAATTAAAGACCGACGGATCCATTAAGGTACAATAAGAAGAGGCATTGGATTTGATATATGTACCATATGTTATATAGAGGAAGGTTCAAATGAGAACTTTGTATTTTTAAAGGAACAAAGGGACAATTGTGGATCACATATGATGTGAGTCCCACATAATATTAAATCATTTATGATTTAATATGATTTAATATTAAATCATAAATGATTTAATATTATGTGGGACCCACATCATATGTGGTCCCAAATGAGTTCCTTTGTTCCTTTAAATTGGTAGTGTTCTCGTATGATCCCTCCCCATGTTATATATATATATATATACGTAAATATGTTACATGTATATAAATATATTACATGCATATAAATCTAAATCATGAAAACTAAAATAAAATCAAATAAGACTTTGTTGATCGAAAAATCCACCCGTAATCGGCCAAAGACAATTACCCTTTTAAAAAAAAGTTATAAGGAAATTCAAAATTCCGGCGGATTCCGGTGGCTGCCGGAAATCTGTCGGAATCGTGAACTTCTTTTTTAAATTTAACAAAAATAAATCAAAATTACATTATATTTCCAACGGATTACCGACGGATTTTTAATTAATAAAAAATCCGCCAGTAATCCGCCGGAAAGATAATGTAATTAACGTTAATTTAGCCTTTTGCTATCCGTTGGAAACCTTATCGGAATATAATTTATTTTTTACTTAAAATAGTACCGGCGGATTTCCGAGGAATGTCAACCAAAGTTGACTTTTTTTGTATCCGGCGGAAATCCGCCGGTGATTTTCCGGTGGAATAATCCGCCGGTAATTTTCGCCGGAAATGCCCCATTTTCTAGTAATGATCAAGTAGCTCTATCTTCATGGAAGCTTTGAGTGTTGAATAATCCTGATTCTGGATTATGTCTGCATTTTGATCATTAGTGAGGAATGGGGAATATTGATCATGAGACATAATTTCCAAGGCAGTGTGAATGTTATCCATAGTGACAACAATTAGTTCACAATCTTGGGGTTTTGATTTTTGAACATCTTGGGGTTGGAGTGAAATGTGGTTTTCAATGGAGAATTCTTGACAAAAGATATCAAACACTACAAAACAAATGACATTTACCCACAAAAATTACCTAGGGAAAATTCTGTCGATGAATTACCCAGAAAATATCAATGGTCCGATCTTTTTTGAGAAAATATCAACGGATCACCCAGGGAATTCTTGGGTAATCTGTCAATGATTTGAATTACCCACCAACTTTTGTGACGGTTTTAAGAGAAATCACTCTTTCAGATTTCTCAGGGAAAAGTCTGTTGGCAAAAGTCTTTCGTTAGTAGTGAAAGGATGATAACTTTCACCGGTAGTGATGGCGTCGACGTTGGTTTAACACCCGTTTTTTGCGGTTAATCGTGTAAGCATGTAGAATTCTTTTAGCAAGCAATTCGGTGTCCTACCATTAATGAATGTTTGTGGAATTTAAATTGGGGGTTATTGTTGAGTTGGGACAAAATAATTTAGGTGAAAGCCATCTAAGGCATTAAGGGACCTCTCTTGCAAGTTTTGTAGAAGTCATAAAACAACTTAAAACACAAAGTAAAGTGCCAGTTGCGAAATGAGTTAAGTCGCTTCACAAATCACTTATGGCTCTTGAAAGTTGATTTTTGGTGTTCAAACGACTTTTCATGTGGGTTAAGTTGCTTCAAAAGTCGCCAAAAGCATTTGGGGGTCAAAAACGCGATTTTTTTTGGGGTTTTCTTCATTTGGGCATAACTTCTTCATTTCTTATTTGATTTGGGCGATTTTAGAGGCTATGGTTCCGATTTTTGAAGCTCTCCAAAATTATATATATATAGAGGCGGGTTCATGCGAGGACGGTAACAATTTACGAGAATGCGAGGACAATCCTTAGCAAATCATTTTGTACATGAATTTTTTTCATGTACAAAATCCTATGTGATTTTGTACTAGCATCAAAAATGACAAGCACGACTTTTACAAAATATTCATTATTTACAATCTCATGATCAATGTACTTACGACCTTGTAAGGGACGACGTCCCTGTGCCAGACTTGCTATTGTGTATCCGAGATCACTGTGCTTGAAGGCTATTGCTGAAAGATGAAGAGGTCAAAGCTAAAGTCAACAAGTCAACATGTTTAAAGTTTATTTGTAGTTTACTTTGTTGTACTAGTCAGTCGTGTAAATACTTGTATTGGTTTAGTTTAGAAATAAGTTCTTTCTTTTAAACATTTCTAGAGAGATAAATATTGTAAAGTGTAAGAGCATGTAAGGCCCCACATTGGTTGGGGAGGAGAACAAAAGTTTCCTTATAAGGGACTTGGATACCTCTTCTATCAGGCGCGTTTTAAAACCGTGAGTTGTAGTGTGTGGACAAAGTGGAAAATATCTGGTATGGTTGGTCTGAGATGTTATAGATGGTATTAGAGTCGGGAACCGGACTGGTGTGCCAACGAGGACGCTGGGCTCCCGGGGGGGGGGGTGAATTTTAAGATCCCACATTGGTTGGGAGGAGAACAAAAGTTGCCTTCTAAGGGACTTGGATACCTCCTCTATCAGACATGTTTTAAAACCGTGAGTCCAAGTGTGTGGACAAAGGGGAAAATATCTGGTACCGTTGGTCTAGGATGTTACAGAGCATTATGAATATACATGATGACTTGATTCATTGATCTTGTTCATATTTTTTAGATTACATTACTATTTGATGGACTTAAGCTTAACGATTAGTTGAATTGATTTGAAGAAAATTTTGATGTTTTTTGTGTTTCTTAAAAATATTACTGTTTTGAATATGATTTTGATAACATTGATGAGTTTTGTTTGATATTTTTACACAGATCGATTCCAGATACATCTTAGATCAATCCTATAAAGTTTCATTGATCAATTTGTAGTTTTGATCAAGAAATTTGAAGTTTTTGTTGAAGTGTTCGTACTCGAAGTATGGTTCTTAAAGAATTCGATAAATTCTTGTTATATGATTCAATTTTGTGATTAGAGACTTCATTAAAAGTGTTTATGCACGTATTTCGACATATATAATCAAGTTTTAATCATGTTTTGTTGAGTTTTTTGATTTCAGAGGATCGAACAGGTTGTTTTTTTCAAAGAAGATGAAGTATATCGCACATTCTTGTAGATTTTACACGTTCTTCATTTTATCGCATAATTAGAGAGTATATCGTATCACTTGGGTTATCGCACATCAAGCTTGTGGACATACGATTTTATCGCACAAAGAAAGACACAACAAAGGGAATATATCGCATATACATCGTGCGACATAGGAGTTTATCACATAAAGAGGTGTGCGACATCAAGTATATCGCATATGGTGTCGTGCGATATATACAGTTTTGTCGCGCAAAACATGTGCAATGAAAGGTATATATCGCATAAGGCTTGTGCGATATAATCAATGTTCCTCACTGTGTTGTGTGATATATAATGTGCAAGTTGTAAAACACAGTGTTGTGTGATATATTTGGTTATCACACAAGGAATCTGCAATAATGGTATTGTTCACTTCTTGTCGAATATTATCAAGCGCCCTCCACAATTTCGGATAGTATTTATGGTTCTACCTTTTCCTTAGCAACTGGCTTTCATGGTAAAAAAAAAAAAAACATGTTGATTATATCCAAATTTGGAGGGGGGAAGGATGGATTGTTAGTGTAGACGATTTGGAAGATATAATCGGCGGCCATGTATGGTTAGGTTCCATTTGTATACTTGGTGGAATTTGGCATATCTTAACCAAACCCTTCGCATGGGCTCGACGCGCACTTGTATGGTCTGCCTTTTATTCGCACATAAGATGTGCAGGTAGCCTAGGAGAAGAGAGGCAAGCTAGCCCCGCCTACCTCCCATCTATATCTATAGGCGGCAATGGTAAGAGCTGGTAAATTCTCGGGCAATCGCACCAAAAACTCGAGTTCCTTTTGGATTTCCTTCTTGATCAATCACTAGCTAATTGTCCACCCTTTCCAAGTGTGATTTCTATGTTATGTATGGCCGTGCCTAAGGGCAATTACCAAACGTCTAGCATTCCCTCACGCTTGGCGCCAATGAGGCTTTTATTTGAGAAGTTGTACGACATCTTGACTTTAGTAGTATGCGATATATATGTTTGATATTTGACTTTCAAGTTTGACTTTCTAAGTCGATTTTCATATTTGACTTTTTAGAGTTGACTTTTTGCAAAGTTTTCCAATCTTCTGATAATGATTTGATTAACGATCATTTTTAAGGTAACAATGTCTTGGTATGATCGACCTCTTAATTTTGCATAGATTGATTATCTAAAAAGAAAAGATTGCAGTTTTTGAAGTACGTCAAAAGAGGAACTTGGAAGTTATTGACAAACTCAAACTTGACAAATGTTATCTTTAACAAGATTTGAAAGAGCTTGTAAAGAAAAGAAAAGATTTGGAAAATGAAAGTGATTCTTTTGACGAAAACCAATCTTGAGCTTGAGAAAAAGAAAAGATTCAAAGGTTGAAAATAAAAGTACTGGGTTGTTAAAGAAAATATCTGAACTTGGAAAGGTTCTAGATAATGAGAGAAAATAATTTGAGAAAGAAAGAAAGGTTTTTGAGGATGAGAAAAATAAGTTTGTTTTTTGAGAGAAAAACATTTGAAAGTAAATTTAAAGTGTGTGAGTTGCCAATTATTAAACCTTCAAAGCAAGTTTCGGATTTTGAAAATATTGTTGTGTTAGAAAGAAGCAGGTTTGAGCTTGAAAGAAAATACTTTGAGAAGAAATGTTTGGAACTTACAAAGAAAATTTCTGATCTTTAGATAATTTTATAAGATAAAAGGGAAGTTTTTGAGAATGAAAAGAAAGATTTTGCAAGTGAACGAAAACTTGATGAGAAAAAGAATGCTGAATTCTTTAAAGATATACCAGATAAAAGAAAAAGGTTGGAGATTGATTTTGAAAATGAAAGAAAAGTTTTTGAGATGGAAATTCTTAAGCTTTCAAAGAAATTATTTGTATTAGAAATAGATATTGTGACTGAGTAGAATTTGAGATCTGATTTAAAAGAAATGATTTGATTAGGGAAGAAAAAATTCTTTGTCTGACAAAATCAAGAAACTTGAAAAGGTTCTTGATGATGAATATATTTTGAATTTTAGTTTGTCTAACGAGAACATAATCAATTTTTGTGCAAAATTAAAGAACTTGAAAAAGTGGTATCAAAGCATAATCAAAGGTTTAAAACAAACTTAAAAAAAGTTGAGATCATACATCCCGATACTACCGTTTTTTCACCGTATAATGGTCAACTTATTTTGATTATGTATTCTCTTACAAGATTGCTTAAAGTTCAATTTATAAAATTGTTCTTTCTCTTCAACAAGTATATGTAAGACTAACTATTCTTCAACTCGGGTCAAGCGAATGCGAGAACCAAGGTGCTTGGGTCAAGAGCTTTCGAAAACTCAATGCAAGGACATATTTTATCGGATGAGCAAGACCCGAGAAATAAGATTTGTCGCGCCCTTTGGATGCGATAACAAGTTTTATCAAATTCCCCAAAAGCTAAGAGTAACAGAGTTATCGAGTTTCGAGGAAAAGGATAATTTGGAGTTATCAACTTCCTTTGATGAGAAAAATAACTAGAGTTTTAAGAGAAACGATAACAAAATTTTCTTGATTAAAAAGAGTTGCGAGGAACAGAGTTCTCGAGTCTTTTTATGACGAGAATGGTTGAGCTATCAACTTCCCAAAAACACCAGAAAAGATTTTAAAACACACGCAAAAAAATTCTTTAAGCAAAAATTCAAACTAGGGTTTAAGGAAGACGATAACAAAGTTTTCTTGACTAAAAAGAGCTGCAGTAACAGAGTTCTCGAGTATTTCTATTACGTTTTGTATGGATTCTTGGAGGAAATTAATTATTTTCCGGTGAGTTTATGGCTCTCGTATTCCAACATCCACATATGATGCATATTTCACGATTGATTAAATCAAAATGATGTGATGTGGCTTTAAGCATAGGGCTCATAAGTGAGTTACTAGAAGAGGATGAAGGGAAGCAACAGATGATGACTGATAGTTAGTACATGTACTAGTAGGCCTCTTACATTACATTATGCGATCGTAGGCAAGACTAGGGTTGTTTGTTGGTTGACATCCATTGGATCTGAGAGGACTCAAAACGATCCAATCATTCATTGGTTGTTGGATTTTACCAACTGAACCGAACCGAACCGATCCAATGGATGATTGGATCGGTTCGGTTCCATCCACTGGATATTTTTATTGGATATCCGTCGGATGTCCAATGGATGATCCAATGTGATTGGATCCATCCAATGTGTTAATTCAATCCAATTTTTTAACAATGAAACAAATTAATTAATCATTTTAAATATGTGTTAAAATCAACACAAGTGAAGCCAAAAATTCAAAAACCAACACAACAACAAAATTTGATTTAAGCAAATTGAAGACAAACTAACTGGATGATAGTTGGATGGATAACTGGATGGTCATGGGATGGTTAATTGGATGGTAATGGGATGGTTAATTGGATGGTAATTGGATGTTGGTCGGTTCGGTTCGGTCAGTTCTGGACTGCCATCCAAGAACAGATCGATCTAAATTGGATGTTGAAATTTTCAATCCGATCCGATCCAATTACAATTGGATGTCCAATTATAATCGGCCGGTTCTAATTGAACCGGTTGGTTTTTTGCACACCATAGTCAAGACATATGCTTGCTAACAACTTGAGCTTGACTATAGCTACACGAATTGACAAAGCCCCACCATACCAAGTGAACGTATGAGATCTCTAATATGCTGACGAGTTGCATTATGATATTTGCATGAGAGGTTTGAATATGCATGACATTTTATGAATGTTCTATTACATAAACGATTTACTTCCAATTTACATTGTGGTGATAATTTACGAATGAAAACCATAAGGGTGGTACCTTAATGGTTTGAGTTTGGACTCCAAAGATCAAAAGTACCTGGAGGTCCCAAGTTCGAATCCATACAGGAATAAAAATCCCTTGTGGACATGGAGGTTTAAATGCGGTGACTCCAGGCTATCCGCGAAGCAGGTGATAGTCCTGGGATTAGTCGGCTCGAATAACGAGTCGGATATCCAGATTAATAAAAAAATAAAAAATAATTTACGAATGAAATGGCGAAACCATGTATCTTAGGATGTCGCAAGCATGAGAGAAGTACAAGCAAATGTATGATTAGATGACATTTGAGTAAGCTGTTTACATCTAAGTTATTGCTATTTAATTTATTTGATATAAAAATATTAGAAAAAATATAAAAATACAATAACGTTTTCATACGAATTCAATAATTTAAAACCATATAAAACACATTCTATTTTATTTATCGCTTAAAGCTGAAGGAAGATGGAAATAATGGAAAGTCCCATACCTTGTTAGGGACCATTTGTTATGACCATTTAATGTTGTACCACTTCATGTACACTTATTACCCTACAATATCAATCTAATACTATTTCACACTTTTGGTGTCTTCTGTTACATTTTTCCTTTATTTTTTAGTTGTAAGTATACTATGTATACCTGATTAATACTTTTGAGATCCAAAAATTAATAGTCAGACAAATCCTAGTAGTCCTAAGTGGATTTGAACTAGTAGCCTCTAGAAAACAAAACTCAGATCTTGGTAGTTAAGTTTTCATTCTGGGTTTTTTACGTTCTTTCTAACTACGATCTTTTTTTTGTGCGTCTAAAATGGAGATGGTTTCATTCAATTATCATTTTGGCAAACATAATTTTAAAAGGAATGCGTAAGAGTCGGTAGAATGAAAACAGTCTATTTAGAGGTTTATTGTTTGAAATTATCTATTTATACTTTATGGTTTCAAAATATAAATGTAAGAGTTTATACTTTGGAAACTGCCTATTTAATACTTTAACATGTATTTCAAATTTGAAGATTTGTTTTCATTAACGACGACATTTTATTAAAACACTAATAAGATGCTTAGACGAAAATTATAGAACAGAGATAGTAAGGGAGGGATCTTAGAGCCATCGGACCCAATTACTATTACATCTGCTACTTCTATATTGCACCCAGTTATACGAGTGCGATACAATGCTATCTCATATCGCCGCCTTTCTAGGTTTGGTAGCTCTGAATAGGATCTCATTACGAAAGGACTATATTGACCAAAGTGCCGTAAACGTTATTACCGTTTCCAGGAAATCAAACACCTCTTTCCTCAGTCTTATAGACGCCATCCACCTCTTCCATTCCTGAACATATATATAAAAACTAGGAATATGTATGTTCCACCACCTGCCTATGTTCCTCAAAATTTCCTTCACCATTTGACACTCGAAGAAGAGATGGTTCACTCGAATTTGCAGTTCTTCTTTCTTATTTTTATATTAAAAATATTTATTAATATATGTTAAAGCAAAATACGATATTTGAGAATTGTCATATAACATTAATTAGTTATCAATTATTTAAATTGTTTTTACTATATATATACTATTATGATGTCATTGATATAGAAAGCTTGTGTGACTTTTCAAGAGAAAGAACTACTAGTATTATTTGGCGTGTATCAAAACAATTATATGTCATATAAAAAATTGTTGTAATAAATTTATAAAAATATTTTAAATGTCTTAATAAAAATAAATGTCTCACAAAACGTTCTATTAGTTTTCTATGACATTATTTAAAGATTATCTATTAATAACAAGTGTCTCGGAAAAAAATTACACTTAACAAAGGTGTCATTTATTTTGAAAACGTTCAAAGATGTCTAATATATAAATTTATTATAATACTTTTAATAATAATATAGATATTCTTAACTTAAGTTTTATAAAATATTATATTAAAACATTTTTAAAGTTACGTGAGAATTTTATGTGTCTTACATATCAATGAGTCGTAAACGTGACTGCCTTTTAACTCCCCATCATGAGAAGGTGTACGAGGGTGAGCCCTACTTTTTGTTTGATAACATCTGTACCGAGTAGAGTGTAAGAAGTTCTTTGATATTTTTTTAATTCTTATTTTTTAATACTATTTAGTGTTTTAACCATTGGTTAAACATTTATGTTATATATATATATATACATATATATATATAGGGAGGAGTTCAAATGAAAACTCAAATTTAGTTGTAAACGTGAGGACAAATGAGAGCGCAATACGTGTCATATTCAGACTGAATAATCAATGAAATATTCAGATCGAATAAAACTGAATATAGTATTTATTCAGCCTCACGTTCACAACCAAGTTTTATTCAGTCTGACTATTTATTTGATTATTCAGTCTGAATAATTTACATTCAGACACGTGTCGCGCTCTCATTTGTCCTCACGTTCACAACCAAATTTGAGTTCTCATTTAAACTTTCCTCTCTCTCTCTCTCTCTCTATATATATATATATATATATATATATAGGGGGGTTCATATGAGGACGGTACCAATTTACGAGAATACGGGACAATCCTCAGCCAATCATTTTGTACATGAAATTTTTTTTAATGTACAAAATCATGTGATTTTGTAAGCATCAAAAAGGACACGAGCGACTTTTCTCGTGGGCAAGTCGCGGGAAAAGTCGCGGCTAATCATATATAATTTTGTACGTGAATGATATGTGATTTTGTACATGAATCATATGTGATTTTGTACATGAAAAATTTCATGTACAAAATGATTGGCTGAGGATTGTCCTTGCATTCTCGTTAATTGTTACCGTCCCCACATGAACCTCCCTCCCTCTCTCTCTCTCTCTCTCTATATATATATATATATATATAAGGGCGGGTTCATACGAGGACGATAACAATATACGAGATTGCGGGGAGCTTTTTTCATGTACAAGATCACATGTGATTTTGCAGTAACTGTAGCGGACGACTTTTGGGGTCACTTAGGTCGCATGAAAAATCGCCCGCATCATTTATGATTTTGTACACGAAAATTTTCATGCACAAAAATGATTGACTGAGGATTGTACTCGTATTCTCGTAAATTGCTACCGTCCTCGCATGAACCTCCCTCTATATATATAGGGGTGGGTTCAAATTAGAACTCAAATTTGGTTGTGAACGTGAGAACAAATGATTGCGCGACACATGTCATATTCAGACTAAATAATCAAATAAATATTCAGACTGATTATAGTATTTATTCATTTTGTATAATGCTTATTCAGACCAAATAAGCATTATTTAGACCGAATAAACATTATTCAATCTGAATATTTCTTTGATTATTCAGTTTGAATAATTAATCTACATTCAGACATGTGTCACACTCTCATTTGTTCTCACGTTCACAACCAAATTTGAGTTCATATTTGAATTTTCCTCTCTCTTTCTCTCTCTCTCTCTCTCTCTTTATATATATATATATAGAGAGAGAGAGAGAGGGGGGGGATCAAACAAAAACAACCACAAAATAAGAGAACATGAAAATAGTTAAATCACGTGTAAAATCACATTTGATTTTATGCTAAGAGAGGTTGTGCGGACTATGTGGCCCGCGACCTCATGAGGCAACCAAAGTCGTGTGAATCACATGTGACTAGTGTAAAATCACATGTGATTCGATTGGTTTATTATTCCTTTATTTTATTTGGGTTCTAGTAAGAATAAAAATTATGGTGAGAATGTGAGAACAAAACCTTCATCTACATTCAAATACCTTTATTTATTTATAATTATCATAATTAGAGAAATTTTAATAAATTCAAGTATGTTAAAGTAATTAAGTATATGTAAAAGTTCGTGAAAATGACTTTAAAGTGAAGATAAAAGCACATGAACATAGTTATAGGTAGTTGAAGGAAATTGAAGATAGATGAGTGTAATTGAAGGCACTAAAAATAATTGAAAAAAATTAATTTGAATTAAAAAGTTAACTCATTCAAAGACTTAGGGTCGTTTACCAAACGCTTACCCGAGTAAGCAGTTACCAAACCACATTACCTTATCAGATGAATGTAGGAAAAAAACTAAGAATCTTACCCGGTAAGAACGAGACAAGGACCAAGAGTCTTACCCTGTAAGTGAGAGTGAAGACTTTTACCACAACTAGCTCTTAAGGGGTAATTTGTTATATACGATGTCGTTTTTGTTTACTAAAATCTTAAATAAGTAAATGATAGTATTGAATTTTACCCGTAAACACTTACCAGGTAAGTGTTTGATAAACGACCCGTTAGAATTGTTCTCACCATTCTCATATAACTCTCATCCTCACACAATCTCTCGTGTGTGTTGTGTGTGCGTGTATATGTGTATAGAGAGAGAGAGACAGAGGATCGTGCGAGAAACAAATTAATTTACGAGAAGGCGAGAAAAAATATGAGCCATATACCTTATTTAATAATGGGTTGAATTAAACAATATTTGATTAAACCAAAAATGTATAATTGCCGTTTTGTGTACAACATTATTTGTAACCATAGGAATAATCCCTAATAAATCAGGATTGGATTTGTTTTCCAAAGCAATTTTTAATAATACCTAATAAATCGACTTCATCACAAAGATAATTAAGTAGTAATAGTTTTGTTATAAGTTTTTGTCACATTCAATAACTTTTTAACGATCGTATCAATCATATGTGATAATTGTAAATAATATGTGGTTATATATATTTACATTTATAAATCTTATTTTGATGCAAACCATATATATCTTCTTTTTATGATTATTATTTCTTACGAGATTAACTGAATACCCTGCTTCCTTTGTACATCCTTATCTAAACCATATCTTCTATAACATATTTTTCCGCTTTTATTCTCAACATTGATTTACTCCACATACAAATTTATAAAATAATCTTGACAACGTAGACTATACATAGTGGTTGTGATCTACCCGTCACAACCCACTTTGTCATGCTCTTGCAGTAAACTTATATCCTACCATAACTCACTACCAGGGTGTTAGCTCAGTTGGATAGGTAACATCCCTAGGGGGTGTGGGGTGAAAGCCATACTACCAGGGTTCGATTCCTGCGGTTGACATTTCTGAGATATCCAGACTTTGGGCCTGGGCCTTAGGGGCCAGGTTCGGGGCCGGTACGGGAGGATCCAGTCTATTGGGATCCACTTCCCTGCCGGTCGGGTTCAGCCATAGGTTGGGCCGGGTCGCAGCGGATTAGTGGGTTGGCCCGTAATGGAGACCCGATACCGCTGAAGCGTGTGTGTGTTATAGATGCCGTTCAAAAAAAAAACTCACTTGTCATGCACTTACAGTTAACTTTTAACGACCACTATCTCCACACCATAACTCACTTGTCATGCTCTTACGGTAGATGAAGGGCCCAAAAGTCTAAATAGGGAGTTAACTTTTAATGACCACTATCACCACACCATAACTCACTTGTCATGCTCTTACGGTTAATTTTTAACGACCACTATCACCACATTAGTAGATCATCATCGGTTTCATGTTCATGCTTCTATTAGAACATATTCCTAAATCAACATTTCATAGCTTGAACAAATGTTATTTCACAATAAACATTTCATTAATCTCTGTCGAGGTTAAATGATAAGACATTTAACATCGCTCCCTACAGTTGGTTGATTTCGAACTCGGCCTAAATTTCTAGTGGTTTTATAGGAAAATCATGAAGTTATATTTCTAGATTTTCATTTACTACCGAGACATTCAATAACTTGTGTCCTTGCTTAACATTTTTTATGTATGTCATGTATGCAACACATATTCCTTAAACATCTGCTTATCTTGATTACTAAGACAATTTAGATAAAACACCCTTCTATCTAATATAATAAACATATGTTTTGTGGTGGAGGCGGAGCCAGAAATTTTTATGAGGGGGAGCACAAAAATATAAATAACAATGACTTCGTCGAGTTTTCATTTTCTGGAAGTTATCTATGATGTCTTCATTATCAACCTTGCCAAAAAACGTCTTTTTCATTATCAACCTTGGGAGGTAAATATGATTGGATTCTGATTTTAGCGACGTGCGGTTAGGGTAAAAATAAGATTTTAGGAAGTAAATATGATATTACAATTAATTGGTTAGTGTCTTGGTGGGTTTTAAACTTTTAGGAGGCCCAATTAAAAATTAATATTAGATGGGTTCAAAGTAAGAAGGTCGAGTAATAAATTAAAAAGTATTTTAGGTAAAAATGCATTGGAGGGGATTTGAACCCAAGACCACTTCCTTATGTATAAGGAGCACTAACCAACTAATCCAAGAAACTATTTGTATATTAAATATTTCAATTAAATAATATTATTCGATAATTTATTAAATTATATTTATATCAATAAATTTTTTTTAAATTTTCAAGGGGTGCCCAGGACACTTCTGGCTCTTAGCTGGCTCCGCCCTGGGTGGAGCCGGGGGTTGGCTGGTGTTAAACCTGGTTAATTGTTTCCTCTTGTATAATCTAATAAAAAGTACACATATGTTGGGGATGTTCGAGTGGTTTCACTCCTTTGTCTACTCCCAGAAAACCCAAGTTTGAATCCCATATCGTGTAATTCTATTTTTTTTGGAATAAACATGTTTATTTATTTGTCCATCTTTTTTTTTCTTTAGTTGGAGTTTTCTAAATATTATTTATCCTTTATATTATCATTCAGGCATTTTTATTTTTATTTTTAGGTTACAAATATTTTATAAAAAACATTATTATATAGAAATCATAATAAGTTAAATCAATATTGACACCACTATATAAATTTCAACAATATATAAAATTAAGATTTTTATGATACTACTCTTTATAACATAGATCTCATGAGAGTTAATATTTATTTTTCAAATTATGAAGCATGTTTTCCGCACAATATATGATATATAACATATAATATTGATATGTATTTTAAGGTTATTTATTATATACTAATAAATTAGTTAAAGTAATGACTCACTTAAGGATAAAAATATATTTCACTTCAGGTAACACTATAAAATAAAATATTCATCTTTCTTCTAACAATTCACAAACAAGAGTCATAATATTCATCATTTTTAGTGTTTTATTATCTACACATTCATCACAATTCACAATTTAAATTTCCTCTCAGAATATTATGAAACTTAAAGAAAACTATCATTATTCGGAGAGAAAAGAAAAGAAAACTATCAAACGCTTACATTGCATTCTCTAATCCGGAGAGAAAAGAAAAGAAAATGAAGGAAAAGAAAGGGAGGGGAAAGAAAGGAAAGGAAAATATTTTTCGTATTTGTGTTCTTGAAATGGAAGGAAAGGAAAAGAAAGAAAATTATTTTTCGTGTTCCTGAACATGAGAGAAACGAAAGAAAAATATCATTTTTACAAATATACCCTTAAAAGTATATCATTTATAGTGAAAGGTTGGGTAATTTTTTAATTTTAATATTTTTTTAAAATTATATTAATTTCTTTACATTCTTTTCCTCCCACATGTGGAAGGAAAGTTTTGGAAGGAAATTTATCATTTCTATCTTTCATTTTCCTTTATTTTTTTCTCCTAAAAAAGTTTCAAGAACACGAGTTTATTTTACTTTCCTCCCTTTTCCCTCGCTATCCTTTCCTTTCCTTCCTTAAATGAGTTTCGAGAACACAACACTACATTGCAACGGAAATAAAATCTCTAACATTACAATTTTGACAAACACTATTTTGCTCTAAATATGAATGCTTTGATACGCGCATATTGTTGGGGATTTTTACTCCATGCCATTTTGTGGCTAAAAGAGAGTGTTGTGTATTTTCTTTTAGGAAGTTTTGTACAAACACTTTATTGCATACTACTTTAGTGGATGAAATTATTCTACATACATGACGTAAATAAATGAATGTTAGAACTAAACCTGTCCATTTAACAAACCTATTAAGCATGTTAGGGCTATACCTGTCCTTGATGGTAGATTGATATACAAACACTACTAGAAAATTGAGTATTTCCAACGAAAATTTTCAACGGAAAATGTCGTTGAAAATTTTCTATCAATTTTAAAGGGATTATTAACAAAACATAAATTTTCTACGAATTTTCAACGAATTTACGTTGAAAATCTCTCACAAAATGCATTTTCAACCAAAAACTTTTTGACGAGACATTCCGTTGAAAAATTTTTGGTTGAAAATGCATATATGTTTGTGAGAGATTTTCAACGGAAATTCATTGAAAATTCGTAGAAAATTTATGTTCTGTCAATAATCCTCTAAAATTCGTAGAAAATTTTCAACGACATTTTCCGTTGAAAATTAATTTTCGTTGAAAATACTCAATTTTCTAGTAGTGAAATTCTTTATAATGGTTGAAGTTATATATATCTAGATACATATATATAGAGGCGGGTTCATACTACCAGTTTACGAGAATACGATGACAATCCTCAGCCAATCATTTTGTACATGAAATTTTTCATGTACAAAATCATATATGATTTTGTAAGCATCAAAAAGGACACGCGCGACTTTTTTCGTGGGCAAGTTGCGGCTAATCATATGTGATTTTGTACATGAATCATATGTGATTTTCTACATGAAAAATTTCATGTATAAAATGATTGGCTGAGGTTTGTCTTTGCATTCTCGTAAATTGTTAGCGTCCTCGCATGAACCTCTTTATATATATATATATATAGATGACTGAATGCGATGAATCCATAGGCATAGAAACGGTTTCATTATAAGTGTAACACTACTAGAAAATTGAGTATTTTCAACGAAAATTAATTTTCAACAGAAAATGTCGTTGAAAATTTTATATGGATTTTAGAGGATTATTGACAGAACATAAATTTTCTACGAATTTTCAACGAATTTCCGTTGAAATCTCTCATAAACGTATATGCATTTTCAACCAAAAAAATTTCAACGGAATGTCTCGTCAAAAAGTTTTTGGTTGAAAACGCATTTTGTAAGAGATTTTCAACAGAAATTCGTTGAAAATTCGTAGAAAAATTATGTTTTGTCAATAATCCCTTTAAAATTCGTAGAAAATTTTCAACGACATTTTTCGTTGAAAATTTTCGTTAAAAATACTCAATTTTCTAGTAGTGTAAATAATATCTCATTTAACTTTATACCAGACCTGGTTGATGTCAATGTGCACTTATCTACGAGCTTATTATCTCACTGGACTATGTATTGGATTTGGTTGATGTCATTGCGCACCTATAAATGAGTTTGTTATCTCATTGACTATATACTTGATTTGGTTGATGTCATTGTGTACCTAACTATAAATCTACTACCTTATTTGACTATATACTGGATTTGGTTGATGTCATGGTATGCTTATCAATGAGTAATGCTTCTATAACATTAGCTTGTGACTTACTTATGACAACGTATGATAAATCGGGTCTCCTCTATTATCTTCGGATGTTTTATGCCCTTCCAAGGGTAAGCATGAGTTCAAATGTATAAATACTTTGTTTAAAGTATGTTTCTCCTTTTAAAGTTTTATTGCCCAAAAATTATATATTTAGTTGTAACAATGGACCAAAATATAGAAATTAGTTCAATTGGTGAAGAAAATTCGTAAAGGTTAAAGGACACTTTGTTTTCTACTATAAGTATCTTTTTTTTGGTCATAGGCAAGTGATTGTCCCGCCCTCTCCTAATTCATTTTTTTTTTATTGTGACTCCACTACCCACCACGAGATCTCATTTATGGGTGCAACCAATACTTATATATAATACATCTCATTCATTATTTGACTTTTTGCTTAAAAACCCTTGATAAATATTTTATTTTCATCCTCTATTAACTCCCTCGATTAGTTCCTCTACAGAGTTTTTTTTGGTACTAGAATACTGCAGATTTTTTTTGGTTATAAACTATGGAAAATTTTAGCTTCTTACCTTTTAAAAGGTTAGCAGTCATAGTAGATGGTTTAATTAACTCATATCTATATTTAAGATTTCAAAACTATTATTGTTTTTTTTAGGGAAATTGACCCAAATAAAAACTTTCAGTAATTTGTTGACTCAAATACCCATCTCTCTTCAGGTTTTACCAAAATGTCAAAATGTCCGCCATAACGCCTCCGCCATAATGACGGACGTCCCAAAACGACGTCGTTTTGGAGCATATGACGGACTTGACCCGAGCAATCTCCGTCATTATGGCGGAGGTGCGCACAACGACGTCGTTTTGGGCCTTTTTTCATTTCGACTCGATAAAATCCCAAGTCCGTCATTTTTTAAACCAAACACCTCCGCCATAATGGCGGAGGTGACACGTGTCGGCCCGAGATTAAACCCTCAAACCCTAAAATTGTGAATCACCTCCGTCATATTTATTTTAAACATCTCCATTATAGCAGAGGTGACACGTGTCACGCCAGGAGCCACCCTCCAAATTCTAACTTTTTATTTTTGATAAAACTTTCACGTCCGTCCTTTTAACCCTAATTTTATCAGACTTTTTAATCCATTTCTTGTACAAAAGTACTGCTATAAATAGTAATAACACTGTATTTTTCCACAAAGTAAATTAATGTTGTAGAATAGTACTGATATGAATAGTTATCAAAGAATTAAAGTTGTAAAAAATCTGAAAATTCAGTCTCTTTATCAGATTTTTGTTTGCATTCAATAATAATTGTACCTACTGATATGAAAGGAAATGTCAATCAAACAATCTCTTTTATCAGATTTTTGTTTGCACTCAATAATGATTTATACAATTTTGAATCCTAAGGCACTGAAATTTTGTATAAGAAGACCAACCTCTAATTTTTTTTTTATAAACACTATTGTAGACAACCATTCTCTTGGTTATTTGGTTAACATCATGAGTTATTCAACTAATAAAATTTAGTTGTGTATTTCTGTTGGGGGTGCATGGCAACAAAGTAATCAATAATGGGAGTATGTTACTGATCAACCGTTTAAGAAGGTCCTGGTGTCATCCAAAATTACGCTTTCGAGGTTGTTTGATTATGCATGCACGAAATGTAAGGTTTCCAATTTAGTTGGTAACCACTACAATGGCGTACAAGTTAGATAACGATGATCATATTTATCGTTTGGATAACGATGATGATGTTGTGGGTTTCCTTGAATGGGCTGGTGGTTTAAATAAACTTCCAATAATTTGTGTCTATGATATTCCAAATCATGGTAATGACAAAGAAGAAGAAAAAGAAGAAGAAGGAGGAGGAGGAGGGGCAGAAGAAGGAGGATGGGGAGAAGAAGAAGAAGAAGGAAGAGAAGAAGAAGAAGAAGAAGAAGGAGGAGGAGGAGGAGGAGGAGGAGGAGGAGGAGGAGGAGGGGGAGAAGAAGAAGGAGAAGAAGAAGAAGGAGAAGGAAGAGGAGGAGGAGGAGAAGAAGAAGAAGAAGTTTCCACTCTCGACCCCGATTCATATGTTTTCCACTTGGGTCTATCTGATAGCGAGACTGATGAAGAAGCAACTGATGAAGAAACAACAACAAAAAGGTGTTCAAAAAAGTCAGTTGCAGGGAGAAATGATTATTTTGATATGCCTCCTCTCCTTCCAACACCGGAGACCGTCATCACACACAACCTATCTACACCTTATATTCGTAGCGAAAGAGTTAAAGTAGGGCAGTTATTTAATACGAAAGATGAAATGAAAGTGGCTCTTTTGATGAAATTTATTGAAGAGGGTTTCGAATTTAGAGTGCCTAAGTCTTCCAAAACCAGGTTTGAGGCAAAATGTTTAGTTGAAAATTGTGGATGGTGTATTACGGCAATGAATGTCGGATCCACGGAGATGTTTCATGTACTAAAGTTGGATGACGCGCACACTTGCTCAAAGATGCAGTTTCATCACAAGCATCGTCAGGAAACTGCAATGGTGTTGGGTAATTTAATTTTACTTAAAGTGCAGGATAGTGGCAGGATACTTTATGGATCCGACATCATGAGCGATATAAAACATCAATATAAAATAAATATTTCGTACTGGCAAGCTTATCGAGCGAAAGCTTATGTAACAATGATGGTGAAGGGTGACCCGGTGGATTCGTTTACCCGACTACCTATGTTTTTCTATAATTTAGAGCTCCGTAATACTCGTACTGTGACATAGATTAGGAAAGATAGTAGTGGACGGTTTGAGACGTGTTTCGCTGCTCTTGGTTGTGTGGTAAGTATAATTTTGGCATTTTGAATATAATTGTGCCCAACTATGTACTATAATTTTCTAACATGTGAACCACTTAATTTTTAGATTGAGACATTTGTATCGCATTTGCGACGAGTTCTATAATTGATGGTGCTCATTTGAAGGGGCCTTTTTTGGGCACAATGTACTTAACTGTTGCTATGAACGCAAATAACCAAATCGTGCCGGTCGCTTTCGGAGTGGGTAGATCTGAGAGTGGTGAATGGTGGACTTGGTTTTTGTCCATGTTGAAGCAATGTATTGAAGAACTAGAAGATTTGGTTTTCATAACGGATAGGGCTGCTTCAATAAACCAATGAATTACCACCGTGTTCCCAAGGGCACATCATGGGTTTTGTTGTCGCCACCTGGAGATGAACGTAAAATCCAGAGACCCTAGGGTAAAATATAGGAAGAATCTATATTGGAAGACCTGTAAAGCGTATATGGTTGAGGATTCTGAAATGCATATGTTTGCTCTACGAGCCACTTTACCTCAAGGATCTTTACTGTTGCACCAACTTTAACCAAAGAAATGGACAAGGGCGCATTTCGAAGGAATATGCTACAACATCATGACTTCCAACAGTGCCGAGTCGATCAATTTACTGTGCCGTTTTTCTCGAAAGATGCCAATTTGTGCCCTTTTCAAGTACCTTCGAGACTTCCAACAAGAGTGGTATTCTAAACGCCGTACTAAAGGAGGTTAAAAAACGTTTAAATTTATTTTATGTACTACTTTTGATGCAATCAATACTAACGAAACAAATATGTTTTTTTACAGACAATGACCAATGCTCTAACGCCGTGGGCGGAGAACAAAATTCATAAGAGAGCCTACAAATCTGCATCGTGGATTGTACATGAAATTGGTCAGGGTTACTATGAAGTGCGTGATTTTCATAGAAATGCAACATGTTATTACCCTAGAGGTACTTGCACGTGTTTGAAATGGCAAAAATCTGGCTTACCTTGCGGCCATCCAATCACTATTGCTACAAGTCTACAATCCTCAGACTGCAGCAATTTGGCACGTCCTTTCTATAGCGTGAGTAATTTTCGAGCAACGTACGCACCTCTCATATATCCGCTTGGCGCTGAGGAAACATGGGTTGTTCCAGAGCAACCACTTACGATAGTTTGTCCACCCTTGATAAAGAGAGGTGCTGGAAGACCTAATAACCATGCTCGTAGAGCTTCTCGTGGTGAGGATCCCATCCGGAGGAAATGTAGTTAGTGTGATCAAACCGGGCATAGTAAGAGAACATGTACAAATCATGCCTGGGTAAATGTGGGTAGTCAAGGAGCATCGGGAAGCCGACAGACCCAACCATTATCGACCCCGAATAATTATAGAAGTCATAGACGTGATACTTTTGATCTCAACGTTGATCTTAATGATTAAACCATGTTTGTAACTTTTTAAGTATGTTCACTTATTGTTTTATGTAGTATATGGTGTTTGTTAAGCTTTTTTTGTCTAAAATAAAGTGAACATGAATATTTGTTAAGTCGTTATGTTACATTAAACCATAAATTTATTAAGATGGCGACTTGAAGAACATGGAAATGGTAGAAGTGCTTGCATTTAAAACAAACAAATAACACGGAGAAATTTAGTAAGGATAGATATTCTGGCATCGGATGATCCACTGAGCCTTTTCGTTGACCTTGTCCTCTAGAACGTCGTATTCTTCTTTGATATCCCTTACTATATACTCTTCTTCACTGATTTCTTGCTCCAAGACTGCAAGTTCTGCTTTCTTTTCCATAAACAGCGCCTCTTTTTCAAATTGTATCTCCCTGTTCTTGTTCCATTTCTCCCCAAGCGTTGTGATCTCCTTGTTCTCCTCCATAATGGCGGCCTTCAGTTTCGCGGGCATAACTTGAGACGCTGGAGGGTTCGGGTTAGGGTTAGCAAACCTGTCTGAATACAATGGTGGTGCATTGTATGGAGGTTTGTTCATGTAGTTAAAACATGCATATTCCCAATCAGTGCGCTCGTCTGCTCTGCATAAGTTCTCTGATGCATTGTCCACTCCTCTTCCGTTGACGACACTTTCCAGCTACGCCTGTACATTCCATCATTCAATGGTAATGGTTGTTTCATTGCTGAGCGAGAACTTCCAGCCTGGTTTGTTGTTTTCTTCTTGCCAAATCGGTTGTTTGTAGACATGATGTTTTCCAAATGTTATAAAAGGTAGGAAATGATTGATAGCAAGTTGTGTGTTACTACTTCAATGCATACCACCTATTTATAGTTGTGAAAAGGTTAAACTGGTAATTTCGGATGTCGATTTGGTCAAAATATGGCAGCAGGATTCGTCTGATAAAAGCTTGAAAAAGGCTGACAGATTCGCCTGAAAAAAGCTAACAGATTCGCCTAAAAAGGATTGAAAAAGACGACTGATAAAGCCTGCAAGATTCGTCTCTGTCCAACTATTCAATAAATGGTTCGGGTGACTAATTTTTTATTTTAAAACTTAAAAAGACGAATAATAAATTTTTTTAAATAACTGGTTCGGATGATGTATGCATGATGATGTCACAATTTATTTTTTCAATATAAATATCCATGCCTTTGGAAGATACAAATGCACCAATAACTTCATTACTTTTCTCTCATAGTTTTTTGTTAGTTTCCTCACATGGCTGGGAACACATCCTCTTTGAACCCCCCTTCACAAATAATGTCGGAGAGGATGAAACGATCGGTACAAAAAGCAGAAGCTGAGATCGAAAAAATCTCCGAGATATGGAAAAAATTGTTGAGCAAGAAGGAAAAACTACTGCAAAGGATGGAAGCGGATAGTGCGGACATAAAAAGGTTGAAGAGGGAAATCAAAAATATGGAACAATGAATTAACCACGACAACCTAGAAGTCGACAAAATTGTATGAGACTTTGCCATACTTCAAGCGCAGGTAAACGAGAAACATAGTTGGATCGAGCAATGTAACACACTCTACCCTTAAATGGTGTTACCGTATGTTGGTTTCGTAATTTAGAGTTTCATGTTGAACTTTGTTTTATAATAAATGGTTTGATTTATAAAATCATAGAACATAAGTGAACATGAACATAAAAATCAATTATTAGAAACACACGTGAAGAGAAACATAAAGCCCAATAACATACATAAATCATCAGCCAATTGTTAAACTCCTAAAAGCTTCACCCGAGGCTATGCGTGAACCATCCCTTTCCTGGTACACTTCAAGTGGGGTAGTACTAGCGTCTCAATAGTTAGTTATATCCCAAACAGAGTGGTCATCCACGAGTTCTTTCAATCCAGTGTCCAAGTCTTCTTCTGGTGGGTTGAAAAATATTTTCATTCCAGCTCGTTCATGTTCGTCATAACCAAGTTGAGCCATTAATTGATGCACGTGTTCCATAAAAATACACTGACCATCTACTAGGTCAACAAATATTTCCATCTCTACGACCTACCGAATTATGATGGACCTTCATAATAAATATGAGAGGACCGTCGCCTGTTGCAAAATTCATCATACGTGAAAAAAGTTAGAGAATTAAAGCGAGACAATTTTTTTATGGACGTGAAAAAAGATTTAAATACACCATGTCTTCGATCCATTGCGGAACCGGTTCAGATGGACATTTAAGTCTCCAAAAACGTTGTATTTCAAAAGGCATCTTTGTAAGGTTAATGAGTCAAATGAGTCGGCAGGAAATGTAGAAGGTAGGAAATACTAGATAGCAAGATGTGAATTACTACTTCATCATACCACCTACTTATAGTCGTGAAAAAGTCATTTTGAAGTCACGGGTGTGTATTTGGTCAAAAGATTCGCCTAAAAAAACCTATAAGATTCGCCTGAAAAAGACTAAAAAGGCTGTATTTGGTCAAAAGATTCGTCATTATTTCAGTCACGGGTGTATATTGAACTAATATATATTTAAACAAACTTATGTATTTTGTACTTGCATATTTTATTATATATTATATAATTTTGTATAAACTTCATATAAATTTTTATAAATTATAAAACACTTTTTATAAATTTATATGATTTTTAAACAAACTTATATAACTTATTTATAACTAATACACAAAAATAGAATATCCAAGCACGTGAACGAATATTGCAAATCCAAAAAGTTCAAATAAAGTTACTGATCTACAGAATACGCATCACCCAAAGTACACTAGCCATATGATAACGAATTTGTGTGGCCGTTTGATCTATTGTCAAAGTGGATGGGATCTCGTCATTCGCCAACACCGAGATCATTTTACACGCCAAAGGACCACCGTCGCCGAGTCATCCCCCTTGTGGTACATTTGGTGTCGTCACGAAACTGATGGACCCCGCACGCCTAGCTCGGCTTGTTTCACCCATCGTGGTGAATAGCTCTTCGAGAATCCGTTCGAACGCTTTCAACTTCCTTATCAATGGCCTTCTTAAGGTCTCTGACTGCATGGAGACGTATATCGTCATTTTCATTTCATCAAAATTCAACTCCTCGACCACCCAATGTTTGGTCTCAATGTAGATTGGAATTATGGTCTGGAATAAAAAGCGTTATAAACCAAATTTGTGAAACTAATTGATGACTATTAATAAAGAAATAAATGTTATTTTAGTTTCAATACCGAATGAATGGTAGCCGATGCTGGCCATCCCTCATTTTTCATGCTACCATCAGCCTGCGAAATAACACTAGAGGCATTGTACTCGGTAAAGTGCTCAAAGAAGTCGGCAAGCATAATCGTCCATCTACTATCTTCATTCCGACTTGTCTGCATCAACATCGACCATGCATCGATATGCTATTAATAAAACAGAAAATATTAGACATGAACTACCTATTAGAACAAAATTTGTAATTAAAACTATAAAACTAACCATGTTTAAGTACCACCCGGGGCCATCCACTCCCAGTAATGTAGCCCACCATTTCGGAGTGATAGGCGTCACCAGTAAGCACGTAAGCCAGTATTTTTCTGTCAACCTTTTCGACTTATATAATGTAAGGTCTTCCGGCTCAGTCCTGGTCTGAACAAGGGGAGGTTGTGTCTGCGATTGGGTATGACCTCTACCTCTGCCTCTGTCGCCTCCACCTCTAGCTCTACCTTTACCTCTACCTCTAGCGGGAGGAGTGGTATTAGGTAGTGGTGTATAAGCTTCCACACACTGTCGGCCCCGACCGTAATCGCGATGCGGCCTAGGCTCTATCTCCGTAGGAGGTCGAATCTAAGCTAGAGTCTGAAACATGTCGGTACCATCCATACCAAACAAACCAGATGTGCAAGCCATATTGGGCGACATAGATATGACAGCCATACCCTGCGACATGGATGGGCCAACCATACCCTGCAACATATATGAGCCAGAGGGAGGAGCCATATCGTACCCTGTCTGGTAGGTGGGCTGCGTAATGTGATCGTTATATATTGTCAATAGAGTTTCATATGAATAACGTAAATGAATTGCTTAAAATCGATTGTATAACTTACCGTATGGGAGTAATCTGGCATGGACAAGGGTACCCCATGGGAAAAAGGTGGCATGTTCGGGGATGAAAGCAACTCAATGAAGCTGAAATCCCTGGCTGATGGCTGTGATGCGTCGGACGGTGGCATCTACGCACGAATAAAAATAGTTAACCAATTTGTATATAATGTTTTAAGTTTGTACATTAAATATAAAAACTCATAGAATGAATTATTAAAATTAGTTGCATGTGTATTACGATGCCTCTGGTAATAATTATCATATCCCATTATACGGGCCTCAACCAACCGTTTCCACTCTAGAAGACCAAAAATATCAGGCAGGTACGGGTCCAACGCATTCTTCCATGTTTGCTGGCGGCCTGAAGACGTTGAATATTGGTCAAACTATCCTGTTGATGGGAATAAGGGTCCTCGTGATGATGCTAAGATCCTTGGTGCTGAGATCCCTGGTTGGTAGCATGATGCTTCTGCTCCGCCAGATACGTCTGACTAAGGTGTGAATGATGATCGTTGTCCTCCTCATCCACCCTAAAATAACGTAGGCTATCTGAATACCACCGTGATGACAGCTCCTGAGGCTCAGGTTCTAGCCTGGGGAGAGGTTGCCTACCCTCCTAATATATTAAAAAAAATAACAATGTTACACTAAGAAGGTTAAAAAAATTATTATTTTAATGATATTTAAAAAACTTACCCTCAACACATCAATGATCTCCGCGACGTGCGGCCATTTTAAAGGATTAATCCGGGTCCAACAAACTGCCCTCGGGTACACATGATTGTTTTTCATGAAGTATGTGGTGCAATATGGAAACGTTTTTTAAATCCATATCTGTGGATTAAAATGTCAACAATAATTAAACGACAATAATTAAATATGAAATCCATGTAAACTGTATAAATATTTAAATGACAATAATTTAACTAACCTTTAAAGCAAATAAGAACCCCGACATCATCAATTTTCTTTGGTCATCTGACCGTCCTCGTCCTCCGAAAGGCATTATACATTTGCTTAATTGTAACCTTCCAAATTTAAGACCCCAATGGATAACTGTTCCAAAAATCTAAATTTTCTATCGAGCTAACCACCAAATCAGAAACAGGCAAATGGTACGGGCATCCAAGAAAGAACACTTCAACCATCATGATCAAACACACTCGCACGGCATCGTGGTCATCCATATTGTCATCCTCTCTAATATCGTCAAAAACAGCTTTCATATTTCTCAACATAAGCTTCTGATCACCAAAAACCCTACGAATGAAACCATCCCTAACCAAAGACTCATCATCCCTCGGAGTCGTTCCGAAACAAAGCCATGTAAAAAATTTCTATCGGCTTAGAAGGAGAAGAGAAAGAATGAAGGAGATGAAAGAATGAGAGACAGAATGACGGACGTGAAGCATTCATCAAAAACACTAAATTAGGGTTTGAGGGTTAAATCTCGGGCTGACACGTGTCACCTCCGCCATTATGGCGGAGGTGTTTGGTTTAAAAAATGACGGACTTGCATCCTAATCGAGTGGAAATGAAAAAAGTCCCAAAACAACGTCGTTTTGGGCACCTCCGCCATAATGACGGAGATGGCACGGGTCAAGTCTGTCATATGCCCCAAAACAACGTCGTTTTGGGACGTCCGTCATTATGACGGAGGTGTTATGGCGGACATTTTGACATATTGGTAAAACCTGGAGAGAGATGGCTATTTGAGTCAATAAATTACTGAAAATGTTTATTTGGGTCAATTTCTCTTTTTTTTATATACATTATTGACGTTTTTATCTAATATAGGGCCCCCTTTGTTAACCTATGTCTAGGGCACTTAAAATGTCAGGAATAGGGAAACTAATTTTATAGTGTTTATTCATTAAAAAATATACATTATATAAATTTATCAAAATATGTATATTGTCAATGAGTATGTTCATTAATAAATATATACTATGTATTGATGAATATATTATCTTGTATTTGTATTATGTCAATGATTATATTCAATAATAAAATTATATACTAAATAAATAAGTTTCATGACTCTGAAAAAATATTTACAGTTCTCATTTGAACCGACTTACATACATACATACATACATACATACATACATACATATATACATAGTTGAGTATAGAGAAAAAATAGTGGGTTCACAATCACTCATAATTAGGTAAAGAGAAGCATTTTTTGTGAGTTGCCATATTGAAAGATGTTTTAATCCGACACAACTTGAATGTCATGCATATCGAGAAGAACGTTTGAGAATCTCTTTAACACCGTCATGGACATGTCGAAAATGATAGATGATGAGCAAGAAGGGATATAGATATCTATTGCAATCGACGGGAGTTGCAGATTGCCATATTAGATAATACAGTAGTGAAACCGAAATCATCGTATAGTTTGAGAAAACACCAGGTAAAACTAGTGTGTGAATGGTTGAAGAAGCTGAAGTTTCCGGACGGATATGCTTCGAATATAGGGTTGCATAAACCTTGGAGGCTACAACCTTTATAGCTTCAAGAGTCATGACTGTCATATGTTTATGCAATGATTGCTCCATTATTGCCTTAGAAGGGATGATACTGACTCCAATATGGGATGCGATAACGAAGTTGTGCACATTATTTCATGCAATATTCTCAATGGTGTTACAAATAGAAGACTTGATTCCATTACAAAAAGGAATCATTCAAACAATTTGCAAGTTGGAAAAGGTCTTCCCTCCTAAATTCTTTGAATTTATGGAACACCTAGAGATACATTTGACACGTGAAGCCATAAACGGTGGCCCGATCCAATATAGGTGGATATATTTTTATGAGAGGTAAATGAACCTTTCCTTCAAAATTGTATGCGCATCACTCATTTATTTTCTAACACATATCTCAACACATATTTCAACCATTATTCCAAAGATAAAAACTTGACATAATCACGAGTCAAGGAAATTTGCTCTAGATATTCCTAGTTATTCGGGAACAAACGATAGAATATACATATTCAAGATCATTCTCGTAGATTATTCGAGAAGGGTGGGAAACAGATTATCCGGAATGAAGCCGAGATTCACAAGATCCAAACTTATGTGTTGTTGAACCATGAAAAATTTAAGCCTTTCCAGTGGATCTTTGATGAAGAGATACAGCTAACAGAACTTCATCCTGACGCATTTGTACTACCTAAAGCTCGGGATGACAGGTTTCCTGCCTTGTTCCAACAATACGTGAGTATACCAATATATGAACTTTACGTATGTAATTTTATATATACGTATGTATTTAATTACTTATGTACTTTTATAAGTCATGTGCGGTTTATGCGACTCAAATGAACAATTGCAATCTTTATCATGGGGACCAAATCGATATGCACGGTCGTATAAGGGATATTTCATCAATGGTTACAACTTTCATACGGCAACTCACGATGTTGGGCGGGTCACGCATAATATTGGTGTACGCGTGAGGGGAACTTGTTATGAGGACTCCGAGACTGACTATTACAGATTATTGGATGACGTGTTAGAGGTGGATTATTACGGCGTAAGGCGTAGATTTATGGTGTTGTTCAAGTGTACACGTTTTGACACCCTAGGGGGAGTTAGAGTCGAACCTAAACATGGATTAGTCAATATTAAATACAAATCCAGATTAAAAACTGACAAGCCTTTAGTTCTCCTATCACAGGCAGAGCAAGTGTATTGCACATGGTATCCTTCAGACATAAGAGAATTGAAAGATTGGAGACCGGTTGTCAAGACAAAGCCTTGTTGAATATATGCATTTTCAGAATCTGCTAACGATGTTAAGGATGAGGATAACGTGGACGAACAAAAATTCTTTCAAATCAATGAACGTGTAACTCATATAACGTCCACAGGGATAAATGGGGACCTCGATTCCATCCCTCTTGTGATAGGGGAGGTCACCGTAGTGGCCAATGACCATTATGATGTATCTGACAACGAGGGTAGCGACGAGGAAGAAAAATTTGAAGATACAAACAATGATTTAGATAACGAAGATGAACCGATGTTATCTGATCATTCGTCTGATGACTAGCATGTCCTGGTTATTTAACAATAGTTCTATGGATTCTCTGAATGGGTGGAAATCACAGACTGCATTCAAAAATACAAATCTTAAATCAAAGGCGTGGTTGAAGAACACCTGACGAAATTTGACTTTGAAATCCTCTTCGCTCACCTGGTGGTCCCTGACATCTCCATGCTAAATACTTCCCTTCCTGAAGATCGAAAGTTCGAAGATGATAAAATTATTAGTCTTCCAGAGCCAAGGATGACCTTTCTAGATAACAATGGAGAGATAAGGTTCTTCAGGAATAAAGAAAATCACGAAGGCTCCAGCTAAACTCCTCAAGATTCTCTACTACTACTGTACAGATGAAAATGATGGCTTGAGACTTCAGAGAAAGAGAATCGAGAAAGGGAGATACAAAGAAGAAAAGATCAGATAACAACCATTCAGGGATCTAGATCTTAAAACTTTATTTCCTTTGTAATGTACTTTACTTATAATTGCAATTTCATTCTCTGATGTAATCTTCAATTTTTATCATTAATGAAATTTCAATGAAGTATTTTACTCCATTTAAGTGCTAAAAAGATCCCTAAAATAGTAATAAGGGATAAAGAACTTATGAGTTCTGATCTAATAAAATCTTTACATTCACTTATAACTTTCCTTCTTACATTTATCAATGAATATGCTTTTTAGTTCACAACACTTGTAATAAATTGTGTTTTCATACTCTTAAATGAAACTCAATTCAGATAGTGTTAAAGTTGAAAAAGATCTCACATATTAGTCCTTAGGATTTATACTTTGTAAAATTCTATTGCCTTGCTAATTACTTCAAGCAAATTTCCTATATTGCTTAATCATAATCAAATAGGGGGAGATTATTAATCCAAGCTCCTTCAATGATTTAATTATGATTGTTTTGTATACATAGTGAAAATCTAAGTTCTAGTTACTGTTCAAATTCAGCGAGACTAAACACTGATTGAACTCAGTGATCACTGAAACTATGAGGAATAATATCTAAACTTAGCATATATGAATAACAACATTCACACCAAAAGAACCTTCAATGACAGTCGAAGACCTAACTGAAGATAAAGACGGATAGCTCTTGATATGAAGTGGTTCAGTGATAGCAACGTTCGTCTAAAGAAGTGTGAGATCTTGTGTACACCTCAGTGATACCTGAAGGACTCATCCTTGAAGTCTCAAGTATCAACGATCATATGTGTAACATCCAGATTTTTGTCCCAATTGAAGGAAGTGTTGAACCGAGCAACTCAGTAAAGAAGAATTAATTTCAGAGTTTCAGTAGTGGTGCCATGAGATAGTGACATCTGTCACAATAGCAACGGTTTCACCTAATGGTTGGTGGTCCCGATAATTGTGTCATGCATTTGTGGCAATGACACAATGGGTCAACTAGATCTGTAGTAAAGTGGAATCCCCTGTCCTCTATGTGTTACACCCTTTGAATAGTTTAAACATGTATATTGAACTTGGATTATATCAGGTATCATCTTTTCGGCAAGAAACAGGCTCAAAACGAGTGAAAAGTAGGAAAAACACCTCGGTACAGTCCATGCTATAGTATCCGACGATAGTGACAGTGTCATTATCACCTGTCAAGATCGCCAGAAGGGGGAAGGCACTTTCAGTACATGGCGGGTGATTGTGCCATGCGATAGTGACATGGCACAATCGCATGTCACTATCACGGGCGACCTGCAGTGCATAAAATTGGGATTTTGTTCATGTTAATTTTAGATACATCTAATAACGATGAATGTAATCAATAACTTCAAGAATTACAATAAATGAATCTTCAAATCTCATATGTATTGATACTTTCTCTCTCAACAATATATGATATGAATATGACAATGACAAATCTTATCTCAAAGTACATCAACAAGAGTATTTATACTCTTGACTAATTACAAAGTCAAACTATAAACTAATCTATCATTAAGCTCTATAGTTTGACATTCTTAATATGAAATGTTGACTTTTACATAATTGTTGACTATGTTGACTTTGACTTTAAGGCTTTGACCTCTTATCATTCTCGGTGATCTCGGATACAACATAATTTTAAACCTAACAGTTCATTTTACCATATCTCTCTCATTTCTCATCCAATTTGAGCGATTCAGAGTGCCATGGATCCGTATTCCAAATCCCTTCAAGATGTAAGTAATGAGTATTAGAGATTCCTCAAAGATATTTGGTTCCTATAAGTCGAAAGTTAAGCTTTTGGGGTTTTTGCATCATATCTAGGGTTTGGTTTATGGTTTTGATTGCGGTTTCTTGTGGTGTATCTTGGGTTTGTTTATGATCTAGATGAAGGTCCTAGTGATAAATGTTGTGAATCTGAAGCTCTCTCCAAAGGAAACATGAGTTGTGGAGTAAAACCTAGATTTAGCCTAAATCTAGCAAGGTGAGTTCAAGTTGCTTTGTGAAAACTGTGTACATGCCAAAAATGTCCATTTTGATGTATTAACATGTTTTATTTGTTATTATCAAATGTGTGAGTATTTGGGTAAGTTTTGCATATTTGGTATAAAAGAGTTTATAGATCATGCATGAGGTTTATACTTGAGTTTTTAGACATTTTGATGAGTGAATATAAGTATGAGTCATTTGGGTGCGTTATCTTTTAAATGACGATTATTTGGTTGTATTTGCATCTTTAGAGTATTTGATTTATAAAACGTTGGAGTTACATGTTATTACATTACGAGGCATTTTGGGAATATATGAATGTGTTTTCATTTGGAAAATGGTTTGTCACAACCACTATTTTGAGTAAATCACATAAGTGATGAGTTATAGAGTTTTTACTCGGTTTTGACTAAAATGGGTATCATGGATGTTTGTCTGATTTAAACGACTATATGTCGAAATTTTGGAGTTATATGCAAATATGACATTATTATATATTATGTTACACGTTATGGGTGTGTTGGTCATTCGATTAGAGTCGTGTAACTTTATGACTAGATGCAATGGATCCATAGGCATATAAGTCAATTTTTAGAGATGTTGGTTGGGAATAGTTATTTCCACATTGTAGTTAGACACGGAGATTGTAACGACCCAAAAACCAAGGCTCAAGGTGGATATAAAACAAAATCCAAATTCATCAAATGATTAACCAACCAACGATTAATTCATTACAATCTCAATCTATAACACCCTACTTTTAGGATACAAATTTCTACCAAAATTTCGGCATGACCTATTCGAAAATTCGTCATATGCTTGTTTCATAACCTGCTTACATTCGTATAAAATGATTCCCAAAACAAATCTATAACAAAAGCCACAATTATATGAGCTAATCTATATACATAGAACTAGTTTTTAATATGATACCACTACAATTCTCAACAAGTTCCTAATGGAAACTAAATCATTTCTTTTCCCAAGCAAGTCATCAACGCTGCACCATGGTTCCATATCATGTATTAATTTATTAATTCTTACCGCTAGCACTATCAGCTGCATCCCAATACGATCCTCGTTGGGCGGATGATGATCCGACCCCTTTACCAACCTCTACCGGCTAGGTCCTCAACCTGTAAAATTTCAGCTCAATCGGACCACGTTTGCTTGTCGATCAGTTCTCTTGATGAAACTCGCGCAGTGCTGGACGAAAATCCGAATGTACTTGAAGATAGAGGAAATAAGAAGTTTCTTTCCCCTTTTCTTCCCAAACCTCTATATATATGTCTTTTCCTTTATCTAATACCTTTTAAAATCCTTCTCCATCATTTTCTTTTACTTATAAGGTTATAAATATTGATTTCTTTTATCTCTTCTAAAACAAACACCGTTTGCCTACAAAAATATCTATCAAATCTTATTTAACTACAAAAATATGTATGCTAAATTTTGGGGTGTTACAATTCTTCCCACCTTTCAAAAGATTTCGTCCCCGAAATCTAGTTACACGAATAACCAATTATACCATTTCTCACCTCGGATTCACGGGTAACATTTGCCTTTCACCGTTTCTTTTTAATTCACCTTAACTAGAGAATTGTCTTTGTTTGCAAATTATGGCTTTCTTTCCAATACAACCTCTGACTTTCCTGTCTATATAATATGATCATTCATGTGCATTTCGAACGTTTATATCACATTTTCGTCATTGGCCATACACTTGCGTGTATAACTCACATGGAATGCATTGTGAATGACTAACATCTCAGGTATAAGCTCTCATGTACCAGGTTTAGATTCTACCCGCTCAAGCATTGCAAACTGTACAACGTAAAGAGATATGAGTTTTCCATATTTCCCCCAAACCAAATAATTCCTGCCATGAAGATACTTAATAAAAATCCAATCTCCAATCTGAAGTTCTATAAGCCTTTTTTTTATCACCTTTACTTAATTAGTTGCTACATGGACGATCTCTAGACCTGTATCCTTGAACCAGAAGATCATAGCTCAATCTTTTCGACCGTGCAATACCTCAAACAGATCCATGCTCCTACTCTCATAATACTTAATATTATACAAAACTTTACGAGCAGTAAAATCCTAACTTCCCTCGAAGTCAAAAACATATAATCTTCGTCTATCTTCCCATGTTTGAATAGTCCATTCCCCCGACCACCTGTGTGGGATGATGTGGAATACTCAAATTTATTCTTGTAAGTAATTCTCTCTAAAGCCCCTCCCAAAACCTGGAAAAAAAACAATTGGCTTGACCAAATGCGATCAATAGCAGTACCCCATGCCTTGGGACAACCACATCAATATACCATTTTGCTAGTATATTCATCGATCATGATTCTTTCATGCTAAGAGATGAGCACCCTTTATCAGGCTATTAACAATCCCTAATTGGTGTCATAACTTTTAGCATCTTTAGCAAATTGGTCCAAAATGCATATTAACATGCTCCCATTTCTCTTCAGGAATTTTTATTTTAAAGAGAATGGGCGTCTATAGGATCTATCGTCTCCGCTACTCGACTTTAACTTGTGATCATATCGTAAATTTCTCCACATAACGAGCTACATCTAGGCTTATTATATGCCCCCGATAGTACATCAAGTCTCAATACACCGTTGTGCATTCTGAATGAAGTATCGGGATTTGTGTACATCTTCGATTAAAATCTCTTTATATTCGTCGAGCTTAAGCACCTAGATTCATCCCTCAAATCACTTCATTCTCCGATTATGTTCCGCTAAATATGTTGTTTCACCATGATCAAATTGCTTCTATCTGAGCCACCATTCACACTTGACTTTAGTTTGATTCAAACGTATCGAACTTAATACAATCGCATAATGTTCTTTCTGATTTAAGGCATCAACCACAACCTTCATTTTACCAGGATGGTAAAGAACTTAACAATATTAGTCACTAATTTCATTCATCCAATGTCATTGCATCATACTCAACTCTTTTTATTGCAGGCTTCAAACTCTTATGATCGGTAAAAAGTTCATATTTGGTACAGTATAGATATGATGCCATAACTTCAAAGCAGATATAACCGCTACAAATTCCAAATCATGAACAAAATAAAAAATCATGTTCTTTCAGTTGACTTAAAACATATGCAATCACCTTACCATTTGCATTCACACACATCCTCCAAATTCCTCAAATCCTAGGGGCAAAGGTAATTCATAAGCTTCACAAGGTCTTGATTGCCATGCCTTGTGCCCCCAACCAATCCCACTTGACATTCTTTTTGGTCATAGTCATCAAATGCAATAAAGACCTTGGAACAGATTAATTAATTATCAAGTAACTCCTATAATTGAGATAGGACAGTGCTAGCTGACAAGGATCACGACTATGGGCATGGCCCTAAAAACTTTGCTGATAGAAAACTCAATCAGCATATCCAAAAACTTACAATCTATATGGACATCCATAAACTTATTCATTTTTATCTTGACATCAATCACATATGCTGAATAAGACTAGCATCCTTAAGCAAGACAATATTGAGCTTTCGTCATCGACATAAACCTAATATATCTTGACCGTAACTTTAATAAACCAAACATCAGATCACCATTCAGTCTCATAATCCGCTTAACCTTTTTAGAACATAAAATATCGAGCTCATCCTCAACAAGTGTTACACTCTTAAACACGTCGGGCCCATAGCGACACATCATATTTAAAACATGCATTCTTCCAAGACACGTAGCACTAGAGTCTTAAAACATACCACACAAGGTCTTTTAAACAACGGCGACCAAAAACTAATTAATAGTCTCGATATTATAAATGTAAATCAAAACATAAGCAACCGAAAATTGTCATTAATTCGGACCTTTGCCCTTATCGATCTCAATCTTTCCCGAATCCCGACCCTCGTTTGAGCGTAGGTCTACTAGTTACAACTCCCAACTATACCCATATTTGATCCATATATTTCTCATCAAACATACATAAGATTATACTTCAAACATTAATCTTGACCTCAAATGCAACAAATCTTTCATTCAAAAATCTATTCAACTATTATCTCCAAGAAAATCTTATGATAAGTCTTATCTTGTAGTTACCCCCTTATATTATTGACACCCGTCATGACCCAAACTTAAACACAACTTCCGGTTTAAGACTAGATTACCAACCTAATTCTCTTAAACCATCGCTTTGATACCAATTTATAACACCCTACTTTTAGGATACAAATTTCTACCAAAATTTCGGCATGACCTATTCGAAAATTCGTCATATGCCTGTTTCATAACCTGCTTACATCCGTATAAAATGATTCCCAAAACAAATCTATACAAAAAGCCACAATTACATGAGCTAATCTATATACATAGAACTAGTTTTTAATATGATACCACTACAATTCTCAACAAGTTCCTAATGGAAACTAAATCATTTATTTTCCCAAGCAAGTCATCAACGCTGCACCATGGTTCCATATCATGTATTAATTTATTAATTCTTACCGCTAGCACTATCAGTTGCATCCCAATACGATCCTCATTGGGCGGATGATGATCCGACCCCTTTACCAACCTCTACCGGCTAGGTCCTCAACCTGTAAAATTTCAGCTCAATCGGATCACGTTTGCTTGTCGATCAGTTCTCTTGATGAAACTCGCGCAATGGTGGACGAAAATCCGAATGTACTTGAAGATAGAGGAAATAAGAAGTTTCTTTCCCCTTTTCTTCCCAAACCTCTATATATATGTCTTTTCCTTTATCTAATACCTTTTAAAATCCTTCTCCATCATTTTCTTTTACTTATAAGGTTATAAATATTTATTTCTTTTATCTCTTCTAAAACAAACACCGTTTGCCTACAAAAATATCTATCAAATCTTATTTAACTACAAAAATATGTATGCTAAATTTTGGGGTGTTACACAATCCAAATAAAGATAAATGCAGCGGACTACTAGAAGTCTAATGTCAACAGCTGAATGAAAAACAACTGACACGAAAAATACTAAGCTAGAACACCCTCTAGCCTTCACATCCTTCCCTTAGCCTTTTCACCTCTATCAATGATTCCCTTACCTGAAAAGGTTAGTTATGAAAACGTGGGTTAGACCATAAGGTCTAGTGAATTCCGCATAAAAGAGAAAACAGTTCCACAGTTCAAAATCAGATAAAAACATGCAATGGTTTACGAATAAATTATCCTATTCCCATAAAGAGAACATTTACTATTTTAAAACGTTGACAATTGATAGTCACACCCAACTATAGGGTTTATCCCACCTATAATTAGAAGTGTACCTATATGTAGGATTTATACCACCTACACATAGGATTTTATATATATGACCCCTATACGTAGGATTTATCCCACCTAGATAAAGGAATTAAGACAGGTAATGCGCATACCAACTCCAAAACTCATAAAAGTGATCATGGCAATTTTACGTGTAAATAAACATTTAGAGAAAAACCATAATCAACAAGTAAGCATTTAAAATCTTCCACATTGCATTTTTAAGTGATAGGGAACTCACCTGGATTGGACATAACGGGTCCGAAGCTTAAACGGTCTCAACTTTCAAACCGAATGCCTAAAATCAACATCAAGAAATGGGCGTTAACCCCAACGAATTACCCCAAAAGCCTTCTAAAAGAGACTTAAGATAAACCCCTAAACCATAGGTCCAAACTCTAGCTCGAAGCGGAAATTCAAACGGACAAACTCACTATGAGATAGTGAGTTACACGACTTATGTTGCGGCCTCAACCGACGCGGCAAACCGCGGGACTTAGTGTTTCAGCTGGTTCGAACCAGCAAATAAGAAACAGCCCCAAAACCCCGCAAAACTCCAAAAACTTATTCCAACCATTACCAAATCAAATATAATGAATATATTAAGCTCCCAACCAACATTTAACCTTATGGAGACATAAGAGCATGATTTACCCAATTAATCATCTATAGAAACCTTGAGATTGAGCTCCAATGGAGGTATTCATAAGAAAGCTCCAAGAATTGAATAACAAACCAATAGCTCAGCATAAAAACCTCTAAATCCTCAATCCCCATTGAAAAGAAAGGATTCCATCAACCATGGATGGTTTGCTCATCTAGAGCATAGGGTTTAAGACCCATTTATGAAATAATTAAAGAAGGGAGATGCAATATATCTGAAATGATGATTCCCTTCAAAGAAGATGATGATTTTAAGCTTTCTTCTTCTCTTTCTCGTCTTACTTGCCTCCGAAGAACACACACACACATTTGGTTACTTATTTGAGAATGAAGAGATGAATGAGGAACCCTTATCTCATTCCTTTATATACTTATGGGCTTTTCCCAAAAATCCCTAGCCCATAGAAAATCAGATCCACATTAAGACAAAGCCCAACAGCTTAAATTAATAACCCAAGAATTAGCATTAATTACCTTTTATATTTTTGGGTTATTACAACACCTCCCCCTTAAAAGAATCCCATCCCGGAATTCCTTCATCAAAGAGATACGGGTACAACTCTTTCATTTTGGACTCTAGATCCCACATCGCTTCTTGCCCTTTGTGAAACCGCTACTGCACTTTCACCATAGGTATATTTTTGTTCCTTAAACTTTTGATCTTTCGGTCAACGATTGCCTCATGCTCTTCTATAAAATTCAACTTTTGATCAATTTGGACCTCTTGCAATGGCACAGTCATTTCAGCTTCCGCCAAACACTTCCTCAAATTAGAGATATGAAAGGTATTATGAATACCTTGCAAATTTTCCGGCAATTCCAACTTGTACGCAACTTCCCCAACTCGTTCAATTATAGGAAAGGGTCCAATATAACGCGGACTCAACTTTCCTTTCTTCCCGAAACGCATTACACCCTTCCAAGGTGATACTTTAAGCGTCACGAGATCACCCACTTGAAATTCAAGTGATTTCCTTCTCTTGTCGGCATAGCTCTTTTGCCGATCCTGAGCTGCTTTCAACCTTTCACGAATCTGGTCAATCTTATCGGCTGTATTTGAACAATTTACGGCCCCGCCAATTGCTTTTCACCAACTTCATTTCAACATATGGAAATTCTACGTTTCCTCCCATACAACACCTCATAAGGTGCTGCCTAAATACTCGCATGATAACTATTGTTATATGAGAATTCAATTAAAGGAAGATGGCTTTCCCACGATTCACTGAAGTCGATAGCACAAGCCCTCAACATGTCTTCCAACGTTTGAATCGTTCTCTCACTTTGCCCATCCGTCTGAGGATGATACGCAATACTGAAATTGAGTTGCGACCCCAACTCTTTCTGAAAGCTTGACCAAAACATAGACATAAGACGAGTGTCGCGGTCCGACACAATAGACAATGGCACCCTGTACCTTGTCACAGCCTCATCAATAAAAGCTTTACTAACCTCTCCATAGAATAAGTTTTATGCATTAGAAGGAAGTGAGCCGACTTGGTGAGTCGATCCATAATCACCCAAATAGCGTCATACCCTTTCGAAGATTTAGGCAACCTGGTCACAAAATCCATAGTAATGTGATCCCATTTTCGAACGGGAATATCCAATGGTTGAAGCTTGCCATAAGGCCTTTGGTGTTCTACCTTCACTTGTAAACAAGTCAAACACCTTTCCACGAAGTATGCCACATCTTTCTTCATACCCGGTCACCAATAAAATTGCCGAAGATCTCTATACATCTTATTCGTACCCGGATGAATAGAGTACTTGGATTTATGCGTCTCATCCAACAATCTCTTACGACTGTCCCCAAATCTTGGAACCCAAACACGCTTGTTGTAACATTTCAAACCCCGATCATTCTCTAGCAAAGTAGACTCGACGCCTACCATTCGTTCCTTTTTAAGTTTTTCCGGTTGCAATGCCTCAAACTGGCATTTCTTGATTTCATCAAGCAAATTGAAATTCACTATGATCTTCATCGCAACAACTTTCGAGGCTTCACCTCTTTCCTTACGGCTCAAGGCATCGGCTACCACATTAGCCTTCCCCGGATGATACTCGATCTCACAATTGTAATCCGATAACAACTCCAACCATCTTCTTTGCCTCATATTGAGTTCCTTCTAATCGAACAGACGACGAAGACTCTTATGATCAGTAAAAACCTGACACTTGGTCCCGTACAAATAGTGTCTCCAAATCTTTAAAGCAAATACCACAGCGGCTAACTCGAGATCGTATGTAGGATAACGTCTTTCATGATCTTTCAGTTGTCTTGATGCATAGGCAATCACCTTTCCACGTTGCATCAAGACGCACCCCAATCCCATTTTAGACGCGTCACTATACACAACGAAATCGTCGTTTCCGTCGGGTAGTTCTAAGATCGGTGCACCACTCAGACTTTCCTTTAAAACCCGGAATGTTTCCTCTTGCTTTTCCGTCCACGAAAACTTGACACTCTTCTTGGTTAACGAGGTTAGCGGGGTAGCGATACTAGAGAAGTCTTTAATGAACTTTCGATAGTATCCCGCTAAACCCAAGAAACTTCTTACCTCCGAAGGAGTCCTAGGCGGCTCCCAATTCTTTATTGCTTCAATCTTTGACGGATCAACCTTGATCCCTTCATTTGACACCACATGACCGAGAAACTGCACTTCTCGGAGCCAAAACTCACACTTAGAAAACTTCGCATAAAGTTTCTCTTGCTTCAACAAATCCAACAGTAAACGGAGATGCTCCACGTGGTCCTCTTCCGATCGAGAATAGATAAGTATGTCATCTATGAACACAATGACAAACTTATCCATAAACGTTTGACAAACCCGGTTCATCAAATCCATAAATGCTGCAGGGGAATTAGTCAACCCAAAAGGCATCACTAGGAACTCGTAGTGTCCATAACGAGTTCGGAACGCTATTTTCAGAACATCATCCTCTCGCACCTTGAGTTGATAGTACCCTGAACGAAGGTCAATCTTCGAGAAATAACTTACCCCATGGAGTTGATCGAACAAATCGTCTATCGTTGGAAGTGGATATTTATTCTTGATTGTGACCTTATTAAGCTCACGATAGTCTATGCACATACGCATAGTCCCATCCTTTTTCTTTACAAAAAGAACCGGTGCTCCCCACGGAGAAGTACTCGATCGGATAAAACCTTTATCCAACAACTCTTGCAGTTGAGACATCATCTCTTTCATTTCTGACGGCGCTAGGCGATACGGAGCTCTAGCTATAGGAGCAGCTCCCGGTATTAAGTCTATCCGGAATTCAACCTACGATCCGGAGGTAGTCTCGTCAAATCATCCGGGAACACCTCGGGATAATCACTTACGACAGGAAGATCTTTCACACTTCCTTTTTCCTTCTTAGCATCCACTACGTATGCCAAGAATCCACGACACCTTTTCCTAAAACACTTATCGGCTTTCACCATCGAGATCAAACTGGTCTTCCAGTCTCTACGATTCCCATAGATAACCACCATTCCCTTATCCGGAACGCTCACATGGATTAACTTCTTATTACACACTACGTGGGCGTTGTTCCTTGCCAACCAATCCATTCCCACAATGATATCGAACTCTCCCATAGACATAGGGTGAAGTGACAAAGGTATTCGGTTTCCCTCTATTTCTATCGTACATCCATCAAACACTTCTTTGACTAAAACGTAACCATCATTGGCCGTTTCTACCTCTATGGCATGATCAAGTCTCTTGGACTTTACTCCCAAACATTTCACCAATAAGGGTGACACAAAAGAATAAGAAACACCAGAATCAAACAACACCTTGGCAAATAAAGAGTTTACCAAAAAGGTACCTGTCACCACATCAGGAGTCTCTTCTGCCTCAGCGGTAGTCATTTGGAATGCTCTCCCCTTTGCTCTAGCTGGCTCGGTCCTCTTTTCCGCTCCCTTATCTCCATGACGAAACCCGGTGGAGTCGGATCCCCCTTTCTTTAATTGTGGGCAATCTGGCTTGATATGATCTGGAGATCCACACAAGTAACACTTCCTTGACGTAGTACAGTCTCGAGAATGGTGGGACATGGATCCACAACGATAACAACCCCTCGACTCGGAAACACACTCCCCACGATGGAACCGACGACATTTTCCACACGGTTTTCCACTCCCACTTTGCTTTCCCTTATGATCCGATTTGACAAACTTGGACTTCTTAGAGTCCATCACCGAACTTTCCCATTTCCGCTTTTCTCCCACCTTCTCGTCCACTTGACGGGATTTCTCTCTCTCAGTTTTCCTAGCCGCATCCACGGCCGCTTGAAAGCTAGAGTGATGAAGATTAATAACCAATTCCCGAATGTTAGCATTCAAGCTGCAAATGAACCGCTCAATCCGACGGGCCTCGTTCGGTACATAAATCTTGGCAAAACGTGCCTTCTCATTGAACTTAGCCGCATATTCATCGAAAGTCATATCCCCTTGCACTAGGGCCATGAACTCTTCCTCAAGTCGCCTCATCGTAGCCGGAGGACAAAATTGTAAATGGAATCTTTCCACAAATTTTTCCCAAGTCATGGTCCTAGCAGTCTTTGCCCCTTTCTCTCCCGACTCAACATCCCACCAATTGATCGCCTCGGACCTCAACATAGAGATGGCGTAAGTCACCTTATCCTCATCAGCACAATGACAAGTCTCAAATGCCAATTCCATTTCCCGCACCCAACGCAAAGCTAACGCCGGATCACACGCTCCTTCATAGAAGGAGGCTTGCAGGATGCAAAAGTCTTGTAGCTACACCCCTTGGATACCATAGAAGAATTAGGCACCAATGGTGTTTCCATAGAATGACAACTCACAACAGTCTTGGGTAGACTAGAATGCATGGAGAGCTCTATTTCTTCACTCTTCTCCCGACTCACAGGTTCTAACCTATTCCGATTGGTCAACAAAGTTTGAAGTGCGGATTGGATGTTTCCCAATTCAGTGACTAGTGCCTCTTGTACTCCAATGGCGGGTGTGGTTCCTTGGCCCCGCCTTCTTCCTCGAGCTAGACCCCTTGCACTCACCGAACTCTCTTACACGGACATCTCTGGTGCACTAGCATGTCCAATCCTTCCGTGGCCACGTCATCGACCACGACCCCTAGTTCCTCCAACAGTATGGATGGGTGCTTGACTCGCACTTTTTCCACGGCCTCTACCTCAGCCCTTTCCTCTAGATGGTGCACTCACGGCACCTCCCAAATCTACCGGTTCCTCTTCCCGGAGTTCTGATGAATCCGACCTAGCAATAGGTATGGATTGACTTCTCGTAACTCGAGCTGACACGATTCTTTTCAGCGAAAAACAAGCTTAACTTAAATGACAGTTCAACAATAATAAGGTAATGCAAAAGCACACACATGCACCTGTAAATTCGCAATTACGGTAGCCAAGTGTAATTCCCAATTTACCGCACATGAGGGTCCTCTCCCTACCCCATTATCACTTGCCCTGTCGAGATTATCCTAATTCAGTTGTGACTCCTAGCTCTACAGTCTAAGACTAGGTGCCACTCGGCTACCTAATTCACTTAAACTAAGGCTCTGATACCAATTTGTAACGACCCAAAAACCAAGGCCCAAGGTGAATATAAAACAAAATCCAAATTCATCAAATGATTAACCAACCAACGATTAATTCATTACATTCTCAATTCAAATAAAGATAAATGCAGCGGATTACTAGAAGTCTAATGTCAACAGCTGAATGAAAAACAACTAACACGAAAATACTAAGCTAGAACACCCTCTAGCCTTCACATTATTCCCTTAGCCTTTTCACCTTTATCAATGATTCCCTTACCTGAAAAGGTTAGTTATGAGAACGTGGGTTAGACCATAAAGTCTAATGAATTCCCCATAAAATAGAAAACAGTTCCACAGTTCAAAATCAGATAAAAACATGCAATGGTTTACGAATAAATTATCCCATTCCCATAAAGAGAACATTTACTATTTTAAAAATATGACAATTGATAGTCACACCCATCTATAGGGTTTATCCCACCTATAATTAGAAGTGTACCTATATGTAGGATTTATACCACCTAGACATAGGATTTTATATATATGACCCCAATACGTAGGATTTATCCCACCTAGATATAGGAATTAAGATAGGTAATGTGCATACCGACCCCAAAGCTCATAAAAGTGATCATGGCAATTTTACGTGTAAATAAACATTTAGAGAAAAACCATAATCAACAAGTAAGCATTTAAAATCTTCCACATTGCATTTTTAAGTGATAGGGAACTCACCTGGATTGGACACAACGGGTCCGAAGCTTAAACGGTCTCAACTTCCAAACCGAATGCCTTAAATCAACATCAAGAAATGGGCGTTAACCCCAACGAATTACCCCAAAAGCCTTCTAAAAGAGACTTAAGATAAACCCCAAAACCATAGGTCCAAACTCTAGCTCGAAGCGGAAAGTCAAACGGACAAACTCACTATGAGACAGTGAGTTACGCGACTTATGTCGCGGCCTCAACCTGCGTGGCAAACCGCGGGACTTACTGTTTCAACTGGTTCGAACCAGCAAATAAGAAACAGCCCCAAAACCCCACAAAACTCCAAAAACTGATTCCAACCATTCCCAAATCAAATATAATGAATATATTATGCTCCCAACCAACATTTAACCTTATGGAGACATAAGATCATGATTTACCCAATTAATCATCTATAGAAACCTTGAGATTGAGCTCCAATGGAGGTATTCATAAGAAAGCTCCAAGAATTGAATAACAAACCAATAACTCAGCATAAAAACCTCTAAATCCTCAATCCCCATTGAAAAGAAAGGATTCCATCAACCATGGATGGTTTGCTCATCTAGAGCATAGGGTAGGGTTTAAGACCCATTGATTCTATCATTGGACTCCATTGATGAAATAATTAAAGAAGAGAGATGCAATATACCTAAAATGATGATTCCCTTCAAAGAAGATGATGATTTTAAGCTTTCTTCTTCTCTTTCTCGTCTTCCTTGCCTCCCAAGAACACACACACACACACACTTCGTTACTGATTTGAGAATGAAGAAATGAATGAGGAACCCTTCCCTCATTCCTTTATATACGTATGGGCTTTTCCCAAAAAGCCCTAGCCCATAGAAAATCAGATCCACATTAAGACAAACCCAACAGCTTAAATTAATAACCCAAGGATTAGCATTAATTACCTTTTATATTTTTGGGTTATTACAGAGATTATAGCACCGGAGGACTTGAACTATAGACCGTGGGTGGTTCATCTCAATGACCGTGTGTCCCGTGATATGTTAGACCAGGAAATTATAGCACCGGATGACTCAAACTATAGACTGTGGGTGGTTGATCTCGATGACCGTGTGTCCTGTGGTATGTTGCTTCTAAGTAGAGAGCGAGTCTTAGGTGTTGGAGGACTCGAACTATAGACCGTGGGTGGTTGATCTCGATGACCAATATACTTTTATAGAAGTTCGATAGCGTTAAAACATGGCTTACTTTGTGTCTCGCCATCGTCAACGGAAATGGGTCTCCCCCGTCACTGAAAGTTGTTGATGTTTTGGGAATAGAGTTTGTCTATTATTATCGGTGACGTTCATAGAGTATGAAGTATTATCCATAATTTATATTATTGGATCTTTAAGACTTAATCATATTTTGGCCTCTGGGTATTCTATATCATGGAATTTTGGCCATTCATTGGTATTTTGGAGCATTTAAACTTATTCACATTTTGAGTGAGTAAAACGAGTGGAGTTCGTATTTGATTGGGTATCTTTATTTTAAAGCTCTCATTTCTACCGTATTTGATTCAAAGCTTTTACCATGAAAAGGATGAATTTGGAAAGATGTTGCTTTTATAATGAAGTCATTCCATTTGAGAAGTTATTATTTTTATCAAGCAATCTTTCGATTTCAACCGATTATAAATGTGTTATAAACACTTAAGCTAACTAGGCGTTAAGCCTAACCTTTTTCTTTGTCGGCATGTGCATCAGGTTATTGTTGGGGTTGGTACTAGCGACACATGTGGACTTGAGTGCTAGGAAGTGGCACGATAAAGATCTAGCTATTTGGTGAAGTTTTTTGCATTCGGAGATAACGAGTCCTTTGGGGTTTAGTAACACCCGACCATATGTAGGTATTTGTATAAGACTTGGTTTAACCTTGTCGAGGGTCATTTAGAATATTTATTGAGAAAATTCGGATTTCGATTTATAAGAGAAGGATTTTATTCCTTATTTATTGTTTTGATGAAAATTTTAATTTAGTCGCTCTTTCCAAATTTGAGGGTTTTACAAAATGAAGCTTACTTAGCAAGATCAAAGATGATTTTATCCTCGATGCACAAATGTCAAACCCCCATGCCCTTGTCAGAAAGTACGTATGGAGTTACTTGATTATCGCGTACGTGCTTTACCAACTATGATTAGGTAACTGCTCATATTCGACTAAAAGCATGGTTGCTTTATGAATAAATGACATGTCTCCAATGGATGTTTGACACATGGCATGTACCCTCTGACTTGCATTTAATACATTGGTTTAAATAGATGAAGACCCTCATCTTCATCTCCGTTCATGCTTAACTCTTTTCTCAAACCTTTGATTATTTCTCTTCTAATATCTCGTGCATCAAATTACTTAGTGATTCTTAGGTTATAATAGAATAGGTATTTATGCTTGTTCTTATTCGGCTTATATCCTATAAATTTATTTATCTCAATAAACTGATTTTAAAACTTAAAAGTTGTGTTTGTATTCATCTCTCCCCCTTCTACAAACTGTTTCTATACTTATACAATTTTATAGACTCCTTAGGGACCAACAGCAATAAGCAGTTTAAGTAAACAATCCTGAACACCCCCTAAATGTAGATGAAGGTTTTGTTCTAATCTTCTCACAATAACTTATTTATTACATACACACACACATATATATGTGGGGCAAATTAAATGAGGACCACAAAATGTTGTGAACTATAGGACCAATCTCAATCGCAATAAAAGATTAATCAATGGTGTGAGTTGGGTGGTAGCATTTGGCATATGTGATGTCATTTGTACAAACACATTTCACTTGAAATGAGATAAAAGTAAATGAATTTATAACCATGATTACTCCTATTATCAACAAACTATATAGGGAAAACTTTCACATCTATATATCCCTCCCATTTCTATCTCTCAGTGAAATTATATTATTTAAATCAATTTAAAATCATCTTCTTTTTACGATATATTTTTAAGTCTAAATCTGATGTGGTAATGTCAAATCTTAAAGTAAACACAAGTCAAATCTTAAAATTCATAATTTAAGCTACTCTGCATTGCAAAGAACAAGTGTCCAATAATGCAGTATCACAATATGTTGTTATTGTTGTGTAGCGTGCTCCAACAATGCATGTGTTGATACAGTGATGTGCTCATATGCATTACAACTTCAATTTTCAAATTTCAATATGCAAGACTAGGGTTGCAAACGAACATGAACGAAGGTTTGTCATGTTCACTTGTTTAACTTAACTAAACAAACGAACGAACATGAACGGTAAACAAAAGGATTTTTTTGTATTCTTTTTCGTTCATAAAGAAATGTGTTCATTAAGGTGCTAAACGAACTTAAATAAACATAAGTGAGCATAAACAAACAAACAAACACAAAGGAACAAAAACAACCACTATTACTTATCATTTCATGCCTCTAAGATTAATAAATGTAAAATTGGGTAAATTTAGGGTGAACAAAATAGGAATTTTAAAAAATTTAATTTAATAACTAATTTTACATATTAATTTCAAGGGAAAAGATTAAGAGATAACCTTAAGAAAAAAAACACGGATATCCACGAAAAACGGATGAAAAAATCTATCAAAATGGATGTCAAATTATAGATAATAAAGTGATCGTTTTTTGGGCAATTCGTTTCGCTCCAATTTTTGTTATATTTCGTTGATTTTCGATTTAATGTTCTGTTCATTTACATCTTTATGCAAATGTTGATGACAATTTGATGCCCCTTTAGGCTTTGATGCCCTGTGCGGTCGCACGGGCTGCACGTGGCAAAGATCGACCCTGTTTTTAACTCCAAAAAATATATAAAAACGAGCATTTTATTCTATTTAATTTGACAACGGTATCATCATATATTGTTTTGACATTTTCTTAATTATTACAATTTCAATATGAAACAATAAAGTTATTTAACTTATGTGTTGTTTCACCTTGTGAAACGACACTTTAGTGTTTCACATCGTATTTAATGTCAAATTTGTTTCCTTTCACATTGTGAAACAACACTACTTGTTTCACCATTTAAAACTAACACTTTATTTTTTTTACATTAGCATCATTATGTCTCAACGAAAGGGCTTTACAAGCGGCATTGCCCTTATTTCAAAGTATGAAACAACATTTTAGTCTTTCACATCAAATTTCACGTTAGATTGTTTTATTTTCAAATTGTAAAACAACATTAAATTTGTTTGATCTTAGCAACATTATACTATGTAACACCTCTAAAATATGATACAATTTAAACCTGCAAATTTTAAATGAACAAGCTTGAAAACAAACATAATTACCAAATAAATGGGGAAGTAGTAAAGGAGTTTACGTCTAAACAATGGATGCTAGCTAACAACCTGTTAATATACACTACATCGTGATATAGATTACATTCGGGTGTTGCTAGAATCCTCAAAATAAATGACATCTAGTAACTTCACAAATACATCTAAGAATGATAGCTCAAAAATGCCTCTACCGACAACAATTCTACATTCAAACCCTAGGAGCTCCACCGCTAAGGGAACCTGATATACAGGTCATTTGAGACAAAGTGTTAGATTTAATGCCTAGTAAGAACAACAATTATTGAATAAAATTATAAAATATTTAAAATGGAAAACATAATTTTGATCAGATCATCTATATAATTAACTCAAACTTACATTTGGGAGGACATAATATATCATAAGATAGCAGGGGAGACCCGATTACCAATAACCATGATGGAACACATAAGTAAGCCACAATTCAATGTTATATAAACATCACTGAGGAATAATCAAACATTAAGATCAACCTCTCCAGGTTTATAGTTTAATGAAGTGACAAGCTCAACTACTCTTAGTCTTTTTTCTTATGAAGTTCCCAAGTTCAACCATATAGGTCACTACCTTGAGATCTCCAAGATTATAGTTAAGCTAATTCACTAGAAATTACATTTTATGGTCTATGGTTGATGCCCGACTACAAAAGTCCACACCGTGTTTTCTTTAAAGACCAGTGTCTATTTCAAGTCACAACGAGGGAATAACATCCCAAACATACCAAATAAAATTGACTTCTATGTCAATGGATTCAATGCATTCTAGCCATATTTTATGTTTCTAATTAGATATATGATCTTCACACATTATAGATACACTTATGTATGTAATCCCATCAAGTGGGTACAATCTCATTTTTATGAACAAGGCATAAATACATGAACATTATAGCTTTGAACTCCAAATTCAACAAGGATTTGAAATAATCATTTTCCAAGTGTTTTTAAACAATTCCCCATGCTTGTTTTATAAAAATAAACAAAATCCCCAAAATGTACAATTTTGACCTAGCTGGTCCAAAATCAACCAAACACAAAATTACTTGAAATAGAAACTTAGAGGAAGTAAAATACATTATTTTAACATTTATATGATTTACAAAAAGCAAAGAACGAACTCCTAATGTTAGGTTTTGGGCGAAAACCTAGAAATCACCGAAACTCTTGAAAAAAGGATGAGCACGCTTGAATTTTGAACTCTAGGCTTCAATCATTAGCTTAGATGATGTTTAAACCTTTTGGAATGGTTGGAAATGAGAAGTAAATTTTCCAAAAATCGCATTCAGTGAAGAGGGAAGAGAGAAAAAGAAGGAGAAAAAGAAGGAGAAAAAGTGAAAGAAATCCCATTTTCGCTCTTTTAGTGCGTCAAACAGACTTCCACACGACCTGGCGTGCGACTACAAGTCACGACGCAGCCCGTGCGCACGCCCAAAGCGACCTCAAGTCGCAGGGAAGGTCGTGTTGTTATTAAAACTTTCCTGATCACTTCCTTTTTTGAATATAACCCAGCCAAAACTAAACCCAACATAACCACAAGTTTACTAACACCAAAATTCAATCTTACTTAACTCAGACGTCGAAATAAGACACAATTATAAAATTGAGAAAGCTCGGTTGTTACGTATTGTCTCATTGGATTAAATAAACTTCTGGTGTTTCAGAATATTAGTGAAACTATGTTGTTTTGCGGTGTGAAAGGAAACTTGAGTTTTAATTGATGTGTTATTTCACTTGGGATGAACCAAAATACGTATATGCTCTTAATTGAACACCTAAAGAAGCCTAAACGAACCAAAATACACATTGATTTCATCTTTAATTTTCTTTCGATTTCTTTACACTCATATCGGCAAACATCTATAGAACGATTGCAAAAAAGTGTGAACGATGAAATGAAATAAACTCATTAAAACGAATGGAGATGATGGAACAAACGGTGACCAAATGAAAATGAAGGTGGTTCAAAGAGTATTATATTATGAAGCAAAGAAAACATTCCAAAATTGGAGGGAATAGATGTCAATTCAAGGGTCATGGTAGGTGGTAGCTGACTAGCTATTAAATTTCTGTCGTCTTTGAAGTTTTAGAGTGCTGAAAAATGTTGCCTTAGCTATGACGAGAAGAAAACCATTGAGGCGTGCTTTAAGAATAAACAAAAATGTTTAAAAAGAAAAAAGTCGTGGATTTAAAAAAACAATGAGAGAGGTTGAGATTTTGTAGAAAAACTGTGGTTTTAAAATGTCATGAGAGGTTGAGAGTAGGGGTGTTCAAAGAACCTGGAAAACCGAGAAATCGAGCCGAACTGCTAGAACTGAGACCTTAGAAAACGATAACCGAAAAATCCAAAATCAAAAAAACCGAAAACCGAAAAAACCCGGGTATTCATAGATAGGTTTAGGTTTTAATTTTTAGGTATTTGCATGTATCCTGACCAAATCGATATAATGTATATATAATATTTATTATATATATATATATTATTCATTTATATATTTATTAACATAAAGTTAAATAAGTTAAAAGATATTTTACGTTTTATTGTCAAGCATCACGATGGATGATTAAATTTGGAGGTATGAAGTTATGAAAGAGTCAACATTAACTGAAAATGGATGTTTTTAAACAATTAAAATTATTTTAATTTTTAGCGCTTTGATAATCTTTATTATTTGTTATGTAGTCTTTTTAAATGTTATATTTTTGTATTATTTTTATATTGTGAAAGATAATTTTTTTTTTAAATTCGGGTAACTGGGAACTAAAACGCAGGTAACGCCTTAGTTCAGTTCGCACTACAAAACAAATGAGCTTTTTCAACGAACCATTCCCTTGAAAATCCGTTGAAAATGGTGAGTTTCAACATATTTTCAACGGAATGCCTCGTCGAAAAAAGTTTGGTTGAAAATGCATGTTTGTATGAGATTTTCAATGGAAATTCAGATAAAATTCGTAGAAAATTTATGTTCTATCAATAAACTCTCTAAAATTCGTAGAATATTTTCAACGATATTTTCCGTTGAAAATTTTCATTTAAAATACTCAATTTTCTAGTAGTGTCGGTGCGGTGCTGTTCGGCTCAACCTACGGTTCGATTTCGGTTCGGATAATCAGGTATCCGCCTCTCACTACAAAAATAACGACTTTTTCCGGAGAAAAATGTCGTCGGCAAAAGTCTTGAAAGTCGCCGGCAAAGGCTCAAAACTTTTTGCCGACGGACTTTTCCGTCCGCAAAAGTTTCCATGAAAAGTTGGTCTCTACAAGTGTTTTTGGCGGCGAAACTATGAGTCGTCGGTAAAGGTACATTTGCCGGAGAAAGATTGTCGTCGGTAAAAACTAGAGTTACCGGCAAAAACACTTCTCAAGGAATCGTAGAAAATTCTTTTCCCGACAAGTTACTACTTTTGCCGGCGTAATTTTTTGCGTCGGGAAAAGTTTCCTTTGACTTTTTGGTCAACTATTTATCGGCACAAAAATCCGTCGGCAAAAGTGTTTTTAAAGTTTTGTGCATAACTTTTTACCGACATAAAAATCCGTCGGCAAAAGTGTTTTTAATGTTTTGTGCATAACGTTTTACCGACATGAAAACGCGTCGGCAAAAGTTTTTTAAACTTTCGCGCATAACTTTTTACCGACATAAAACCTCGTCGGCAGAAGTTTTTTAAACTTTCGCCCATAACTATTTACCGACATAAAACGTCGCGGGCAAAAGTGAGTTGAATATTTTGGTCAACGTTTTTACCGGCAGAAAAAACACGATGGCAAAACTTGTTGGACAATTTTTTGACAACAAAAATAACTAATAAACAAATACAAAACCAATTTAAAACACAAATTAGCTAATTAATAAAAAAATATCATTTAAACATAATCCCAACCAAATCAAAATATCTTTTAAACATAATCCCAACCAAATCAAAATATCTTTTAAACATAAGCCTAATGAAATCAAAATATATTTTCAAATAAAATAAGAAATAAAGGTAGGTAAAATGCACTAGTCAAGATTTTCTGCACCTTCATCTTCATCTTCATCATGGACCGACTCAGTTGGTTGACTAATAGTTGCATCGTCAAAGATAACTGGAGGTGGAGGCGGAGCTCGTACCGTCGATAACAAATGTTCCGGTAGATTTAATCCTGGGATTAGGCCTTGAATTTGCTGAAACATTTTTTTCATTTCATTCATGTCTTGCGTTTGTTCCTTCAAAAATTCATGTTGGGCAGTTGCATATTGTTTGAGTTGTTCGTTCTCTTTCATTATTCTCTCCATGTTCTCTTGTTGTGTACTAGAGGTTGAGATCGAAGTACGTGCTCTTTTCCCCCCAAATGCTTTCAGCCTAGGCAACGATCCGAATCCTTTTTTATGTCGGGACCGTGAGCCTAGAACATCTGAAACAATATCCAAGTCGGCAGGAAACTGGACAGTGTCACCTTGATCAGACGAGACAACAGGTGTACTTTGTGATGCACGTCTTTGAACCATCTCTTGCTAAATAAATAAAATAAAAAGAAATATTAGAATCATTGTATTATAAATAAAGATTGGATAAAAATGATAATAGGTCAAACAAGAACAAAAAAAATTGTAAAACAATTAACTTTATAGATCAAACAATTTATTCAGTCCATTAAGCTCTTACCGAATAGCCCCTTAGTCTAGTTGCTTACCGAATAGTCCATAAGCCTTATTCAGTCCATTAAGAATCTGATCGACTTGGAATCACCTCATTTGGACCATCCATTGATTTTAGACAAATTTTACAAAAAAAAGGTGTCTGATCCCAAGTACATTATGATTAGTCCCAAAAACCCACTTTTTTGAACCACTTAGAGACACAATTGGGTTTCAGACCCTTGATAACAATTATAGTATACACTAAGGATTTTCTACCTGTAAATTTTGAGTATATTCCGACTTACAATTTGTGAACTTTACCACATATTAACCAGTACTCAATAGCAAATCAAGCACATGGAAAAACCAAATACAAATATCATCTTAATGATTCTATTTCCATAGTTTTTCAGATAACTCTTAATGTGCATATAATAAGAAAACAAATCAAGCAAAAACACTACAAAAGCATGCACCGCAAACAAGTCTATGAGTAAACATAAAAAAGTGAACTTACATGTGCCTTCTCCGCTTCCTCACTTAGCCAACCATCTTGCTTTCGGTGGAGTTTTTCAAATGTGTCGATCGTGCTTGGAGGTTGACCAGATTTTGAAGCCTAGATTGAAAAAGACATTTATATACGATCATAACACAAAATAAAACCAAATATAGATGTAATTCATATAACTTACCATTTCAGAAGTATGTGCCACAATAGTTTTAGAGCCATGCCCTCCTAACATAGACATTTTGGCCCTATTCGCCTTGTTTCTCCGAGATATAACCTATTAAACATGAACACATTATAACATAATAAATAATTGTTTGTTTAAAAATAGTATAATAAATGTTGTTTTACCTGTTGTGGCTCCGAACACCAATGATCACATAACTTTTCCCAAATAGCTGGAGATACATTATTGTACGGGCGTGTTTTCGCCGTCTCGGGGTTTGTCTCTCCCCCAATTTTGCGCCAATGTTCTTTCATTGCATACAACCATTCAGAATAATATGTTTGCATATTTCGATCCATTGAATCCTTGATGATGGCATCGTTAAGCGGAAAATGGAATTTCTCCTATAAAAAGAATATATATATATATACACATATAAATCTTCACGATTAGTTATAACTTAGACTAAAAGTTAGTAATCAACTTACAGATAGTTTTTGGTAAATGATTTGGATGTCTGTTTGTGGCACTTTCTTCCAGAAGAAATATTTCGAAGACACATTTTCTCTCACCAAATTGGCTGTGTAGTTGTTAAAATCATTTCCCGTACTTATCAATGGCTTTTCCAGTCATCGCATCAAATGACACTTCTAGATGGGTAACCCCTGTTCCTCGCTTCATTGCAATCTCCTTCTCAATAGCAGCACCATAATAACTTCCACGAACTCTCTTACCTGTACCGGTTGATCCTGAAGCTTGCATTCTGTATGTTCAAATCATAATTAACCATTATATAACAGTATCAGCATGTATATGTATGTCCATATGTATACAACTTTAAATCTAAGTGTTTAAAATGTAAATCATTCACAACAAGGTCTATAAACAATTGTTCCATACTTTTTGTTTTAGTTTGGATGCATTAAAGGGACAAAATAAACAAATAGAGTCAAAAGAAAGTTGATGGACAACTATCTAATGAATGGAGTTTAACTCAAGATGTAATTTTATTTTATCAATTTGATTCAATTAAACTCATAAGCTAAAAATCATTAATCATGATTCATGACTGAATTAATCACTATCACCATCACTATCAACAAGTAAATCCTCTTCATCATCTTCATACTCGCCCTCATTTTCTTCATCCTCGTCATCTTCATACTTGGTAGCGATTCTCCATGGTAATGCCACACTTGGTAAGTCACTTGGATGCCATTGACAAACAAATGCATTCTGATTGCTTCAAGAGTCTGGAACTTAGCATTCCCACATTTCTTACATGGACAACGACTTAGATTTCGATAATCAAGATGATTTTTAGCAACTCCTATAAACTCCTCAACACCCTGTCTATATTCCATTGATAGGCGATTTGCAACACTTACCAACTCCGGTTAGGTGCCATCCTCTATAAATGAATACAACACATATTAGATGTGTACATGGTTGGGTTTAGTTGGGTTTATTGCCTAACTATAGATGTTGCTTAATCTAGTTTTCATCAATTTCAATTGAAAGGTTCAAATGAGTTTTACTATTGATATAAGGATTTTAAAAACCTATGTTATTAATGGATTTTTTTTAATACTTTTATGGTTTGTTTTGGATGTTGTTGTAAAGATTCATATATTTATCCTTTTAGCTTGTTTCTATTGTAGTGTTTCATGGTTAAAGATACTATTTCAACAATCGAGTTAGAACTCACATGTATCTAACGACTAACATATTCATATTTAAGGATTTTACACAAAGTGGTATAAATTACTTTCTTAGTTGAAGCATCCCAATTATGACACTACTGGAGAAACAAGCTTAATAAATACAAAGAGGAAGCATCTTTTATTTGCAATCAGAAAATATATATTGGGAAAGAAATGCATATTTCTGTAAGGTCATTTAATCTACAATCTTTTAAAGAACAGTTGAAGTGCTCATCAATTCCCTTAAGGTCATTTAATCTACAATCTTTTAACTCACTTTACATGCAATAAATGGCTTATAATGTATGTTCTTGTCGACCAAGTCTCTCTTATTTTATGAAAAAAAAAAAAAAAGGAAGACGGATAACGGTATATACATCTCATGCAAATGATTGTATGTCCCTAACAAGTTACATTAAATATGTATCGAGTGAAGCAACGTTAATGTACAAAATAAAATTTGTTATAAACATATAAATACATCATATGCAAAATAATAACATCAAAATCATGTTGAAATTACAGAATTGATATGTCCCAAGATATTCGTAAATACATGGACAAAACCTAGCTGTGATATCTTTGCATTCATTTAGGATAGGATGAATATGCTCACCCAAAAGAATAAATAATAGAAAACCCCTATAAATACCTAATTCCTAAGTATCTAAATTGTAAATAATTATTTATAAACAACTATAATGCTAATAATGGTGTAACAAGCTGATAAATGAGTTTGTTTGTAGTGGTTAGGGACCCCAATTATAAAACAACAGAAGTGTTAATTATAAAAAGGGGGTAATTCATGTATGTGGAGGAACCCACGTGGAAGTTTAAATTGATAAGGATATTGGCATATATACATCAAAACAAAGAATAATGGGCCTTATTGGCTTACAATGAGTTATATCGGATGATAGTTGGTTGTAATGGGTCATATTGGGTAATAATGGGACTTATTTGGTCATATTGGTTCTGATAGGTCGTATTGGATGATAGTTGGTTGTAGTGGGTCATATTGGGTAATAATGGGCCTTATTTGGTCATATTGGTTTACAATGAGTCATATTGGATGATTGTTGGTTGCAATGGGTCATATTGGGTAATAATGGGCCTTATTTGGTCATATTGGTTTACAATGAGTCATATCGGATGATAGTTGGTGGTAATGGGCCATATTGGTTAATAATGGGCCTTATTGGTTTACAATGAGTTATATCGGATGATAGTTGGTTGTAATGGGTCATATTGGGTAATAATGGGCCTTATTTGGTCATATTGGTTTACAATGAGTCATATTGGATGATAGTTGGTTGCAGTGGGTCATATTGGGTAATAATGGGCCTTATTTGGTCATATTGGTTTACAATGAGTCATATTGGGTGATAGTTGGTTGTAGTGGGTCATATTGGGTAATAATGGACGTTATTTGGCCATATTAATTTACAATGAGTCATATTGGATGATAGTTGGCCGTAATGGGTCATATTTGGTAATAATGGGCATTATTTGGTTATATTGATTTACAATGAGTTATATTATATTATAATTGGTTGTAATGGATAGTAATAAATCATATTAGACTGTAAGTTTGATGATAATAATGCATCATATTGGTTTGTAATGGGCAATGGAATGTATTTGGTCAGGTCCGTCCGTTCCTGAGGGTGTTCAAAAAGGGATGTGACGTTGCATCGGGCCTCCGATCATCATATTGGTTAGTAATGGCCAACCGGTTGTATTTGCATTGGGCCTCCAATCAATAGGTAAGTGAATTTTTTTGTTAACAGTATAAAAACACTTTTGCCGGCGAGTTTGCAAAGTTCGTTGGCAAAACTTTAAATAAAAAAATTATTAATTATAATGAAATAATTTTTGTTGGCAAGTTTGAGAAGTCCGCCGGCAAAAGTTTAATTGAAAAAAAATATTAATTATAATAATTAATAGAGTAAACTACATACTTGGTCCTTATGGTTCATTGATTTTAACACTCTGGGTCCCTAAAGTGAAATATCTATGGCTTGCATCCTCATGGTTTCCATTTTATAACGTGTTGGGTCCCTAAAACTAACTCCGTTAGTTTTTGGCCGTTAAAACCCACATGTGCAAGGCACATGATGGGTATTTTGGTCATTTCACTCTCTTTTCCTGCTATCTCCTTTCTGATGAAGAACACCATGAAGAACACCTTCATAATAAAGAACACCATGAAGAACACCTTCATGATGAAGAACACCATGAAGAACATCAACAAAATCAATAACAAAATAATGAAGAACACCAAGAACAACCACCCTTTAATCATCATCACCACAAAATCAATAACAAAATCAAAAATCCTAAAAACAAAACACAAACTCACAACACTAAATCTAAATCCATAATTTGTTTTTTATAAACTTTTTGTTTATAAAAACTAAACATTTTTTACAAACCAAATCCCATGATTATTCATACAAAATTCAAATAAATCTTAAACATTTTTACAAATCTTAATACAAAAAGAACCCTAAATTATAACCAAAATTTGAAAAAAAAAGCAGGATGAAGATGAAGATGATTAACCCAGAAAGATTTTAGAAGAAGGAAGGGGAGAGGTTTTAAAGATGAAGATGATTCACCCACCACCACCACCACCGTCGCCACCAGATCCCACCGCCACCACCGCCACCACCAGATCCCACCACCGCCGCCGTCAGATCCCACCGCCACCACCGTCGCCACCAGATCCCACCACCACCGCCGCCGTCAGATCCCACCGCCACCACCGCCACCACCAGATCCCACCACCGCCGCCGTCAGATCCCACCGCCACCACCGTCGCCACCAGATCCCACCACCACCGCCGCCGTCAGATCCCACCGCCACCACCGTCGCCACCCGATCCCCCCCCCCCACCCCCGCCGCCACCGCATCCCACCGCCACCACCCTCGCCACCAGATCCTACCGCCGTCGCCACCAGATCCCGCCGCCACCACCGTCGCCACCAGATCCCACCACCACTGCCACCACCAAATACCACCACCTTTTCAAGATCTGAACTATAGTTTGAAGAAATTCTTTTTTGAGGGAGTTGAAAGGAGAGAAAGAAATCTCAAGGAGTGGAGAGGATTTCAAGAAAAGTAATGGTGATTTGAGAGTTTCTAGGAAAAATTAATGGGGGTGGAGGTTAGGGGAGGGTTTCAAGAGAAGTGATGTTTGATTTAATTTTTGAATTTATTTAATTTTTATTAAATTAATACTAAACCTGAAATGACAATAATACCCATCATGTGCCTTGCACATGTGGGTTTTAACGGCCAAAAACTAACGGAGTTAGTTTTAGGGACCCAACACGTTATAAAATGGAAACCATGAGGATGCAAGCCATAGATATTTCACTTTAGGGACCCAGAGTGTTAAAATCAATGAACCATAAGGACCAAGTATGTAGTTTACTCTAATTAATATTTGCTGGCAAGTTTAAGAAGTCCACCGCCAAAAGTTTAATTGAAAAAAAACATTAGTTATAATAATTAACATTTGCCGGCAAGTTTGAGACGTCCGCGGGCAAAAGTTTAATTGGAAAAAAAATATTAATTATAATAATTAACCTTTGGCGGCGAGTTTGTGAAATTGGTTGGCAAAAATAGTTTTGCCGTCGGTTTAAGAAACTTGTCGCTAAAAGCAGCTTTTACCGGCGACTTATACGAAATTCGTCGGCAAAGGTTTATTTTTGCCGGCGACATTGTCCTTCGGCAAAAGCCTAAAGTTTTGCCGGAGATTTTCGTTTACGTTGCCGGTAAAAGTTACATTTACTGACGGACTTCCCAAACCTGTCGGTAAAAGTGTAGTTTCTTGTAGTGTCTTACAGTTTGGTTCACGTTTTTCTTTACTAACCGAAGTGAACCGAACCGTAAACACCCCTAGTTAAAAGATTTTAACGATTTAGAATCACAGGAGCTAGAGAAAGAAAATAAATATTACAATATTATCATTTTTTAAAATAAAAATCATAAAACAAATTATATGACTATAAAAATTTAGTTCTCACAATTCTCAACTATTTTTTTTAGTTTTTATATCATTGCCATCCTATATAAATAAACAGACAAGGATATGTAGTTTGTATTTGTCGTGGTTGTTGGCTTTTCCCATCAATTTTTAAATTCTTGGGTCCATAGCTCTCCATCACAACTCCTCAAAGACATTAATAAGTGTGTGACATTTACTCATTTATGTGTACTGTTCACTTTGCACATGCATTTCGCATTTTAATATGTATTATATATATATATATATATATATAGATAGAGAGAGAGGGGTTCCTTTTTTCTGTTAACCCAGATAAATAGTACAGACTTTGTTAAATAAAGTATTTTCGTTTTTTTTCATATATTGATATCACATTCCTTAAGTATCTCATTCATTAATAAACTTGTTTAAACTTACTTAGTTATCTTATTCATGCACAAGTTTCATCTATGAATTTCAGTAATAAATTTGAAACAACCAAAGTTTATACACGAAACAACATCATGAATTTCAAATAAAAATCATTGTTTTTCACCTACCAACTTTAAATAAAAATCACTGTATTTCATTTCTGAACTTTAAATAAAAATCATTGTTTCACCTATGAACATTGTTAAAGAAACAACCAAAATTCATAGATGAAACAACACCATAAACTTTAAACAAACATCACATAATCATGAGAGGGATAAATTTGTGGGTTTCTAAATCAAATTTATAATCATTTTGTGATACAGAATCAATACAAATCCAAAATCCAACAAACTAAAACAAAAATGCAAATGAAAAACCTAAATTGAATTCAAACAAAATATCAAATCTTTACACACAAAAAATAGCACGTTCTAGACGAGGGTTTCTAGTGTAAGCTTGAATAAGAGAAAGTTACAAGGCAACGGGCATTGAGCGATATAAAGTACAAGAGCTTTCATTATGTTTTAGGCAACGTGTGATGGTGGTCGTCACCATAACAAAATTGGATTAATAGGACACCCAAAAATGTTAAGTGTCTTAATAGACCGCTTTATATGACTTAATTTTTAGGACCAAAAAGTAAAGTAATATATATAAAGACGTTGTAATAAGTTTATATGACAGTTTTGGACGTCTTAACAAGTTTTTTACGACACTTTGAATATATACAAAGTGTCCATTAGCAAGTTTATAGAACACAATTTGAAAAAAATGTCCTATATAAACAAGTGTCTTATAAAAGATGAGGTTATATAGGACACTTTCTCAGTTGTCCTATAGATTTTGTTAATGCGACGTTTTGTATTAAAAGTGTCCTAAAATACTTGTTAAAACGCTCAAAGCGTCCTAAAAAAGTTATTTCAACGCCTTTAGATAGAACGATTTATATTTTGGTCATAAATATTATATCCTATGAAAAGATCTATTACAACGCTTAGAAATTGCTGGCGTCCTATAAACTCAATTTTGTTGTAGTGTGTGTTGGCAACGTCGATGGCGAGGGGGTGCTGATGGTAACGTAGCGATTTTGTTAGAAAGATTCATCAATGCTGCCGGCAGATTCAAGAGGGGGGTAGTGGGAGGATGAGGTCGACAAATGCTAGAGTGAGAGAGGAGATAATGAGAGAATGATTATCTTCCAAAAATAAAATATGGTTATGTCTTCCGAAAGTGAAAACAAATTTTTAATCCAAAAATGCCCTCCATTTAATACATTTTAATTTGTTTCTTTTTTAATCAGAATATAAATGTATAACATCTTATTTAATCACAACCGTTGATTAAAAAAATGAAAGATTCAGATAAGTTTGTAAAGTTAGCATTATTATTTGGTTGACTGTGCCTCTATATTTGAGAGAAGAAATAAAAGAAAACCCAACCAAAAAGACGAGAACAATGTATCAACTTTTCGATATACAAATGACGGTCCAAATTCAAACGTAACCGTCTCTTATAATCATGGACTTAGTTTTGATAGAATGTAACCCCTTTTATTAGAATAAATAAATGGATGGTTTAGATGGATACTGTTTTAAGCCTACCACTATATTTTTTTTTTAAATCCATGCCACCACTTTGAAGGGTAAAATTTTATTATATATTAATTGACATATGTATTATAATCTCAATATTATAAAATTTTATTATATATTAATTGACATATGTATTATAATCTCAATAATCTCAATATTTAAATCCATGCCACCATATGTATTATAATCTCAATATGATAGGTAATACGATATCACAATAATTAACTACTATCATTTTTGTTTCTTAAAAAAAAAACTACTATCATTTTTGTTATAATTAATATATTGTGTAGAGTTACACATTTTAATATGTAGATTTTAAGATCTTTGAACTCTGTACTATGAAAGAAAATATTGTTATCAAATCCTCTTTTAAATATTACATGGATGAGAAAATTCTGATTAAAAATTTCTTTTTGGTAATTTATTTGACATAAAAATTAATCATCAATATATATGAATCTTGACCGCTCATCTATTTCGACTGGATCTTCTTTAAATGAAACTTACTTAAAATATTGGACCTACAAAGTTAACCAAAAAACGTACATACGACAATGAATATCAAGAATTACAATTTAAAAAATCGTCCCCCAAAAACCATACAAACTTTCAAAAATGGGATATGTAATAAAGCTTTCCGTATCGAACATTTAATGTGTATCATATTTTCACGTAACAACAAATCTCATAACATTTTACTTTCAAAAAAGTACACAAAACATGTTAAATTATATGTCTCAACTATCAACTACTACAATCCAACAACTATTGTAAATCAAATATCAAAATATTTTCTTTTATTGTAATTATTATGGTATCTTGCAATTTTTTTCATTTAAATTAAAGTGTATATCGATAATATTTTTCATAACCTCATATTCAACTGTAAATTGTTTACAAACAATTAAATTGTATGAAAATAAAACATAATTTGTTTAGATTTATGTTAAATGTAATGTAATATTACAATATTTATTTGATACTCCAAATGTGAAATTCTAAACATAAAATATGTTATATAAAATATAAATCAGATACATTTTTCATAAATATTACATATAAAAATTAGGTATTTAATTATTTAATATATCTAGATCACCAAAATAATAATTTTCAACTTACATTAAGCAAAACAAAAATAAAAAAAGTGAAAAACTATAACTTAATCCAATTTATTCTTTAAAAATTGAGAAAACACACTCATTTTGCTTATTATTTGGCACATTCATCTCTGGTTTGTTGGGTAACCAACCAAGTCTTCAGATCCAAGAAGTCAAACTTCAGTAGAAGTCAAAGTGGTACACTCTCATTTTTAATTAACCTTCTTTTTTATTTTTTAAATAAGACAAACTGCATTGGCCATTCTCCTCCCTTATTAATTTATATCATTATTAAATAAGCAGTCTTTTCTACAGACACAAAATTTCTCAATCCAGATTAATATACAACTTTTGATGCATGGTATACCATATGATAATGCAGTGCAACTCTAAACTTAATAGTTTTAGTTCTGAAAATAGTAACTCCAAATTAAAAGAGCAAGTAAGAAATGGAATCCTCATTTAATGCAGATGTGCTGGCCATTAAACCCCCCCCCCCCCCCCCCCTTCTTCTCTTCTCTCTCTCTCTCTCTATATTTAGTTTTCAGTTACAGAATAAGACAGTTCATATAACAAAAGATGAATCAATCTCTCATTCCATAACCTTCAAGCTCTCCATTTTCTTTTACCCTAGGCAAAGAATATTGCACATTCTTCCTCTCTCTCTCTCTCTCTCTCATACATATATATTATATATACACAGAAATATATGTATATATCAACAAGATTCATCCACCATCTTTGTTTTCTTCCTTCTAAAGATGACAAATAGAACACCTTCTTAACCCCCATACTTCCCTCCCTCTCTCTCTCTCTCTCTCTCTATCTACATACATATATATATATGTATACATTCTGTATGTAGCAAAGAGATTCAGTCATCTTCTTTGTTGGTTTTTTTATAAAGATGACAAACAAAGCATCTTCTTATGTCTCTCTCTTTGAAGAAATTTGTGCATATTTTGATGATAAATGATATCTGGGGTTGAATCTTTTTGTGGGTATTAATATATATATATATATATATTATATGAGGTTAAAGATGAGAAATTTAGCAACTTGTTACAGTGAACATGCAATTAAGGTTTCAGATTCATATTGTTCTGGAAATTCAAACCACCAGATTTATCTCTCTCCAACTTTCATTCCTACAATCCAAGATGAAGTCTCAAACCTCTATAAAGTCAAACTCTCAACACAAAACCATCTCTCCATAACACTCACTTGGTCAACTCACACCATTGACTTTGCCTTCTCAATCTCCATTAATGAACACCATTCTAATTCCTCCAAATCTTTTCAGTTCAGAAAGATCAAAGGGTCCAAAAAGCTTGAACCTTTTGACTCAAAGATCCAACTCATTTGGGATCTCACTAAAGCCTCCTATGAATTAGGTCCTGAACCAGTCAGAGGCTACTTTCTTGCTGTTTTGGTCAACTCTCAAATGATTCTAATTGGTGATGATTTGGAAGAATTGGAGTTAAAGAAGCTTGTTTTCGAATACCCTTTTGCGAAATCTTCGTTGGTATCTCGTGTTGAGAGATTTTCGGGTGCGGAGTATTCGAGCCGGGCCAAGTTTTTCGACACTGGGACGTGGCACGATATAACGATCACGTGCGTGGCGGATGACCGAAAAATCAAAAACTCTTTGAGTTTGTCGGTTTGTATCGATAAGAAGAATGTGATTCAAGTGAAGAGATTACGATGGAATTTTCGTGGGAATCAAACGGTTTTTTTGGACGGAATGTTGGTCGATTTGATGTGGGACGTTCACGATTGGTTCTTCGATTCAAATTCGAAAACAGAATCGAGATCAAGGGCTGGGATCTTTTTGTTTAGACCAAGGAGTGGATTGGATAGCAGATTGTGGTTTGAAGAGAAGAATTTGGGGGAAGAAGAACAAGAAAAAGTGGGGTCTTCTTTGTTGATTTGCGCTTGTAAGACTCCAGATTAAGCTTTTTATTTCAGATTTATTAACACTTACCGTATATGATATGACAGTCGTTAAATATACATGTTTTTTTTATGTTGATTGTTACGGAAAATTCATATCCTAACGATCAAATTTTATCGACATATTTTTTTTCCAAATTTTTGATATGTTTCTTTTTTTTGTTTTTCATGCATGTTTGATATTGTGTGTTGATATATAAAATATATTGATAATCATCTGTGTTGAGGTTTGTTTGTAACTTAAAATTTTAATACTTGAGCTGCTTTTGGAGTTTTTGAAGATATATATCAATACGTTGTTTTAATTTTATTACTTTTAAAACACGATTAATGTAGATATTGAGGTTATTTACTTTTATTTGTGCATAGTTAAAGATAAATATGTAACTTTTTATCCATGGAACTTCACTCTTCCCAATCGATGATATATATAATTTTTTAAAGATTTTTATGTGAAATTATTTATTAATTGTTATCATATATGGTGAGTCGAAATGTTCTTTTACATATTCTAAATAAATTGCAAAAAAATAATATTAAAATGACGCATTTATTTGTTGATGCAAATTGCATCAAAAAAATTTATTTATTTATCTTCATTAAAAATAATTGATAAATAATCAATACTAAAGCGTTTATGTGGAAATATTTACAAATCTTGTATCTCATTTCTTTTTTAGCTCAATTTCCGAACCAATTAATTAGAGATAGGCAGTAGTCTACGGCTTTAAAATCTTGTAACGTCTTTTTAGCATTAAGCTTTCGTAATGATTTGAATTAATATACCCGTTAATTAAACGGGATACAAATTTTTATACTAAATAAAAAGTAATACAATTTTTTATTAAAATATAAAATTTATGAAGAATTTTGTCATATTAGTACCTAGTGTTCAACAGTATTCACCATGTAATTGAATGTGTTTTTATCAGTTGATTTTATACAATTTGAACCTATGCCTTTAACAACTTTTACATAGGCCGCATTATGTTGCAAACTTGATTTTAGAAGACTTAAAAAACATGCGTAAATGTTTATAATATAATAAAGATATGCACACATACGTGTAGATAAAGATTCATGTAAAAATTGTAACAATTTAAGAAAACAAGAAAATCATATATGATTTTATACTAACATCAAAAGCACATATGATTTTGTACGTGAATCATATATGATTTTGTAAATCAAAAAAGTTTGTCTTGTTTTCTTAAATTGTTAGCATTCTCGTATTAATCTGTCTCCACATATATATATATAGAGAGAGAGAGGGGGGGGGGGGAGAGTCAGGTTCAGGAGAGAAAACCGGGAATCATCCACAACGTGATACTGAGATATTCGGTAGGAATATGAACTCATGAATGTTGAACCATTTATCATGAATATACGATTCATGATAAATGACATGTTAATAAGATGTTCATATTCATCATGAATGTGTGATTTTAATTAACTAACTTATAAGCTAATGTTTTGAAAGGTAGTTTTCAAAAATATCACAAGTTCTTTTTCTTCCTTATGCCTCTTTTTATCAAATGATGAATCGGGAAATCAATTATATATATTCATAGAATCGAGAAATTTTTCAATATATTATTTTAAATTATTTTATATTGTAATCTAGTGTACATGCTAATTTTAACCAAATGTTATTAATTTATTAGATAATTACTTCTTAACTAACAACTATTTTATTAGCCAACAACTAGCTTATTAGATAACTAAAATCTTTAAATTATCAGCTAATTTGTTAAACATATACTGCTAATGGATAATGTACGAATAATAGTGTTTGATTAAAACCAAAAGAGAATATTATTCTTTTTCTTTATGAGGATGAAGAAGAACTCAAAAGGTGTTTTCTTTTTCTTGTTCAACAGATGATTCCATTCTCCATAAGAACTAGAAAAGAAAGAAAGGGATCGATACTTTATTTATCTCAATTACATGTACAACTATCATTACACAATGTGCAACACCATCAAAGAATCACTTGATATTTCTAAAAAGCTTTTTGAAAGAAAAAAAAACGTTGGAAAATGATGCAAAAACAAAGCAAGAGAAGTTTCAAGCCATATTTAAAATTATTTTCCTTATGTATGGGAAAAAAGCAATGGGACTTTTACACATATATATTTATATAGGGTGTGGTTTAGATGAGAATGTAAGAACAAAACATTCATATATATTTAATTATCTTTATTGTCAATTTTTATCATCGTTACTGAAATTTTAACAAAGTGGTTAAATACATGTAAAAGTTCATGAAAATAAAATCAAAGTAAAGATAATTTTGAAGAAAAAGGTAGACGAATGTAGAGAGTGTATTAAAGTAGTTGAAGAAAGTTAAGTTGGATTAAAAAGTCATCAACTAATTCATCCAAAAACTTATAAGTGTTCTTATCATTATCACCATAACTATAATTATTTTCATATGATTTGTCGTTTATATATATAATTAAGATCATGTGAGAAAAATCTAAAAAGAATGTAAGAACATTTCTAAGTCTTTGAACTAAGTTATTTTTTAAGGTAATGACTAAATAACCTGCAAACGTTCAACTGATAGATGACAGAAAACATAAACCTTCATATATCTCCATCATCTTGATATATACATATATAATAGCTGATGAACTTTCATCTATATATCTTTATATCCACCATTTAATCATATTTACAAACTTTTATAAACTACAATTACTTTTACATGCATTATTTTGTTAAAAGAAAGAGTTAAATAATAATAGATTGAGGTTTTTTGTTCTTACGTTCTTATCAAAAACATTATTTTTTCCAAGAACTCAATCCTGTAGATAAAATATTCATCAGCAAAAGAAATATAAAATTAGGTCTAAATGTTTTATTAAGTCACACATCTTATAATTTATATCAAACTTACAAAAGAAACCCTTGACATGTTAGATAATATATATATATATATATATATATATATATAGCAATTAATGACTTTTATTTAATTAATATGCTAATAGTGAATATTTTTAATAAAATTAAATTTTTTCCAAGAACCCAATCCTGTAGATAAAATATTCATCAGGAAACGAAATATAAAATTAGGTCTAAATGTTTTATTAAGTCAGACATCTTATAATTTATATCAAACTTACAAAAGAAACCCTTGACATGTTAGATAATATATATATATATATATAGCAATTAATGACTTTTATTTAATTAATATGCTAATAGTGAATATTTTTAATAAAATTAAAAATACATAAATGTTTTGTAAACCCAACTCGATATGATCGATTTATAAGAAAAAAAATTTAGCAGTATAAAATGTAATTTTATAATTCAAAACGCATTTAATTTATAATAGTCGGTTTAAATGTACATCCAAACATCTCGTTTCACGGAAACTGTTCTTTTAATAAATACAGATCTATCATGTACTATTCCGTTCCGTTGGTTCAATCTCTAGCACAATTTTTCACCCTCACCGTGCGTTAGTTGGTTTCTCATATGACTTGAAAAATTGATTGATAAAACATCGTTTTCAAGGATGTCAACGGATCAACATAATGTCGATATCTACATTATTTCCTTGTCGAAATTGATTTGAGATTTTGAAAATTACATCACCATTTAGGAATTAAATGAAAGATTCAAATTGCTTGAAATAGAAAATGGTAGTTGACCCATGAATAGGGGTGAAGCTTACGATATTTTGAGATAATGATGTATCATCCATAACTCATTCCTCTTTGAGCATGAAGTTCCAACCAACACAAGTTTTTGCCTACCAATTCATACTTAAATTCCGTCGATTTTATTTCACTGAAAGTCAAAAAAACAGTTAAAAATCAGATAAATAGATCACAGGTGAATAATCCAAGTTCTAGAATAATAAAACCGAAAAACTCAGATCAAGAATGATATGGTTAAATCATGTCAGGAAAATCAGAAGCGGTTTCGGACAGTTAAGTATCCATGTACTTATTTGAGTTTATTGTGCTTCGAATTTAAAAATAGGGTTGTAGGTACGACAACTCATGTGATCTCGTAATTTGCTTTTAAGGGGTTTGCGGATTTAACAAAAAACAGAAGTCGGGTCAACCTATAAATGTAATTGTAAAGAATTTTAATTGGGCTTAAGTCTCTATCTCAACTATATATTGTTAGTTCTAGTATCTTAGGCAGATTAAAAAGTTACGATTACATCTCAACATAACGTTGGATATATGTCACATTTAACGAGCTTTGTCATCATTAAAGAGTTTCCTTTTAATTTTTTTTTAAAACCAAATTTATTTCTATGTGAACCAAAAGCTTGGACAAAGTCTAAAATGGTACATGGTATATAATACATCTCCATTTTAATTAAAGCCCAAGCCCAAGAACTCCCTCGTTAGGCAAGGTAATTGTAGGGGTGTTTGTGGTATGGTTTAGACGGTTTAACCCTCTAAACCACAAACGAAACAACAATGGCGATTTAGAAAATTTCCAAAACGAGCACTCTGACAGTAAGTTACCAAACTGGGCTAACTGGATCTCAAAAAGGAGGTATGATCTGACCGGTTTAGACGCTTTGGGCCTAGTGGCGGACCCAGGATTTTGGGCCAGCGGGTGCACCTTTAAATAGGACCAAATGCCGGTATTTTTTTGTTAACGTTTAAAATAGACCTTCGGGAGATTTTTCAAGTTTTTTGTTTAATTTTGAGGTATTTTTTGGGTTGATTTCGAGAGAAATTTTGGTTTTAGTTGATTTCGAAAGAAATTTTCGATTTTTTTTGGTGAAGACTAATCTAAAAACTTAAAATAAATAAATCATGTAAACAAATCAATAAAATAATATAAATATAACTACATAACATTATAACTAATCAATTTAAAACAAAAATTGCATTTTACTAAACATAATTGAGTAACATTATACTTTGTGACGGGAGAAAACCACAGGGACCAAAATTGTAGTTTACTGTATCTAAATTATATTTTGGGATGGGTTTTGTAGATGGAAATAAACCACAGGGACCAAAATTGTATCTTACTGTATCTATCTAAAAATAAATCATGTGTGGAGTAAGATTCGAACACAGAACCTCATCCATGAGGCCATGAGGGTATCTTACTGTATCTATCTAAAAATAAATCATGTGTGGAGTAAGATTCGAACACAGAAGACAGAACCTCATCCATGAGGCCATGAGGGTATCTTACTATATCTATCTAAAAATAAATCATGTGTGGAGTAAGATTCGAACGCAGAACCTCATCCATGAGGCCATGAGGGTATCTTACTGTATCTATCTAAAAATAAATCATGTGTGGAGTAAGATTCGAACACAGAACCTCATCCATGAGGCCATGAGGGTATCTTACTGTATCTATCTAAAAATAAATCATGTGTGGAGTAAGATTCGAACACAGAACCTTATCCATGAGGCCATGAGGGAGATTTAGCCTAGCAAGCGTAAACCATTGTGCCAACAGCTTTTTTTGTTTCTAGTTTACTTTTAAATATATAAGAGCACAATAAAAATTTAAGCGGGTGCACCTTCAACACGGCTACATTTTTTCCCTTTATGGTAATCAAGTGAGCGGGGTCCCGTGCACCCTTCGGCCCTTACTGGGTCCGGCCCTGTTTGGGCCTCTTATGGGCTTTTAACTAAAAAAGGACTTTTCATTTATATCTAAAATGAAATTTATATCAATATAACAGTATTAGAAAATAGTATACCAAATTATAAAAAAAGTCTATCTCTAAAATTAAAAAAAGGATATTGAGCAAATGAAAAAAAAGTTACACAAATCCATCAAGAATAGTTAAAATTTTAGACAAACATTGAGCAAGACTAAGGACGATTTTGATTTTTGATTTTTGATTTTTGACGGATTTCAGAGTTTTTCCAATTTAGATAACACGATCAATTGAGAAATGAAAACTGAAAACCCGTTTTACCCACACCAGCTCTATTAATACATGTGTATTTTTGGTGGTCGGTTTGGTCCAGACCGCTCAAAATGCGTTCAAACCGCAGACTAGACCGGACCGAGCGGTTTAGCTATTTTCAGACCGGATCGGACCGTCAAACCACTCAACCCGCTAAAAACGGTTTGGGTTGACTTGGTTCGACTGGTTGAGCGGTCCAACGGTTTTTTTGAATACCTCTAGATAACTGTGTCATTTGATTTTTTTGAAATATATATAATATTTCTATATGACAAATGAAATAAACGAACTAACACATCCTCCTCGTCTTTAGTAGGATTTGAACCCCCGACCTCCTAGGAGATCAGAGGCTCACATACCGCTAAATCAAAGACCATTTGATGTTATTTTTTTAATCATTTTACAAGTAAAATGTTTAGATTATAATAATTTAAAAACAATAATCATTGTTGATTAAAAGCTTGAAAATAATATTATTGCTTATGAATCAATAACAGAACTTGAATTTTTACTGAACGGGTACACCTTTAAGATGGTTGGTCAATAATCATTAAAGTTATTTGATGTGCTTTTAACTAAATTCCACTAATATCCGGGAGCAACTATGTAGTTGCACCTTGATCATATCGAAAAAGAATATTTACTTAGAGCATCTCCAACAGCATCTCCAAAATGGAGAAAATAGGGATTTTAGAGATTTTGAGCATTGTTTTTGCTCCAACAGCATCTTCAAAACTTTCTCCAAAATGGAGAAAACATGAAAGAAATTACAAAAATCTCCAAATTTGGAGATTTTGGAGATATCTCCAAAAATGATTACCATGAGAGATAAATTATTTTTTATTATGTTCCACCAATAAGAAAAATGAAATTAAATATTTAAATAAGATAAATAATATTTTATTAGAAATATAGAATATTTTAATAATATAATCAATTGTAATCTTCAAAATGGAGATGCTGTTGGAGTTGAATGTAATATTTTTTTAGAGATTTTTGATTTTGAATCTCTATTTTAGGTGGCGTTTGTTTTTTAAGAGGTGTCAAGTCTGAAGTCTTATTTCAGTTCTAAAATGGTTATGAAACGTCTAAACAAATCAGACATAAGTGGTGATTAAGAGCTTAAAATGAAAAAACAAACAAGGCCTTAGAGAAAGTTATAAAGATGCTGTTGGAGATGCTCTTAGCATACAAATAGAACCCCATTAGGGACTTAATAGGTCTGTACCGCTATGAATGCAAAAATAATTTTTTTTTCCAGAGATATGCTATTGTTATTCTCATTTGATTCTGGAAGCCAAGATCAAGAAAAACTCTTTCTACTAGAAGGATGAATATATAGTATATCATCGCTTTTGAAAGACGAAATAAGTGATTTTGACTTTTATTGGTGCAACACACAAATCTAGAAACAAATAAAATATGAGGACTAATAAAATTGTGAATATATGATCAATGAAGTTCAGGGACTGATTGTTACTTAACGAAAAGCCTAAGGGCATGTGTGTAAAATACTGAAATGTTAAGATCTGGTTACTTTGGACCAATATTGCTAATTTTTTGGTGAATTTTGACGGAAATGGCAATAATATAAATATGTTGTGCCATAAGGATAATGGTAACTACTTGGAGGACCAGAAGGGTAAATATGGTGTAAAAAATTTTGGTGTTATCTTTTTTGGGCATTTGACTAACTGGGTTAGTTCTGGCTTGTTAGTCCAGTTAGGCTTTTACTCTAATTGTAAAAATAGAGTAAAATGTCTCTTTATTTTCTTTCCTAAACATTTTTTAGGAAGACAATTTGTAACTCTTGGGGTATGCCTTTCGTAATTTGTATTTTTTCTTCTTTTTGAATAAAATTTGCCAAGGGGTTCTGTCCCCTTTTACCAAAAAAAAAATAAAAAAAATACTGAAATGTTGAATATGAATATCGGGTTATGAAATTAGTGTAATAGTCGAAATAAATAAATATACACATTTGTATGATGGGATTGGGATGTTCAAAATAATTTTTTTAAAAGATTTGAGAATGAATAATTTATTCATATGTGAATTCTTTATCAAAAGTATAAGTTTATATATATATATATATATATATATATATATATATATCTTATAGAGTAACTTACACTTTTGGTCAAAGTCCCTGTGGTTGCCATCTAAGATCAAGAGTAGTCCTAATTCAAACTAATTACAATTTTAATCATTATGGTTGCCACATGGTTTCAATTTTGGTCATTGTGGTTGTCAATTGGTTTCAATGTTGGTCCTTATCCCTAATTTCTATTAAAAATTGGCATTAAAGAAAGGGTATTTTAGTCTTTTCAATTATGTTTCATTTTTCTTAAAAAAGTAATAGAAATATATTATATCAATTAAATATATTTATATATTTATTCATAATCTTATATATTAAAAGATGTATTCATATTAAATACATATTGAAGAAAGGAGAAGCAAGCATATTAGCAGAGCACCATCGTCGACCCATCATAGTACCACTGACGATCTCCTTCCGACCGCCGGTTCGTCGCACGGATCTGCACCACCATCACCACTGTCTCTGCAACATCGTCGTCCTCCAAGATCTACACCACCGACTTTGCCTCTAACCGACTTCTCCGGCGACCTCCTTCCAGCCGCTGATATGTCGCACGGATCTGCACCACCGCCACCACCGTCTCTTTGATTGCTTCCTCCCTTCCTTCAACCTCCCTCTCCCACGACGGCGACTCCCCCACCCCCTTTCTTTCCCAGCAACTCCTTTACATGACCCCTTCTTGTGAAGTTCGGCTCCGTCACCTCCGGCAAACCCCTTCTGTAAGAACTCGCCCTCTACATAGATCCAAGCACCCTGTGTGAGACTGATTTTGATTTTCGGTTTTAGCCTCTCTTTTTTATTTGACTTTGATTTTGCAATTAGGGTTTTGGACCTGAGTTTAATTTTGGGATTAGGGTTTTGAGTTTAATTTTGGATCTAGGTATGGTTTTGGAATTAGGGTTTTGAGTTTAACCTCAGATTTATTTATGATTTTAGAATTAGGTCTTGATTTTGGACTTGGTATGATCTGGGTAATCTGGGTTTGGTTTTTATGTTGGTATCATCCTTTGTTGTGGATATTTTTTTCCAGAATTCTTCATTTTAGATATGGTTTGATTTTGTATAGGCATCAATTTTGGGTTTGTTTCAAAGTCTTTGATCATGTTTTTTTCCCGGAGAAGATGACCGTTTTTTTGGTCGGAGTTCTTTGTTGGATTTGGTCTGATCTTTTGGATATATCGAAGAAGATGACCAGAGTTGCATGCTATAATATATAAAAAAAATGTAATTATATGGTCGACCGGAGAAGACGGTGGTGGTCGGTCGGTCGGAGAAGACTGTGGTAGTGGTGGTCGGCCGGAGAAGACGGTGATGGTGGTGGTCGACCGGAGAAGACGATGGTGGTCGGCCGGAGGAGACCGGAGAAGACGGTGATGGTGGTAGGCCACAAACGTAAAATATGATATATGTTTTTAATTATTATTGAAAATTAAGAAAACAGTAAGAAGACTAAAATACCCTTAAGTTAAAAGACAATTTTAACATAAGTTAGTTATAAGGACCGAAATTGAAATCAAGTGGTAACCATAATGACCAAAACTGAAACCAAGTAGCAACCACAATGATCAAAGTTGTAATTTGTTTGAAATAGGACTACTATTGATAGTAGGTGGCAACCAGAGAGACCAAAAGTGTAATTTACTTTTTTTTTATGTGAATAATTAGTAAAAAGGTAGGTAAGTGAATGTGGATTTGGATATGGATATGTATTTTCAAATGAATATTTTCTTGTTTACCAAGGATTCATATATAGATCATTTGTTCGTATGTTATGATCAACCTTTTTTTCACTTTTACATGAAAATCCCTGTATTAAAATAAAACTAAAAAGGCAAGGGACTAAAAATAAATAGTAAAAAGTATAACACGAAATATTAAATCTGAAACGTGGCAAGCAAATTAACAGTGCCTATCAACATCGGGTTACTAGCAAATGCCATGCAGGGTTGTTCCAATCTTTTTGCAGGACCCGTTAAATAAATATCAAGGTTGTAAGTCAACTCGACGAGTAATAATATAAATAAAGTATAAAAGATACTATCATATATTATATTACAAATGTTACAAATTAAACCAAATAGTGTATAAGATTCATTTAAATAAAATCATTCTTATAACGTTCATTGAAAGGCAGACTTAGGAATGGCCAAATGGACTAATAGAGTAAAAACCTAAAACATGTATAATTGGCGTCTGTTTTAGAGGCTCGGTTCCATATATCATATTGTAACACCTTTGGCACGACCATGGATCACAATCTTGTTAGATATTCAAGCCATATAAGTGAGTTTTGTGATATATAACCATGTTAGAACATCTCCAACAATTGTGCTCTACATTTTCTAAAATAGAGTATCAAAAGTTAAAATCTCTAAGAAATTTACAACCAACTCCAACAACTACTCTATTTTAGCAGTTCTACCATCAACTATATCATTAAAATATTCAGTATATTTAATAAAATATTATTTCTATCTAATGAACACTGATGGGGTGTTTGGTTCAGGAAGAAGAATGAAAATGAGGATGAAAATTATATTAAAATGAAAGGGAATGAAAATGAGAATTGATTTTCATTTCTCCTAGTTTAATTAACCTGAAATGAAAACTTGGGATTATAAGGGAATGGACTCATTATATTATACAAAACTAAATTGTTATTTTTATTTTTATTCTCATTCATTACTATTTAATAGGTCTTACCAAACACCCCTTAATTTTAATGTCTAATATTGGTGAGAAAGAGTTAAATTTGGAGATTTCTACCTTTCTATCTTCTTTTCTCTATTTTAGCATGGTATAACAAAGCTGTTGAAAAAAAATGGTTAATCTCTATTTCAACACAGTTGTTCGAGTTTATACTTCAAAAATAAAATTAACAGTCTTAAAAGACTTCGTATTGAAATTGTTCTATATATAGTGGTCCTCAATAAAACAGACCAAACATACCAATCAATTTTTAAAAAAGTTGAAATAACAAGCAAAAACCAATGGTTCACGAGTTCGGTTAAAGCTTAGATTGATATAAATTCTTATACATTAGTTGAGTTTGTTTACTTTATTACTTTTGTTTTTGTATTCCTAAAATGGTAGTAGTAATATTCATTTGGATTACAATAGCGTTTTGATATCAAGTTTTGTGTTTTAGTTGTTAACGACAGTGGATATTGAAACATTTATTGTGATATACCAAAGTTGAACCAAATACATTAAGTTTTCTACTAATTTTGGTATCAAACTATCGAGCACACGTCTACTTAAGCCATCTCATGAAAACCCCTTTAGAATGAGCTTTAAAAATAACCAAAAGGACCAAAAAAATGAACTCGTGTGTTCGTTGATGCATGGCAGGTCAAGTAAGTGGCTGAGTCGGGTTATGTAAAAACATGGTTGATACCAGGACCCATTTGTTCTGTTCATTGGGACAAATGTGGTCAGGGCTACAGGCGGGTAAAACTACAGATGGCCAAGAACCAACCCAGGGTCAAGCCTGGCTGGTCCAAATCGGTCTGGTCTGTGGTTTTGTAACTAGGGGTTGGCTAGTCTAGATCCCGACAAAAAACACAAGGACTGATGTTAGGCCTGGGAACCGGTGCAGGGCTGCCCCGTGTTTCTAAAAACAAAATTTTTAAATATATTTACATAAAAATGTTATACAAAATATTATAATTATCACTGTATCACCCTTATTTTTACCATTAAAAATGTTACGTAATCTAAAACAATATTCTAATATGTCGTTAAAGTATATTTTATTTTCTTATCAATCATCCATGTTTAATGCACTTAAATGGTAAAACCGAACAATCTTGATGTGCTTTTATATTTTTATAGGTTCGGAACACTTTGGAGCGAAAAAAACATAAAGAGGATTTTTGAAAACTTTACTAGGCTATGTTTTAAGTTTTTGTAGATTCGGGTTGCATCTAAGTCTAAAAGTATGTCGAAGTTGAGAGACCAAAGAGGGAACAAACAAATTAAAGCAATAAATTTGGTTTTGTTACCAAATCAAGTTGCAGCCTAGCAGTGAGGCACGTCAACACGTATGGTGTAGGTCCAGTGTTCGAATCCTGTATGCAACGCTTTTAGCTGTTTCATTGTTAAATGAAGTGCAACTCGGCCCAACTCATGAAGCCCACATTGCAGGGTAGACCAACTCATGAGTAGGAGAGCGTTAGGGCAGAATTCATTTTAAAAAGAGGAAGCAATCAAGTAGAAAAAAAGCATCGTGGAGGGGGGGGGATCGGCTGAGGGGTAGTCAATACCTTTCACTGCTCTCTCATGTTTTTCTTTTGTATTATCTTTAGATATATTCGATTTCATGGTGATGATGACTCAATATTGAAGATATTTGTTTGTGAAGTGCAGCTCACCCCAACTCATGCCTCGCTAGGCCCACTAGCCATGAAGCCAACATTACAGCGACGCCCGACTCGTGAGTTGGACTGCATTAGCGTAGCATTTATTATAAAAGAGGAAGCAATCAAGTAGAAAAAAGCATCACGGGGTTAATTAATTGAGGGGCAGCCAACACCTTTGGTTGTTCTCTCATGTTATTTTTGTATATTGTTTAAATATATTTGATTTCATGATGATGATGACTCAAGATTGAAGATAGTTGTTTGCAAAGTGTAGCTCGGCCTAACTCATGTCTTGCTAGGCCCACCAGCCATGAAGCCCACATTGCAGCAAAGCCCAGTGCATTAAGGCATAATTTATTATAAAAAGAGGAAGTAATCAAGTAGATAAAAACATCGTGGGGGGAATCGATTGAGGGGCAGCTAACACCTTCGGCTGCTCTTTCATGTTTTTTTATATTCTCTTTAGGTATATCTGATTTCATGGTGATGATGACTCATGATTGAAGATAGTTGTTTGCATAGCTGAAGAATTGAAGATCCGAGTTTGATACAAGGGAGATTTGAGGTTTCTTTCAATTATTTTGTTTTGAAAATTCTAGTTATTAATTTTAGAAAAATATTTGAGTTATTTGTTCTTGATATTGTTGGCTAAGTGAAAGTATTGGATTTTATCTGTTGGATAAGTTTCTATCAATTCTTCATTGCCAACGATAAGTAACAAATATTGTTTGTTTTGAATGCTGATTTCGTATTCATATTACTTAGTTAGTCGTAACGTTTCTATCAATTTTTCATTGCAAACGATAAGTGACAATTATTGTTGTCTTTGTATGTTGATTTCATATTCATGTTATTTCGATTAGTTATAAAATTTCAATTTTTAATTTATTAGTGATTTAATTCAACTCCCAATTCAAAGCTTTTGAAGTAGTGTTATTTGCAATAATTAGATTTTAGTTTTTAGTTAGGTCATTTTTTAGCTTAAGTGATAAATTGAGTACTCAATCTTTGTAACCCACGTGCATTCGGTTTAATATAAATTATTAGCTTAACCATTGACTACGAAGAATGACACCCAACTAACCCTATCACTAGGTTTAAGTTAGGTTTATAAATTTAAACCTTCTTGTTTGGCACCGCTGCTAGGCAGTTGTGCGCTTAGGTTAATTGATTTGTGTTTATTTTATCTGTGTAACGACCCAAAACCTCAATTATTTAATTTCTATAAATCGAAGCCAAAACGGCTATTTACAACTCCCAACAATGAGTAAAAACTAAAACTCATCACTAATGTACGCAACGGAAAGATAAGAAATTACAACCACAGCTGAGAATCTTTGCTACTAAGTTGAGGAAGCTAAGTCTAAACCACTTAACTCCGAGCTCACACCTTGCTCTTCCCTTGAGTTCTCAATTCCACAGAATACCTGTCTGAAAAAGGTTTATTTAGAAAACGTGGGTTAGACCATAAGGTCTAGTGAATTCCCCATAAAAAGGGTAAACAGTTCCACAGTTCAAAATCATTTAAAGGCATGCAATGGTTTACGAATAAATAATCATATTCTCATAAGAGAACCATTTATGTAGTGGAGAGACATGACAAGACAAAAACACACCTAGACATAGGATTTTAACCACACCTATATGTAGGATTTTAATGACACCTATACGTAGGATTTTAACCACACCTAGATAGGATTTATAAATGAACTTGCCAGTTGAACCACAATTAAAACAGTAATACGCATACCGAACCCCAAAGCTTATAAAAGTGATCATGACATTTTGCATATAAAAGAAATATTTAAATAAAACCATAATCGACAATTAAGCATTTAAAACATTCCACATTGCATTTTAAGTGATAGGGAACTCACCTGATTTACCATTCGATGAACACACTTTAAACCTTATGCGATCACCAACCGAACACCTGAATTGAGGTTACCAAACTATGAGGTATACAACCCCAAAGTAACCCCAAAAAGACTCATTTACAAACCCCTCAAACAACAACCCAAGCTACAATCCTAAACCGGACTTAACGAAAAACTGAAAATTTCAAACAGCCGCTAAAGCTAGTCTCAAGCCAGTCATGACTCGCTAGAGACTCTGATTTTCTGCAGAAACCCATTTCGTGAACCAAACCCAAAATTCAACTCTCAATCCGATTTCCATTGATTTTAAGGCATAAAACTCATCCCCAATACCTTATAAACATCCCTAAACATCCATTAAACCAATTCCAATAATTTGATTCCAAGGATTAAAGCTCCATTGGAGAACTCAAATCCATCCATCGTGGGTTTTTATAAGAGAATAACCCAAATGTCATTGAAACATGCTAATAATGAAGATGATGACTCTAAAACATATAATCATCTCATGTCTATTGATTTGACCATTAAAATATTTACCAAAAAAAACATGAAACCCCATGGTTTCCTAATCCCCAAATGACTTATAAAGCATGAAAATGAAGAAGATGAAGTGTTAATACCTGAAGATGGTGAATGCTCCAAGATTGAATGATCTTCACTTGTTTTCTTCTTCTTCACGTATACCTTCTTCCCACACACACTACACCTCCTAAAATGAGAGGAGAATAAGATATATGATTCCTTCTTTTGTCCCTTCAATAACTTATATAACATGGGCTTATGACCATAAAGCCCTAGCCCAAAGTATTATATCCAAAACCAAGCCCAACAAAATTACTTTGTTCTAATAGCCCAGGGATTAGTACTAATTACCTTATAAAAATACTTGGGTTATTACAACACCTCTCCCTTAAAAGAATTCGGTCCCCAAAATTCCTTTATCGAAGAGATACGTGTACAACTCCTTCATTTGGATTCTAACTCCCAAGTTGCTTCTTGCCCTTTGTGAAAACGCCACTGCACTTTCACTTGGGCAATTACCACCAAAACGACAAAAATCATAGTGATAATTTATGTGGTAGTTATGACAACAATAATCAGTGATCATCGTCACTCGAAGAACAAATGCAAGACATGATGGCGATGATGAAGGAACAAATACAATATGCAAATGCTGTGGCCCAATCTATTGTTGCCCTTAAAACAAAAGTTAGCCAATTGGCTGAACAACTAACATAAAAATATGAGGGTACAATACGAAACATGTCTAGGAAAAATTTATGTGATGAAATAGCTTGGCAGAATGAAATTATTAAACATGTTAAAGATAATCAAAAGGAGAACGATGTGGGGAGAGAGAGAGAGAGAGAGAGAGAGAGAGGACAATATAGGCCCCATTGAAGTATGTTGGAACCCAGATCCCTTTCTCAACAATAAATCAATAGATCGTAATAACAGAGTATGAACCGAAGCAATACAGGTCTATGATTAATAGTAAAACAGTGATAAAACAGTAAGAACAGTTTGAAGATCAAATCAGAATTCGTATTGATAACCTGGAAATGATTACAATACGTTGGAATGAATCACACAATTTCTTTCAAAGATGATCAACATCTATTACAGTGAAGACTGACTCTATTTATACGATTACAAATGATAAAGTCAACAAGACAACCTATCACTAAGTGACACATCACTTGTATGACTAACATAATTAGTTACGTACGAAATGTGTGACATGCCACGTCATCTGAAGCACACATGGGATGGCAGTTGAAATCCAGAAGACTTTGGGGTCTCTGGGTGCTTCTGGATGAGATGTCACGAGGTGAACTTCTGGGTTGCCTTCTGAAGTTTGACACTTAGGCATTTTCTGATTCATACTTCATAAAATATATTCTAACAATCTCCCCCTAAGTATGAAATTCAGACTTACAAGAAATTATAAAGATAGAAGTTCATTTCTATTAAGAAAATATTACATGAAAACCAAATTGATTACAAAATGGATTAGAAAGGTGCATCGGGCTAAAACGTGATGATTTTGTGAAATATCTCTGTGATCTCTCTTAGCATATTGATTAGGATGAGTTTTTCCTCCATCCTTTCAGCGATGATCCTTTCTTCTTTCTTTTTCCTTGTGTTATTTTTTCTGAAGAGTGGCATAACTTTTGACAATGCTAATCACTCAAGTAGAGTATTTATGTGCTTCACTGATTCTGAAAAAGATTTTTCTCATGGGTCTTCTGAATACTATGCCATCTTCTGGTTCTGCCAACAGTTCTCCAACTGAAAGATGATCAAGACTCTCTCTATCTTCATTGGGTTCAGTGATGCTCAGATTTGTTACCTTGTGATCTAGACCCGTTTGAAAGTCTACCTGTCTTCTATACGTGATAAGAGCTTCCATTCAGCCAATAATTCGGAAGAAGGCAACTTTGTTCTGAGCATAAGTCCTTTGATTCATTTTGGTTTTCATATACCTTCCAAGAGGTATAAGATCAGAAGGATTGATAGATAAGAGATCGTTATCACAGAAGTAGTACTTGTTGCTGTCTTCTCTCATCACTTCATATATAGTGTACATAATCTCTGTATTCTCGAATCTGACATGCTTAATCCCAGAGATTTTCTTGATTTGCAGAGTAGAGAAGGCCTCTTTCCTCATTTGCCTATGACTCATGAATCTGTTTTTGACTTCATCGCATACATGATAGTCATTGGCAAAGTTTGGAAGCATCAGAAAGACCTTTTGTTCAGTGATTGAGTACATATGCATGTGCTCAATGTCTAATGAAGTTGGACGTTCATACTTCTTCAACTTATCCTTTTCCACTTGGATCTCAGCCCTTCTTTTGATTGACGTTTCCCTCTTGATTCTTTCAATTTCTGCCTTAACTTTGTCAGCTTCGGCCTTAAGCTTGGTTTGATCAGAAGTGGGTTGTTCAGAAGTAGAGACAGAGGGATTTGGATTTTGATCAACAGGGAACTCTCTGGTTCTAGCACAGGAAGAGATTGGTTGATCTTGTTGTTGTGGTTGAGGTTTTGGTCGAGATTGTGGAGGTTGTAGAGATTGAGGTTTTGGTCGAGATTGTGAAGGTTGTAGAGGTTGAGATTTTGGTCGAGATTGTGGAGGTTGTAGAGGTTGAGATTGTGAAGGTTGAGGTTGGGATGATCTTGCATCCTGAGATTTACCTTCTTGCTTTCTTATATTTCCCAATAGATCGAGAATGAACTTAGCCATATCTGGAGCTTTGGGAAGTGGGCCAGAATTTACAGCTAGAGGTATTTGTGTAAGGGGGGTTTGTTTGAATGATGGAGGAGGATCAGAAGGTGTAGAGGCAGAGGCTTTACCTTTACTCTGAGTTTGATTAGTTTTAGCACCATCGGTTTTGGCCTTTTTTTCCATGCTCTCCTCCATCTGAGAATCACGGTCCTGATCCTCAGATCTTTTTCTCTTCTTCTCTTCCTTTTTATACGCTCTGTCTTCCTTTGCCTTCTTCTTTGCTTCAAACTCTCCAGAAATAGAGCTAATTAATGGAGTTAGCTTAGAGACAAGAGCATCTAAGGTAGATATAGTTTCTGTGCTAACTCATTAAAGCTAGAGTTATTGATCTTGGATACAAACTTGGCATTGATGGCGTTGAATTTATCCATCATTGCCTTTTGAAAAGATGCCAAGTCTGATTGACGAATAAGATAAGAACCTGTTGATGTAGAGGCCACAGAGTGTACAACAGCATTGATGAGTTTCTGGATGTCAGCAACAAAGGATCCGTATTCAGAAGCTGAAATGGTGACTTTTGGAGAGGGGATGGCTGCTGGAATATTGAAGATGGCCTCTAAGTTAGCTTTAATTCCAACAGCCAGCCTGTTGAAGTGATCAAAGGCAGAGTTCTTCTGTGATTCAGCATTGTCAGAAAAGAGTTTCTTGAGATCTTCCAGAGCTTGAGTCTGTTTTCTCTGAGTTATATATTTGAGCTTATGGAAGAATTCAGAGTCTGGATCTCTGACTTTAGGCTTGCCTCTGAGTTTTGGATAAGTTGTTTTAGATCCACCATAGATCCCTTCATTTGATCAACAAATGCTTTGAACACTGCATTTGTGACAAAGTCAGGTGTTGTAACCGGTGCATCCTTAACACATGGGGCCCCTTGTCTCTTGTGTTCAGAGTGGCCCTCATTCACGCCTGTTTGTACATTGAGCGTGGAGGGACTTCCATCCTGTCTTCGAGGCACCTCTTTGGATGTTTTGACATTATTGAATTTTTCTCCAACAACAGAGGGTGGAGAGTCAATTAATGTGTGCTTACCTTGAAAAAGTCCAAAGACTCCGGTAAGTGGTGCAACCTCTGGCCTGAACCCCTCTGATAGGATTTCATAGGCATCTACACTAGTAGAAGGCATGGACGTGCCTTCTGTATTTCCTAAGATTGTGTTGGTCATAGAGACATCAACATGTGTAGGAGGTGGCGAGTTCTGGGGCGATGGAACTCTTATATTTACATCATCGTCCTTTTGAGAGGATGATGAATATGATGTGGTTTCCCCAGTTGTGCTTGAGTCAGAGGCAAAAAGACCCTCTGCTTGGTTAGTTATAGGGTGGTTTGGACTGAGTTGTCTGGTTTCAATGAGTGTAGATGTGTTGGCATCTACCTCAGAAAATGTGGTTGCTCTGGTTGGACTTGGTAAGGAACTCACAAATGTGTCTCTATGGACATCTTCTTGGCTCTCTCTTAACAAACGCTCGACATGGGTAGAAGCGCTCGGTTGTTCACTCATATTATTTTCAGTCTCAAGCTCATTCGACCCCTCACCATCTACTCTAGCCTCTAATTGCTCTGGGTAGGTACCCTCAGTTCTGAGTGTAACATAGAGCTTTTGTAAGAAGTAAGATAAGAAGCAGTTTCAGGAATAAGTTCGAGCATGTACCTGGATAGTTCGCGTCTGATAGTGTAGCCGGCGAGGTCGATGGTTGGTTTGTGGGAGTTCATGGTTGAAATTTTGCACAGAGGTTGAATGATTGGGGCAATTAGGACAGCGATTGCTCGATGACAAAATAGGGCAAGAAACCTAGGAAACATAAGTGCTGGAAAAGCCTTACATTTGCTTGTTTCAGAACCTTTAGGTGAACTGCTGCACTTATTTCTTGGAAAATGAGACTTGCAAAATCCAAGGGTTGGTTGAAGTACATACCATACATGATGATAAGAATATTTCTTCTTGCCTGATCCAGAGACCCTATTTTGCAAGTGAGGCTTTTGTTGAGGATTGAAACAAGGACATTCCACATTGGAGGTAACTTCTTCCTCTTGAATTCAGAAAGCTTGGTGAGACGTTCGTTGTAGCCCAGAATATTGATAAATGCTAACAACGCTTCTGTGGATGGATTTTGTTCAAGAGCAGGATTGGGTACTATCTGGCCTTCGACTTCAATGAGAGGTTGGGGCAAATGAAAGTATCTTGCAATCTTTTTCTTGGTTATGGGTATTTCAGTAGCATTTTCAGGGTTTGTAGGATGGTTAAACTGCCAGATAAGGTTTTACCATCCTTGATATACAAAGTCTGCCACATTTCTTAAACATACACCTCCGGAACATTTGGATTTGTAAGCGTTAGGGCTCGGTTCAATCGATGATGTTGCAAAAACTCTATCATCACTCGATATTCTGTCAGATACGTGTTGGGATCCAATAGAACTTGAACGTTGTTGGGTTTGATGGTCAACCGAATGATTGGAGCACTATCTGCGGTGGAATTGATCAACCTGTCTTCTTCATCATGAATATTCATGTTTGCACTTGGGTTTGCCATTTGTGAGATTGGGAAGTTTGAGAATTGTAAGTTGCGGGTTCGCAATGGAGCACCGTAAAAGCTGGAGGTTAAAGACGGTGAAAAGTGAAATTAGGAATATACTCGAGTTTATATAGTAGGATTTGAAATTGCACTCGAGTAATTTTGAATATTAAGGGTTTAATTGATTTGGGAAAGGGGTTAGAATGGGAAGGGTTTATTTGGGAATTGGGGATTTGAAAACGGTTCCCGTATGCTGACGTCTGCCTAGAAGGGGTGCAGACATGCAAACCATGGATTTATGACACATGGAGGTTCAATCACGCGTGCAATGAGGGATGAGGGACGCGTGTTGTCAGCATTTGACACTGTAACATTTCGTGTTGGTTTTTGATGAGAACCGGTTTCTCTTTCACTATTTTGGATATTCCCTTCAAAAATTAAAAATTATAAAATAATCAACATGAAATATAGATTAAAAGAATAATTTTAGTAATTAATTTTTATAAAGAGAATATTAAAAATAGTTAATTTAAATAAAATTGAATTTAAAAGAAAGCATTGTATCCTATAAATATTGATTTTTGAAAATTTTAATTAAATAAGAAAATTCTAAATAACCTTGACGGCAAGAGTTAGTTTAGAAATAATCTTATTAAGAAAAATTTCAAAAGAAATGAAAATTTATAGAACAGCTAATCATGAGTTTGATGAAAGCATTCTAGGACCAAACAATAGCTTTGTGACAACTGAAAGTCATGATAGAAGAACTTTGATTGAGTTTGAGAATTCTGAATAACCTTGACGGCAAGAGTTAGTTCAGAAGTAACAAATTCACAAAAACTTTAAAAAAAAATCAGATGACAACTAACAAGAGACTTAGTCCCAAAAGTTATTTTCCTTTGATTGAATCAGAGGTTTGTGCTTCTGAGTTTGGATTGGAATGCTCCCCCTCAAAATCGTCAAATCTAGCTCCCCCTTGAAATTTGCGTATTTGGCTCCCCCTTAGCTTTTACAAATTATGCTTCCCTTTCTGTCAATACTTGGATCAAAAAGTGAAAACAACTGTTCTTTTGAGAACAGAGTTGTCCTGGGTGCTTCTGAGTTAATTATCAGAAGTGACCAGAGGCTTCTGGGCGGTTCTGATTTGTTGTGATACAACGATTTGACTAAGTATGAAAATAAAGATATACTGAACAGGTAATTTGGCTCAATCCTATGAAAGTCATAGAAATTAATATAATTACATGTTTAGCATACCCAACGTGCTAATTAGGAAATTGAATCTCTTCTGATCCAGAGCTTTTGTAAAAATATCAGCAAGTTGGTAATTAGTGGAGACAAAATACATTTCAATAGTCCCTTTCTCCACATGATCCTTTATAAAATGATACCTTACATCAATGTGCTGAAGTACTGAGTCACATAGGATGGGTATCTTGTCGTAACCAGACCACAGTCTCCAAGTTAAGTTTTCATCCAGATGACTTGTGAGCAACAACTAGCAGCAACTACATATTCTGCTTCTGCTGTGGAGGTAGAGACACAATTCGGTTTCTTAGATGTCCAACTTATCAGTCTATTTCCCAGAAGTTGACAGCTACCAGAGGTGCTTTTTCTGTCTAACTTGCATCCTGCATGATCAGAGACAGTGTATGCAATTAAATCAAATCCAAAGTTTTTTGGATATCATAGGCCCAATGATGGATTCCCTTTTAGGTATCTAAAAATTCTTTTGACAACCACCAAATGAGATTCTTTTGGATTTACTTGGAATCTCGCACAGAGGCAAGTGGCAAACATTATATCTGGTCTACTTGCTGTTAGATACAGAAGTGATCCTATCATACCTCTGTAGTTTTTTACATCAACATATTTACCAGAGAGTTCTGGATCTAGTTTTGTACTCGGAGAGATAAGTGTTTTCATAGTTGTGGAATTTTGGAGTTTGAATTTCTTTAACATGTCAGAAACATACTGGGCTTGATTTATAGAAATGCCAGAGGTAGTCTGTTTGATTTGAAGTCCTAAGAAGAAAGTTAGTTCTCCCATTAAACTCATTTCAAATTCACTTTCCATTAACTTTGAAAACAAATCAACTTCTGCTTGATCAGTAGAACCAAATATGATGTCATCCACATAAATTTAAACCACCGTTAAAGTACCTTTTCCTCTTTTGATGAACATGGTTGTATCGATCTTACCTTTTTTGTATGAATGCTTAATCAAATATTTTGACAAACGTTCATACCAAGCTCTGGGAGCTTGCTTTAAGCCATACAGAGTTTTGTCTAGAAGATAGATGTAATCTGGATGTCTTGAATTTTCAAACCCAGACGGTTGTTGGACATACACTTCTTCTTTTAAGTCTCCATTCAAGAAAGAACATTTGACATCCATTTAGTACACCTTTGTCTTTGTATGCAGAGAAGACCAAAAATAATCTTATTGCTTCAAGTCTTGCAACTGGAGCAAAAGTTTCATCGTAGTCCATTCCTTCCTCTTGACAATATTCCTTGGCCACCATTCCTGCTTTGTTCCTAATCACAATACCATCTTCATCCTTTTTGTTTCTGAATACCCACTTAGTACCAATGGCGATTTTGTCGTTAGGCAGAGGTACTAACTTCCATACTTTGTTCCTGTCAAATTAAAGCAGCTCTTCTTGCATAGCTTCCACCCAGCTTGGTTCTTGTAAAGCTTCATGAACCTTCTTTGGTTCTATCATGCTCAGAAAGTTTACAAAGAAGGCTTCATTAGCAGTTTGGTTTTAACCCCTTCAAATGGATCTCCAATTACTAGATCTGGAGTATGAGACTTTGTCCATCTTTTCATCCTTGTTTGAGGTATTTGCTAGGCTTGAACTTCTGTAACTTCTGGAATGGGCTCTACTTCTAGTTCTGGAAAAGCTTCTGTATCTTCTGCTTGAGCTTCTGGAATGGGTTCCAGTTCTGGTTCTGGAGAAGCACATAAATTCTTCCCCTCAAATGAAGGCTCAGAGGTTACTTCTGAACTATCATTTGGTGATCCAGTAAATATTCTTTTGAAAAGATAACCCAAGATAACTTAAAGAAGGGTGATATTTTCGATTTTGGTTCTTTCACTCACATATCTTTAAATCCAGAAGCTGATGAGTTCATACCTGCGCAGGCAGAAGAAGAGATAAGACTCAATTTTGAGAATGAACTAGTTTTAGTGGATTTAGACGAGTCCGAGGCATTTCTAGTTGAACCAATCACCTATGATCAACTACCTTGGAGTATTAACCACTTTTAGACAAGACCGAGGCATACAAAGTGATAGAAGTTATCTTTCATGTTAATATTGACCACTTTTAGCCAAAAAGCCGACCCTAAAAAAATCCACTTGATTAACCATTTTGAACCTACAAACCCTTTCATTTGACACACCTAAGCTACAAGCCAAACACTTCCTACCCAACCTTATGACTTTGGGGGTGTGACAGTAGACCAATTAGCTACATAGTTGATACCTTGAAGTTGCGAGTAAAAAAGGGTGAACAACAAAGCCTCAAATAAGATTAAAAAAAATTAAAGTGGAAAAAAAGTGAATGAAAAATGAAAAAATGAAAGAAATGAAAAAAAAGGAAAAAAAAAAAGGATAGAAAGAAAGAACAAAGTCTTGCAATCCTGGAAGTGAAAGGAAAGCAGATCCAAGAGTTTCAATGGGATAAGAACGATATGACCTGCTCTTGGTTTATTGCTCACAATTCCCCTTAGTCTTAATGGTTTTCAAAGTCACTTTACCATAACTCCCCTATCCTACCCATAGCTGACATTACAACATGTGAAAAAGACCTTTTGATTTGTCTCATGCATGCACTACCAGTAGTAGAGAATGTGAATTTTTGTAAGCCTATGGTAGAGTATCAGTCATATGAGGATGTCTCAAGCGAGACATTATAACCCAAAACACGTGAGTGATTGAGTGAAACTTATCCTTAGTGAGAGCTCATCAGATCCATTCATTCTAGTTCTAGAGACATCATAGACATATGGAGGGATTGGTGGTTGACTTGTCCAATTTTCATGACATGCAATGAGTTCTAAAGAGTTAGATTTGACCATTCTTCAATTATCTGAATTAAACAGTTTTATTGCCCGAGGACGGTCAATGTTTAAGTGTGAGGGGTTTTTGATCGGTCGTTAAAGTATATTTCATTTTCTTATCAGTCATCCATGTTTAATGCAGTTGAATGGTAAAATCGAACAATCTTGATGTGTTTTCATATTTTTCTAGTTTCAGAACACTTTGGAGCAAAAATCAACAAAAATATGATTTTTGAAAACTACGAGGCCATGTTTTAGGTTTCTATAGATTCGGATTGCATGTAACACCCCTAAAAATGGGAGTTACTTTAAACCGAATTATAATGCGGAATAAGATTAATAATTAACTAACACCCATCGAATTAGGAAAAAGTAACGGAGTTTACAACACTGAACGGATACTAAATAACAACCTATTAATCTATACAAATCCGGAATATAGATTATGTTCGGGTGTTACTAATATCTCCAAAATAAAATGTCTAGTAACTCCATTTGTACACTTGATGATGTAGTCCCAAAAGAATGCCTCTATCGGCACCTAGCTCCACTCAATCCTTAGAGCCCCACTATGACGATCACCTGATATATATGTCATTTTAAGAAAAAGTGTTAGGCTTAACGCCTAGTGAGAACAAACAATTTAAATAAGAAAAGCCATTAAACCTCTGAAGGCGATAAACAAAACTTTGACCATTAAGCTTTCTCGTTTACTCTTTTCCTTTACTCACGCTTGTTCTTGGGAGAACACAATTTTAGGGATAACGGGGGAGACCCTCTATTGCACTAATTATAACATCAACCTTATTAGATCTTTAGTTGAGTGCTTAGTTAAGCTCAACCACATTAGATCTATCACTTACGGGTAACGAGTTCAACCAAATTAGATCTATCACTCGATATTTATAACCCAAACAAGTTCAAATTAAGCTCAACCCAATTAGATCTATTGCTTACGGGTAACGAGTTCAACCAAATTAGATCTATCACTTGCTTTATTCTAAAAACCGTCTTTTATGTCTATGGATCCACTACATTCAAGTCATAGAGTTTAATACATCCATTCCGATATATTAACCATTTCCCAACACAAAATCTTTGTATGGTTAACATTTCTCATCCAAAACTTTTTCTCCAAAATTAGGTCAAACTAGCACATAATTCCAAAATTGATAATACTTTGAAGGTATACCAACCCAAAGAGTTTAGAACCATTTCTCATACCCATCTCAACAATATAAGTGGAAATCCCACCTTTTCATGTTTGACCTTGATTTGTCAAAAACCAACCAATATGTAAAATACTTGCAGACAACCTTGTAGTAAGTAAAATACATCATTTTGACATGTATAAAGTTTTATAAAAGGTAAGAATGAACTCACAATACTAGAGTTTGAGGAAACCCTAGGAGATCCCTAAATAACTCTTTGAACTTGGAATGGAGATGAAGAACACTTGGGATTAGAACCCTAGTCTTGAATCTTTAGTGTAGAGCTCTAATACTTGATCTTTGTGGTTGTTGGAGAGGAGTTACTACTCCTAAAATCGCCCCTCTAGGGTTTTACTTGAGAATAAAAGCTGAGAGTAAAGGTTGGTATATGTAATAAGTGAGAACTCAGCTAAAAAACCCGTGTTTATACTTCAGACAAGAAGCGAGAGATTGCACTGCGAGGTTGGCATGGTAGGGTCGCATTCTCCAGAACCAACTTTCGGTACACAAACCGCGACCTTGGGGTGTGATGCTTGCATGGCAAGGTCGCACTGTCAGGGTCGCACTTCCCCAAAACCCCAACTCGCGGTACAGCAAGTGCGATGGTTTGGTGCGATGGTGACAGCGTCAGGATCGCACTGTCAGGGTCGTGATTCCTATCAGATACCCCCTTGCAAGTTAACATTAAACGAAACAAAACAAAACTTGCATTCACGACATATGGATTGATAGTAAAGAAATTTCGGGTGTTACATTGCATCTAAGTCGAAATGTGTTTCAAAGTTAAGAGACCAAAGTTGGGAACGAATACATTAATAAAGCAAAAAACATGGTTTTGTTACAAAAATGAAGTCGCGGCCTAGTGGAAAGGAACGTCAACACGTATGGTGCAGGTCGGGTGTTCAAATCCTGTATGCAACGCTTTTAGTTGTTTCATTTATAAATGAAGAGTAGCTCGGTGCAACTCACGCCTTGCTAGGCCCACCAGCCATGAAGCCCAACTCTTGAGTACGAGTGCATTAATTAAGGAAAACATTATTATAAAAAGAGAAAGCATTCAAGTTAAAAAAAGCATCGTTAGGGAAAAATGTATTATGAAAAGCGAAAACAATAAAGTTAAAAAAACATTGTGGGGGGGGGGGGGGAATCGATTGAGGGGCAGCTAGCCCTTCGGCTGCTCTCTACGGTTAGTATCCATTAACGAAATGAATTCACTGGTATTTTCGGATTAAGCTTTCAGAGGATAATGCACGTATGGACAATGAAAGACCTCGAAAAATTAAACTCGTCATTGATATAAACCAAACACCTAAAATAATTTAGGGTTCCAAGGTTAATTACATATAAATATTTATAAACCAAAACCGGATACAAAACTCTCTACGACCCAACTTAATAAATTAAATTAACTAAAATCTTAATATTATTAACTAATAATAATATTAATTAATTGAAATAAGTTGATATTAATATCAAAGAAATAATGCATCCATCATGCATGATTTTCCTAAGGAAAGAAAGGATGACACCCGAATTCTGTTTATGTAGCATTTGTCGAGACGTAAGGTTGTACCCTCGTCTGATAACACTAGCAATCACAACTTTCTTTCAACCTTGTGCCGCTCATCTGGCATGTTGTTTGCCGGTCACAACCATGTTTCAATGACCATAAAACCCGTTTTAAACACAATCTCGATCATGACTTACTTATCATAATCTCGATGCTAAACGGTGCTTAAACGACATAGGGTTGAAACCCGTATTCTAAAAACGATATAAAAGGAAGATTTATATACCAACGGACGACTTTACTTTATAAAGTTTTCGTACTAGATATGGGTTTCGAAAACTTTGAAACCTTGTTTGTCTTCTTGCTAAACCTTGGAATTTCTTCTTGATTTTCTTCTCCTTTTGACGTACGAATCCAGATGGGAATATATAATCTATTTGTTCCCTTTCCTTCCTTGTGGTTTTTCACAAATGAGAGTCCTCTTGATCTCTCTCTTGCTACTCCTCCAACGTGAGATGAGGATAGTGGTTTAATCCACCTCCTACTCACTTGAATTGGTCAAATAACTCATTTGATCCCTCATGTTTCCCAGCTCTACAATTCTAGTCCTTAGAATAACATTTTTTACTTGCCTAACTACTTTGGTCCTCGGTAAAATATATTTTACGATTTGACCCATTTTTGGGTATTACGGTAACATGCAAAACTGATGTTATGAGATGCAAGAACTTCGTAATAATATTGTAAATAAGATATGGAATGCATGAAATATCCAACCCTAAAACCAAAATAGTTGAAATTTTTCTTTATTTTGGTTACCGCTTATTTTAATATGAACAAATGTATCAGCCATTTATTATTTTTATATTTCATTAATGTTCGAATTAAGTAATTTTTATACGAAAAATGTAAAATGATCTAAAAAAAATTGTTGAAAAATTACCTAATTCGAACATCAATGAAACATAAGAACAATCAATAACTAGTTTAGTTTATCAGTTAGTTCGTCGAACAGAGGCTAAGTGGACACAAACCAAGACTGGTAGGTAGTAGCTCCATATTCAAATTATTACTAAATAGAAGACTTTAACTATGGATTTTTCTCTAGGAAATCCGTCTCTAAAGAGTTGATTCGTTACAAAACCGTCTCAAAAATTTTGGTGGATAAATTATCAGTGGGAAACCCAAATCAGTGACAGATTACCCGGGTATTTTCTGGGTGATCCTTGGTATTTTCTTTAAAAACATTGGATTCTCTATTGAGACCATTGGTATTTTTTGGGTGATCCTCGGCAATCACCCTACGGAAATTTTTTTCGGTGATTTTTGTAGGTAAAAGTGATTTGTTTGATTTGTTTTATAGTGAATCCATAAAAATTGGACGGAGTTGGGACATTTAAAAGAACAAAAACAAACAAATAGGAAGAGAAAAAGTCTACTGATAAATAAGAGAAGCAACAAAAAATGTAAAACTTGATTTGTATACAGGGGCGGAACACAAACTTTTTAATTGAGGGGGCGGAACTTAATTGATGCATCTCATAAAAATATATGTAAGAGAAAAAGTTTCCAATCTGACTGGTGTATCTTATTCAATGGTGACCGAGAAATATAAACCCATCAATCCTTATTAAATGTGATACTTAGGGCCCGTTTATCAAATTTTTACCTGGGAAAATGTTTACCGACAAAATTCAACACTATCAGTTACTTACCAGATAAGATTTTAGTTCACCAAAACAACATGGTATCCAACAATTTACCCAGTAAGTGTTTACCGTGGTAAGAGTCCGTCCTTACTTACCGGGCAAAACTCATGGTTTTTGCCTCGCTCTTACCGACTAAGGTTGTTGGTCCTTACTCTATTCACCCATTAAGGTAATATGACTTGGTAAACGTTTACCCGGGTAAACGTTTGGTAAACGGACCATTAATGTAAAACCTTCACATATTAACAGGAAAATAGAATTATAGTAAATATGATACTGTAAAACCTTCACATAATTCACAATTTAGAAAATAATTATACATAATTTATATGGAAAAGAAAAAAGATATATAATGCAAAATATAAATAACATGTAAAAGAAAAACAATTTTAGTAAAAAGAAAAAAACATTTTTAGCAAAAAAAATAAAGAAACCTCATTGGTATTTATGCTTAACAAAATGGGGAGAAGGTTTAAAAACAGGAACAAATTGCATGAACCAAGAACCGAACCTGCAACCTAACACAGGGCCAGGCAATACATTTTCACTGAGCTGAGTTCAATTTGCTGTTGAAAGTTCTAATATTCAATATTTAACAGATAAAGCGCAGCGGCCATGGCTCCCCTATGCCCTCATTGTGTTCCGCCATTGTTTGTATATATGTAAGGAATGTTTTGTTTATATTGTTTCAAAATGGTTGCTGGCTGCTGGCTGTAACATAACTTTGTTCCTACTTGTCTTTATTAAACTTCTCTCATCTCAAATGAAGTCTGCATGCCACCTGAATAGTAGAGAAGCTAGTTGCGGAGAAAGCAACTTAATTACTTGCACAAATTTACTACAATCAACATCATGCAATATATATATACACATTGTGTTTTACCTATATACTCATCGGGAAAGAGAAGATTGTGTAAGAACCATGAAAATAAAACTTGGGTGGGTTGATTACAAAACCCCATTCTTGCTGTTTCTTACATGTAAATTGTTTTTCTAGCTTCTTGCTAGTTTTTTTTATAAAATCTTCGCCTTTTAAAATAAAACTTGGCTCCCATATTTCCATCTCATAGCTAGTCTTTGCAAAATTGTATAGCGTAAACTGATTCGAGTCTCCTTAGGCAAAACTAGGAACATTCATGACCTTCATATAATCGTATTCAAGACCCCACGGTTAACCAAAAAAAAGGTTGTAGACGATAATTAATTAAGTTGGTATGGTCAATGATAAATCTAAGTTCTAGAGAATTATAAATGAATTAGGAAGTTTTGCAAAGTTATATAATATTTTACTATTAATTCTCATTTTCATTCCCCATAAGCCCAGAAGCCTGGATTAATTCTTGTTTTAATTCTCATTTTCATTCCCCCGGAAACCCGGATTAATTCTTATTTTAATTCTCATTTTGATTCTCCAGAAGCCCAAATTCCTCCTGGAGCCCAAATTGTTTATATTATTAATCCCTTTCGTTAGGAATAACAAGAATTGAAGTAATTCCCTTAATTCTTTCTTTAGGGTATCACGACAATCGATCCAAAAGCTAGTTTTCTGACTTTCTAATTCGATTTTGTATCCCACAATATATATATAGAGAGAAAACAAGGTTCAGGAGTAAACGCTAAAAAAAAGAGAAAACTCAAGAACATCTGAGAGCCTCCATCTGGACGGTATTTTTTTCTATGCATCAATGCATATATAAGCATTGGTGCATATGCACAAATGCATACAATCGATTAGAGCTCTTTTTTTATGCATCAGCGCATATGCATATATATATATATATGCATTAGTGCATATGCACAAATGCATGTTAGAGCATACCGTCCAGATGGCAGACTCTCAGGGTGTTATTCAGTTTTCTCTTTTTTTAGCGTTTTCTCCTCAACCCGACTCTCTCTCTCTCTCTCTCTCTCTCTTTATATATATATATATATATAGGGGCGGGTTCATACGAGAATAATACCAATTTACGAGAATACGAGGACAATCCTTGAATCATATGTGATTTTGTACATGAATTATATGTGATTTATTACATGAAAAATTTCATGTACAAAATGATTGGCTGAGGATTGTCCTCACATTCTCGTAAATTGTTACCGTCCTCGCATGACCTCCCTCTCTCTCGCTCTATATATATATATATATATAGAGAGAGAGAGAGAGAGAGAGAGACAGACAGAGAGAAAGAAAGGTTCATGCGAGGACGGTAACAAATGAGAGCGCGACACGTGTCTGAATTTGTATTATTCGGTCTGAATAATAAAAAATACTCAAACTGAATAATAATATTATTCAGTCTGAATAATAATATTATTCAGTCTGAATAATAATAGTACATTAAGACTGAATTAGTATTATTCAGACTGAATAATACTACATTCAGTCTGAATAAATGTAGTATTATTTAGACGAAATAATACTATTATTCAGTCTAAATATTTTCTACATTATTCAGTCTAAATATGACACGTGTCGCGCTTTCATTTGTCCTCACGATCACAACCAAATTTGAGTTCTCGTTTGAATATATATATATATATATAGGAAGAGGTTCAAATGAGAACTTTGTAAATTTAAAGGAACAAAGGGACTCATTTGGGACCACATATGATGTGAGTCGCACCAATAAAAAATCATATCTGATTCAATGGGTCCACCATTGAAAATCAAATATGTTTTTTATTGGTGGAGTTCTTTTGTTCCTTTAAATTTACAAAGTTGTCATTTGAACCCTCCCCTATATATATATATATATAGAGAGAGAGAGAGAGAGAGAGAGAGAGGAAAGTTCAAATGCGAACTCGAATTTGGTTGTGAACGTGAGAACAAATGAGAGCGTGACACGTGTCAAAATAAGCAATATTCAGACTGAATATACAAAGGAATATTCAGTCTAGTATATATATTCAGACTGAATATATACTATAATATTTCTTTGAATGAGACACGTGTCGTACTCTCATTTGTCCTCACGTTCACAACAAAATTTGAGTTCTTATTTGAACCCGCCCATATATATATATATATATATATATATATATATATATATATATATATATATATATACAGGGTTGATTTCCGTTACAAACCACGTCAATTCATACAAACCGTACAAACCGCATGCAACCAATATTTTTTTTTTAATTTTTTCACTTTTTCTTAATTATTAGGGTTGATTAGTCAATAATATATGAAAAAAAATTCATCAAGAATACATGAAGGTTGGTGAATCAAGAATACGTGAAACAAGATTCATCAAATTGAGAGTTTCATGAATCAATTCATTTTCATGTAGAAAGAAAAATAATTTCATGAAAAAAAGAATTATACGAAACAAATTCATCATATTAAACACTTTCATGAAATAAAATTATTCAAAAAAACAATGAAACACGCGGTTTGTACGGTTTGTACGAATTGACGTGGTTTGTATTTGAAATTTCTCCTATATATATATAGGGGCTGATTCATACATTTTCGCATGTACAAAAGAGTTTTGTAAATAGTTTTTTTCATGTACAAAATCATAAATAATTCATGTAGTAATTTTGTACATTAAAAAAGCTTCTCACATTTTCGCATGAACCTTTCTCTCTATATAAATATATTATGTATATATCCAATTGGGAATTTCCTTCACAAGCACCGTAGACCTAATATAAAATATGGTATTGGATTACGAAACATGGAGCCAATTTATTCCCAAAGATTTTTGAACCAAATTATGGGGTCGTGCATTATTTTTCCTTTATTTATGTTCATATATATTTTCTTTCTTTTTCTACAAGACCTATATCTATCTTTTCTACAATAACAGAAGATCACAAGGAAGAGAAATGATCTGTTTATTCAATGTTGATAGACTTCAATTTATACAGATATTGCAGAAGCTTTGTAGCTGTACATCAGATATATTTGGATCTATCCTATAGCTGTACGTGAGATAATTTGGGAGTTATCTCTTGATTATACAATAATCTAACTAATGATAAGATAAATACAACTAAGGATGTTTATCCTTAACATGCCCCCGCAAGATGGATGACGATGATGAGAGACCAATCTTGGACATTAACATTTCAAATCTTGGCCGATTTAGGGGCTTTGTAAGCGCATCAGCTAGCTGATCTCCAATGGGTACATGAGTGACTCGCATGGTGCCTCTTTGAATTGCCCACTAATAAAGTGAAAAGCGAGAGCAAGGTGCTTCATTCGAGAGTGAAAAACCGGGTTGGCACTAAGATAAGTTGCACCCGAGTTGTCACAATAGATAACTGGTGGATGAGGTAGAGTTACACCTAGCTCATTAAGCAAGTTTCGAAGCCATAGAAGTTCACATGCAATAGCTGCCACAGCCTTGTACTCAGCCTCGGTGGATGATTGTGACAGAAACCGTTGCTTCCTAGAGCTCCATGTAATAGGCGTATGACCCAAGAATACAACCTGACCCATAGTAGAAGCGTAGTCGTCTTTGTTCATTGCCCAATCCGCATCAGAGAATGCATGTAGATTGAGCGGTGAATCTTTGTAGATGGAGATACCTTTGTCTAAAGTGCCTGCAAGATATTGAAGTACTCTTTTCAAGGCTGCCCAGTGAGCGGTGCGAGGCTGATGCATAAATTGCAAAAGCTTGTTGACCACAAAGGCAACATCTGGACGAGTGAGTATAAGATATTGAAGACCCCCAACAACAGATCTATAGTCTGTTGGACTATCAATCAAGGATCCCTATTGAAGTGACAGAGTTGAATCAATTACCATTGGGGTCGGAACCGGCTTGGCTCCAACCATTTTCGTGCACTCAAGAAGATCAACAATGTATTTTCTTTGGCTAAGGAAAAGGCCATTCTTGGTTGGGATGACTTCCACACCTAAGAAATAAGAGAGCGAACCAAGGTCTTTTAAAGCAAATTTCCGGGAAAGTTGTTGAACGAAGTTGTCCAAGGCATGAGAGTCGGGCTCAGTTAGTACAATATCGTCCATATAAACGATTGGGTACATAGGTGAGATATGATGATGATAAATGAATAAAGAGGCATCCGCAATCGACCGCTTAAACCCAAAACTCAAGAGAAAGCGAGTTAACTCTGTATACCAAGCTCTTGGGGCTTGCTTGAGACCAAAGATTGCTTTCCGGAATTTACAAACATAGTTGGGAAACGCTGCATCTACAAATCCAGGGGGTTGTGCCATAAATACTTGTTCAAAGAAAGAACCATGTAAAAAAGCATTATTAATATCAAGTTGCCGAAGAGACCAGCTGCTGGTTACAGCTAGGCTCAATAGAGTTCGAATGGTGGCTGGTTTAACCATAGGACTGAACGTGTTAGTGTAATCAACCCCGGGTCGTTGCGGGAAACCTTTAGCAACTAGGCGAGCTCGATAACGGTCAATGGTACCGTCAGGTTTATACTTGATGCGGAAGACCCACTTACTCTTTATTAAATTTTGGCACGATTCAGGAGGCACCAAATCCCATGGTCCAAGCTTATTGAGAGCCCGAATTTCGTCAAGCATAGCTCTACGCCAAAGAGAATCCTTTAGAGCTTCGGTCACGGAGGTGGGTTCAATTGATCAAAGTTGTGTAGTGGTTGGATTTGCATATTTGGGGTTGGGTTTGAAGATATTGTTTTTGGATCTGGTTGTTATAGTTGGAGGGGCTGGAGTGGTAGTTGAAGGGTGGGTGGAGACGGCTGGTGTTGGCGAGGACGTGGTGGGTGATTGGGAGGTGAAAGGAAGTGGTTGTTGAGTGGAAGAGGATTGGGATGAGGCTATTTCAAAAGTATTAGAACTAGGTGAGACTGAAGAGGAAGGAGGGGAGGGGAGTGGAGGGGCTGCTCATTTTGGTTTGTAGGTATAGGTGGATGAACAAAAATAGGAAGCGAAATAGGGCACCAAGTGTTGGGGTTCGGATAGGATGAGGGCAGGCTGGTGGACGTTAGTTGATGGTATGGAAATTCTGTTTCCACAAACCGAACATGACGGGAAGTTTAAACTCTATTGGTGGACGACTCTAGACAACAGTAGGCACTTTGAGATGAAGAATAACCGACAAAGACACATGGAAGGGATCGATTATCTAGCTTGTGTGAAAAAATAAGATCGTAACCATGGGTAACAGATACAGACAAAACTTTGAAGCTTAAGATAATTAGGGGGGTTACCAAAGAGGCTGTGAGTGAAAGGGTGATTTATTTGAGAGTGTGGATGTTGGCATGCGATTGATCAAATATGTGGCGGTAGTGAAAGCAAATGACTAAAAAATAAGAGGGAAACGGGCGTGAGAGAGAAGGGAGAGCCCAGTTTCAACTATATGGTGATGTCGGCGTTCAAATTAGCCATTGTGTTCCGATGTGTGCCGGGAGGGGGGGGGTAGTGAGATGAGAGATGCCATCGATTGTAAGAAAGGTATGAAGAGCTTCATATTCATCTCCATTGTCAAAATAGAGAATTTTAATTTGCTTTTCAAAAAACTTCTCAGCTAATGCTTTGAACCTAATGAAGACATCTTTAGTGTCAGATTTCTTTTTGAGAGGATAGAACCAAACGTACTTGGTGAAGTGATCAACAAAGATAACATAGTACTTAAACTCTTCAAAAGAGTACATCGGAGATGTCTATAAGTCTGTGTAAATGAGTTCAAGAGGAGAATGTGAAACCAAACTATTTTGATTGAATGGGAGCTTGTGGCTCTTATTACATTGACATGCATTGCAATTGAAACAAAAATCAGTAGCTACATTAAGATTAAAGGAAGAAACTAGAGTCTTTAAAATAGGTAAGGCAGGATGCCCTAAACGATGAAGCCAATTAATTGCTGATGTTTTGAGACTGGAGAAGGCGACAATAGATGATGATGATGGCAATTTATAGATTCTATTCCTAGGTGCACCCGTGAGAAGATGTGCCCCTGTAAGACGATCCTTCAAGAGAAAAGAATCTGAAGAAAACTCTATTAGAATATTGTTGTCAAAACAAAGTTGGAAAATAGATATAAGATTTCGTTTCATATCAGGAACACATAGAACGTTAGAGAGTAAAAGAGATTTAGAAGAAGTAGGAAACGAGGTGGAACCAGTATGTGTAATAGGAAGACTAGAGCCATCACCAATAACAATTTCCTCAGTACCGTCATAAGGTTGATGTAGGGACAGATTGGCAAGGTCTTGTGTAACATGATGTGAAGCTCCCGAATCAAGGAGCCATGGTTGAGAAGGCGGAATTGTAGAGGATTAAGCCATATGTGCTTGTGAAGAATTTGACGAGAAGGTAGGAGGTGGTGGTGGGCGAATGGCAGGATGTTTAGATTGAAAGACCGGGCATTTTTGAAGAGAGTGGCCTTTCGTGTGACACCATTGGCATCTTCCTAGGAAAGGTTTGGTTGGATTAGTACGATAGATAGGTTTGTTATGTTGGTTGTGGTTGAAGTGATTGTGGGTATAGGCCGAGTGGTTAGGGTTGTTGGTAGGTTGAGGATTGTGTGGTCGGGTGATCGTGGCATGAGCAGTAGCAGGTATAGCTCCTAGAATCGATTGAGATTTTATGACTAGTTCTCTTTGGATCAGTTTATGCATAAGATCAGAAAAAGAAATTAAGTCATCTCGAGCATTAACGGCCTCAATGATGCCTTGGTAAGAGGAGTCAAGTCCCTCAAGCACTTTGTTTGTGATGTCTTCGGATCTAATCGTGTGACCTAAGAGGGCCAACTGATCAGTACAAACCTTGACAGCGTTCATGAACTCTGTGATAGATTGGGGACCTTTCGTGATGCTCTTGAATTGAGCCTTGAGTTGTTTGATATGACCGCGAGATGCACTCGCAAATGTCCGAGCAAGGGTATCCCATAGCTCTTTTGAAGTCTTGGTGAGAGAGACCAACGGAACAATGGTTGATTCAAGTGTGCCGATGAGTGTGATGTAAAGCAGTCGGTCTTGACGCATCCAGGTAAGGTATTCTGGATTAGATTTGGTTGAATTTTTAGTGATGGTGGTAGGAGATGGGGGAGGATATGACCCATCTAGAAATTTGAACAGATCATAGCCAATAAGTGTGGCTTCAATCTGCAGTTTCCATGATAGGTAGTTTGTAGATGAGAGCTTGATTATGTTGGGGAGAGAAATAATCACAAGAGGGGAATTGGGTTTGGCACCATTTGGAATGGTTGTGGCAGTAGTTTGATCGATTGTAACAGTCATTGAGAAGATCAGAACATTGCTCTAATACCATATAATAAGAGAAGATCAGAAGGAAGAGAAAGGATCTGTTTATTCAATGTTGATAAACTTCAATTTATACAGATATTGCAGAAGCTTTGTAGCTGTACATGAGATATATTTGGATCTATCGTATAGCTGTATGTGAGATAATTTAGGAGTTATCTCTTGATTATACAATAATCTAACTAATGATAACATAAATACAACTAAGGATGTTTATCCTTAACATTTTCTTGTTTACTTTAGCCTTAACTTTAAGTTTAATCGATTAATGATTCACTATATATTTACCCATTTTTCCCAAAGAAAATAGATTATTTCCATGTCGTATTTGTTATTACTATAGTATTTTCTCTAAAATTCTTTAGGAATTTTTGTGACTAATATTGAGTTAAGAAATTTATCAAGTACAAGATTCATGAACAAGTACAAAATGAGTTATAACCATTTTCTTCGAAATTTTATATGTCAAAATACCACGTAATCAGATTTTATATATTCTTATGAAGTACTCAACTATAAGGAAATTATCAATCAATATGCTTCCCAAACTTTTTATTTCAAAGCACTATAGAACATTAATCACGTTGAAACTGTATTGGTGACCTATAAGGTTCGGATTTCACTATAGCATACACACATGTCTAGTATATTACTGAACATGTGCAATGCAACATTGAGCATTTTGTTATTAACAAATACGAGGAAGTTATTTCATAACACTAATCATGAGACATATATGTAACACAAAAGGAAAATGGTTGTTTATTTCTAGACTTTTATCCAATAGAATTTTATGACAATTAAGGGTTACGTGCAATCTTTTAACCTTCCACCTATATATATTGAACGTGATGCATTTTCATGGATCTATTAAAAATGCATTTAATCGACCAAAAATACCATGTTGCTAATTATGACTTAACATAAACATGTCTGAAATTCCCATAAGATGAAATGGGCAAACTAGAATTTGGAAATTATGGACCAACTTGCCTTCGAGCCACATATCAATCTATCTTATTCTAAGTCTAAGTAAAGTTATGATAATTTAATTAATTATATCAAGATTACCATGTGCTTAAAATCAATGAAATGAAAGGACACCTTTTATGGTATTCCTTACAGGCAACAGAAAATGTTGGGAGGCCTAAGCAATGATAAACGTAAAACCAATTGAACTTGAATTGCATTGAGAAGGAAAAATAAAGATATTAACATAACCTCAAATATATTAAAATCAGAATTAAAACATAACTAAATCCATGAGAAGTCATGGAACATCGAAATCCATGCCCCATCACTTTGACGGACCAACACCATCTACCCTAGTAGACCTAAAGCTTATTGGCGTAGAAGTGGTAGTAGTCTCCACCATAAGCCTTTCGACTTGCTTTTCAACGTTGTTCTGCAATTTCAACATTGCCACCTTCAGTTCCTCAAGTTCTTCGACTTCTAAAGTCTCTATTGGGGCATCCCACCAATTACGACCTTGCCTGGCTTTCTTTATTTTATCAAGTTCTTCACCAATCTTTTTCTCAGATTGAAGTTGAGCAATCATGTTGGTAAGCTGGTCGTTGAGTTGTTGGTTGTTGGCACCGCGACAAGACTCTATAAATTGAGATATTCTTGGATCCGAAAGAGAAAGTTGTTCTAAATAGCGATTTATAATCGCCTCAACACTTGGATTGCCATATGAGATTGGCTTTTTGCTTGGGGAGAATATAATGATGGCAAGGTCCACACCGCAAAGGGTGGAAAGCTCGTTTGCCTTGCTAAAAAGACTAGAATGTCGCTTGGAGAAAGTGACTGCCAAACTTTTTTCATCTAATATTTTTTTCATTTCAATCTTTTGGCGACCTTTGGTCTTTTTGGCCGGCGTCGACATTTCGAAGATTGAGAGGAAATTTCCCTAGTAGGGTAACAAATGTATATCTCTTGGATTATTTTCGTTTATGGTTTGCTTTAGGAGAAAATAACAAATATTTAAAGAGCCTTCTTGCAATAGCTGCAGGTCTTAGGTGCGATAGCAATACAATTAAGTTTGTTGTTTTATGGATTTTATTTTAATTAAAATCATTTACTTCCATATACGTAGGTCTTGTTTGACCGCGTTTGTTTGGGTAAAGAAAATGATAAATGCTCAGAGTATCTCCACCTATCTTTTATAATTATTCTAAAATAGAAATAATCGAAATCTTTAAATAAAATTACAATCAACTTTGTTAATTTGGTGATTTTAGCATTAATTATATTACTAAAAGTCATTGATACGTTGTCTAGCCAAGAAACTTTCAAACAAACTTTATATGATATTATAAGTTTCAAGAAATATTTGATAAAGTAATAATTTTAAAAAAACTTTTATAAAAATATAATTTTCAATAGCTAGTATATAATGGTTTACAGTTGTAAAAATAAAATAGTTAATAGTTTGAACATTTGGCAAATTCTAATTATTTAAAAGACCATTAGATTAAGAAAAACACCCTTATATATTATTGAAATATTTACATATAAATATGATAATATGAAAATCTTATATTAATGGGTTTGATGAGCTTTATTTTGACGGATGAATAAAAAATAGTTAAATATAGTTCTCTTTATCGACATTTAAGGTGCGTTTGGTACGCAATCAGGACAGAACAGAATAGATGTTACACTTTTTCTTCTATTTGAAGAATTAAATAAATTTAGAAGGAAAACATATTTTCTTCTATTTTTTTCCATCTTTGAGAAGTTGATGGAGCGAAAAATTTGATAAGAAAATTTTAAGAAACTATTTTTCTATTCTAGAAAATTTTGTTAGATTTCTTATTTACAGCCTTAACAAATAGACAGTTTAGGATAATATTTTTATTTTAAAGATCTTTATATTAATTATATTATTTAAATATTTGATACATTCTATACCCAACAAGTTTTCAAATAATCAATAAGGGTTTATATATAATTGTAATTTTTATTAAACTTTTTTTAAATGGTAACTATTTTATAATTTTCACTAACTATTGAAAATTACCATTTCAAAAAAGTTTAATGAAAATTACAATTATATATAAAGCCTTATTGATTGTTTGAAAACTTGTTGGGTATAGAATGTATTAAATATTTAAATAATATAATTAATATAGAGATCTTTAAAATAAAGAAATTATCTTAAAATGTCTATTGTTGAGGGTTTAAATTAAAAATCTAACAAATTTTTTAAAATAGAAAAATAGATTCTTATTGTATCATATCTTAGATGAAAAAAATATATAGAAGAAAATATTTTTTTTCCTTCTAAACTTATTTAGTCTCCAAAACTAAATCTCGACAAAGTGAACTACATTTAACTACTTTTTATTCATCCATCAAAACAAAGCTCATCAAACCCGTCAATATAAGATTTTCATATTATCATATTTATATGTAAATGTTTCAATAATATATAAGAGTGTTTTTTTTGATCTAATAGTCTTTAAAATAATTAGAATTTGTCAAACATTCAAACAATTAATTATTTTATTATTACAATTGTAAGCCACTATATACTAGCTATCGAAAATTACCATTTTTATAAATTTTTTTAAAATTGTTACTTTATCAAATGTTTATTGAAAATTATCATATAAAGTTTGTATGAAAGTAGTTTGATTTTTTGAAAGTTTATTGGGTAGCCAATATATCAATTACCTTTGGTAATATAATTAATGATTAAATCTCCAAACTAACAAAACTATCATAGTTGATTGTAATTTTGCTTAAAGATTTTGATTATTTTTATTTTAGAAAAATTATAAAAGATATCGGTGGAGATACTATGAGCATTTCTCATTTTCTTTACATAAACAAACATAGTCAAATAACACCTACATGTATGGAAGTAAATTAATTTTAGAGGAAAATAAAATCCTTAAAGCAACAAACTTAATGGTATTACTAAAGCACCTAACACCTACATCTAATGCAATAAGCTTTTTTAAATATTTGTTATTTTCTCCTAGAGCAAACCATAAACGAAAATAATCCAAGGGATATACATTTGTTACCCTACTAGTGAAACTTTCTCTCGATCTTCCTAATGTCTATGCCTGCCAAAAAGACCAAAGGTCGCCAAAAGATTGAAATGAAAAAAAAAATACTAGATGAAAAAAGTTTGGCGGTCACTTTCTCCAAGCGACATTCTGGTCGTTTTAGCAAGGCAAACGAGTTTTCCACCCTTTGTGGTGTAGACCTTGCCATCATCATGTTCTCCCGAACCAAAAAGCCAATCTCATACGGCAATCCTAGCATTGACGCAATTATAAATCGCTACTTAGAAGTTAGAACAACTTCCTCCTCCGGATCCAAAGCATATCCCAATTTATAGAGTCTTGTCGCAATGACAACATCCAACAACTCAACGAACAGCTTACCAACATGATTACTCAAGTGCAAGATGTCAAAAATATTGGTGACGAACCTGACATAATAAAGAAATCCTGACAAGGTCTACTAGGGCAAATGGTGTTGGCTCGCAAACTGATGGCGCATGGATTTCGATCTTCCATGACTTCTCATGGATTTAATTATGTTGGGTCGATGAAATGCGTTGTTTAATGGATCCATGTAAATCCATCACGTTTAATATATATTGGTGGAATGTCAAAAGATATAGTGCTTTAACCCTTAATTGTCATAAAATTATGTTGGACAAAAGTCTCAAAATAAACAATCATTTTCTTTTGTTACATATATGTCTCATGATTAGTGTTATAAAATAATTTCCTCGTATTTGTTAATAATAAAATGTCCAATGTTGCATTGGATATGTTCAGTCATATACTAAGACATCTGTGTATGTTATAGTGAGTTCTGAACCTTATATGTCACTAGTGTTCAGCATCGTGCGTTGCATGGTGACAAATTTTGTTTCTTTAAAATCATGTTATAAAATTAAGATGAAACGTGATTAATGAATTTACATTTAATAAAGTGCAAAATAAAATAATTAATATATTTCGTTTTAGAGTATGGGCCAAAAAAAAGCAAACCAATAGATTCACATTTCACTTGACCATATTCTCACTAACGTGGACAACCAAATCCATTATCAATAGAATAATTATGAATACTCAAATCTCACAATACCAAATAATCACCCATGGTTCTTCTTCTATTATATTGATGCTAGTTGACATTGAGATATATTGATGTAGGGTTAGGTTCAAATGTGAACTCAATTTTGGCTGTGAACGTGAGGACGAATCTCAGCCACACATCTTCGGTTATGGTGGACGCGATCACGGAGGATTGACGCGATTCATGGGAGGGTGGAGATTATTAAAGGAGGGGAACCAGGTCAAAGCCGCCTTTATTGACCGGATAAGTGGCTGAGATTCGTTCTCACGTTCACAACCAAAAATGAGTTCACATTTGAACTTTTCTCTATTGATGTATTAATGAGGTGTGTGTGTATATATATATATGTATTCAGTTAACTTAATTTATTTGTTTGAATATTTTTATATAGATTAACTTTTTGATAAGGTAGGATAAATGAACGAACTCCATTAGTTCAGAAGGTCGGTCTAAATGAGCCAACAACATTAATTTAGAGAATAGGTTAAAGGGAATCAATTTCATGAGTTGTTACAAGTGCATCTCAACCTCTTTTCATATACATATCATTCATCGTCAATCTCATCTCTTCATCAATGTGGGGAAAAAACTCAACCACAATTCAAGAAAATGATTACTCAATTATTTGGATGTAACAATAATGTTGTGGTTTTTTAATTTTATATTTTAATTCGTTTTTAAAAATGAATTTTACATGGTATTTTAAAAACTATGTGTTTTGCACTATAAATTTAGAGTAAACTACAATTTTCGTCCCTATGGTTTGTTGGTTATAACGATTTTCGTCCCTGGTTTTTAAAACTTGCTTTTTTGGTCCCCGTGGTTTCCCATTCGTTTCCTTTTTCGTCCCTGAAGCTCACAATGTTAAAAAAGTCAGTTAAGTAAAGGGTATTTCTGTCTTTTTATGTGTTTTTGTTTTTTGTGTGCATTTTTTTAAATAGTATCAATATTATATTATATTGTACACTCCTGGGCAAAAAAACCATGTCTTCCCCAAAAATAACGGTGATCATTCCGACGACAAAATTAACCAAAAACAATGAAAATGGTTATGAAACAAGAGAACTAATACCAAATCTACATCCTGTCTAATCAAAGATAGTGAATATTAGAGGCATCATTTTTTGAATAAAGAGCTATCAATCTTTGAAGAACATCAAAATGTACATATTTTGAGACGGGTTTTGTTATTTTAAGATCGAACTGGTAGAGGGGATACGATCCATTGTTGAAAAAAATGGACAGATTTCGAGATTGAAGCTTCTTGTATGAATGAGTTTCGTTCTTGATTTGTCAGATCAGATTTTGAGAGTTAACCATAGATGGGAGTATTTTTTGGTTTACCGGGAACGGAGAGGGACGATGACGGTTGGCGGAGGTGGTTGGTTGTATCGGAGAAGAGGAATAAGTATTATCCGCTTGTCGGGAAAATGTATATGGTCGGTTGCTGGAACGTACGAGCCTCGTGGCATATTTTATACAAAAGATCGGATCTTGAAGACGGGTTGGACTTTCTCCCTTTCTTCACACTTTTTCAGATACGCTAGTGTGTAAAACGAAACCGAAACCAATTTCTGGAATGTCATGGCCAGATTTGAATTTTGGGCAACGAGAGAAAGGGGAAGGGAGAAAGGAGAGAAAGAGTTGAATGCATTCACCATTATCGAATTTGGAGAGGAAAATTTTGAGGTCTGAAAAGTGATCAGAGGAGAGTTGCAGGTCATTGTTTGGTGAAAGAAGCCAAGGAGAAAGGTAACAAAAAGAATCGGTCATTGGAGAGTTCAGAGTTGCAGGTCATTGGAAGAAATGGAATGGTAAATGGAGGTTGGGGGTGCTTGGTGTGGGTGTGAGTTTGAGTGGGGTGACGTAGGTGTGGATTTAGTGAGGTTTTGTTTTGATTTGTTTTTATTTTACTTTAGAAATCTTTAGTTTAATAAAACAAAATATAAGGAAAAGATGAAATTACCAAATTATCCTTGACTTAAATAACTTATTTTAACAGAGTTAGTATGAGGGACGAAAATAGAAGTAAAACAGAAACCATAGGGACGAAAAAAGCAGGTTTTAAAGATCAGGGATGAAAATCGTTATAAACATCAAACCACAGGGACGAAAATCGCAGTTTACTCATAAATTTAATTACCATATAGCTGGCTTTGATTCCAACCATTATTATATTATAGATTTCAAAGCATCCATTGCTCCTTTATAACTTTCATCTTCTTCCAAACTATGATCTTTCCACCAATATAGGATGATGGAACTCAACATTGTTTCAAGATGATTAATATTTTATGAAAGAAACAACTTGTTTTCAACTTTGTGTTTTACATGATATTATAACTATATGTTTGCATTATAATTTTACCATTCGGTTGGTTTTGATTTCAATAGTGGTTATAGATTTCAAAGCTTCCATCACTCTTTTATATATTTATCATCTTCTTCTAAACCATCATTTTTCCACCAATGTGAGATGATGAAAGCCAACCTTAATTGAAGATTTAAGGAATACTCAAACCTTATGTTGCCAAGTCATCATCCTTGGTTTCACTTTAACTTTGCACTATAAAATTTACCATTTGGTTGGTTTTGAATCCAACCATGATTAGACTTTAGAGATTTTAAAGAGGGTCATCTAAAATAAGACAACCCTATAAGGCAAACTCCATGTATTGACACAAAGACATTCAATCAACCTTTCTTATACACTTCACATTATTCAAAATTTTCAACTCTTCACCAATGTGGGACTACTAAAACTAAACCACAAATCACCATTAGAGAATACTTACTTTCTCATGATGCCACCTCAATACCCCAAAGTTGTTCCTTTAATATATATATAAAGACTAGTATGGTTTCAACACGATCAATGTTCTAAAATGCTTTGAAAGAAAAAATTGGGAAACATATTGATTGACAATTTCCTTATAGTCGAGTACTTGATAAGCATATATAAAATCCAATTACGTGGTATTTCTAACATATAAGGTCTAGAAGGAAATGATCATAACTCATTTTGTACTTGTTTATGAATCTTGTAGTTGATAAATTTCTTAACTCAATGTCGGTCACAAAATTTCCCAAAGAACTTTATGGAAAATACTATACTATTAACAAATACGACATGGCAATGATCTATTTTTTTACGACATGGCAATGATCTATTTTTTTAGGAAAAAAGGTAAATAGTGAGTCATTAAAAGATTAACATTTGATTAAAGTTAAGGCGAAAGTAAACAAGAAATAAGAGATCTCTCATTTCTTCTAGATATAGGTCTTGTAGAAAAAGAAAGAAAATATATATGAACATAAATAATTAAAAGATTAAAATTCGATTAAAGTCAAGGCGAAAATAAACAAGAAATGAGAGATATAGCTCTTGTAGAAAAAGAAAGAAAATAATATGAACATAAATAAAGATAAAAATAATGCATGATCCCATAATTTGGTTCAGTAAAATCTGGGAATAAATTGGCTGATTGGCTCCCATGTTTTGTATTCCAATACCACGTTTTATATTGTGTCTTCGGTGCCTCTGAAAGAAATTCCCATTTGGATATATATATATATATATACACACACATGTGGAAGATTTCAAATATAAATCACGTCAATTCGTATAAATCATACAAACCGGTTGTCTCATTATTTTTTTGAATAATTTTTTTTCATGAAACTGTTTAATATGATGAATTTGTTTCATATAATTCTTTTCTTCATGAAATTATTTTTTTTCTACATGAAAATGAATTGATTCATGAAACTCTCAATTTGATAAATCTTGTTTCACGTATTCTTGATTCACCAATTTTCATGTATTCTTGATGAAATTTTTTCATATATTATTGACTAATCAACCCTAATAATTAAGAAAAAGTGAAAAAATTAAAAAAAAATACTGGTTGCATGCGGTTTGTACGGTTTGTACGAATTGACGTGGTTTGTACGGTTGGCTTTACGTGACACTAGTCTGTTTTTATAAGACCTGTGAGACCACATTTTTATACTTGAAACTTCACAACAATTCATTGTCAAGGTAAAAAAAATCCGAACCCTCACATGAAATTTCAAGTGTATATATAATGGTTTCATGGGTCCCACGAAATAGCTTGGTCGCCCATGATTCCAAGTATCTATACTACATTAATAAGTATTTACACCAAAAGTCTTAAGTACAACATATAAAACACTATGTAATGTTATTTAAAGCATAAAAACTGAAGTCTCTTAGTTATTGTTTTTTATGCACAATGTACAAGTCATTACTGCCACCTTTTAACCCACCTTTTAACCCCTGTTGTTCCTATCGAATTTGGTTCATGCAGTGTTTTTCTCTCTCTTCCTGCATGGTAGAGTTTTCCTTCTTCTTTATGATTCTATTCTCTTGATAATTCAAAATTCAAAATTCAATTTTTGCTCCCGCTCGATCTCTTCCCTAGAAATCACTTCCTAAATATTCAAATTCAGCTTCACGCTTCATATCCCCGTTCTCAATCTCTCGGTTTTCTTCCCCTCCCTAAATGTCGATTTACTGCCCATATGGCTGGTAAGGGTTGTTTTCTCCTATATATCTATAATAATCCTATAATTTCCCAGTCGATTTGTTGTTTTCTCCTACTTGAAGGCGTTCTCCTACATATTGACAACCCTAGAATTTCCCTATCTATTTTATATTTTCTTTTACTTGAAGGCATTTTCCATCTCTATGGGGAAGATTAATCTTCCGTTTAGGTTTTTGGTTTGGTAAATCTGATAGAGATACATCATATCTCATCAAATCACCCTCTTAACTAACTTGATCACCAAATCACCCTCTTAACTACAATTGATCACAATCCCTTGATTTACTATGTAATCATATCTCTAATTTTATTCATTGTAATTATTAGTGTAATCCTTTAAGATAGTTTCAATCTTTTCTATTTTATTTTGATTCTCAAATTGTATATATAAATATGTACTCTTGTCAAGTTGATTAATACAAACTTTTCATTTCAATTAATATTTCTCTCTTATATGGTATCAGAGCTTGAGGTCCATATTCTGCCCATTTTTGCTATTTTTTTCTTTCCTCCCAACACCGTCAATGGCATCCAACGAGTCATCTGTTATCCCCAACAATTCTCGGCCTTTTCATAAAGGATATCAATCTTCGATTCCTCGTGCATATACCACCACCACCACTAACGACCCTTCCAATAGTTGGCTCCTTGATAGTGGGGCTACTCATCATGTCACCCACGATCTTGACAATCTTGCTCTTCATCCTCCATATGATGGTACCGAAGAACTAATTATTGGAGATGGCTCGGGTCTATCCATCTCAAACACGGGTTCCACTTCTCTCCTTACCTCTACTACTAAATTCAATCTTAATAATATTCTTCATGTGCCTACCGTTTCACGTAATATAATATCTATTTCTAAATTTTGTCGTGATAATAACTCTTCTATAACCTTCTTACCTTATTCTTATCTTGTGAAGGATCTTCGCATGGGGGCACTTCTTCTTCAAGGTCTAACTAAATCCGGAATCTATGAATTTCATCCTACTCGTCCGGCCGTTCACTCCATTCACCTACCATCCACTATTGATTGGCATCATCGATTAGGCCATTCTCATATGCTATTTTACGTCATATTAATACGGCTTTTCATTTAAATATTCCCACGTCAAGTAATTTTCATTGTAATTCATGTGATTATAATAAGAGCCATAAATTGCCATTTTACCAAAATACCGTTCAATCTAAAGGTCCTCTAGATGTTATTTATAGTGACGTTTGGACATCCCCAATACTTTCTTACGATGGATACAAATATTATATTATATTTGTTGATCATCATTCTAAATATGTGTGGTTTTATCCTCTAAAAAATAAAAGTGATGTCACTAACACATTTAATAAGTTCAAACTTTTGGTTGAAAAATTCTTTGGTCGACCTATACTTACCATCTTTAGTGATAATGGTGGTGAATACATTGGTCTACGTCCCATACTTGAATCACATGGAATAACTCATCTCACTTCTCCTCCTCATACACCGGAACACAATGGCTATTCGGAACGGCGTCACCGACACATTGTTGAAACTGGACTCTCCCTACTCACTCACTCTTCCATGCCACACAAATATTGGCCTCTTGCCTTTGCTACTGCTTGTTACTTAATTAATCGCATGCCCACTCCTACTCTTCATCTACAATCTCCTTACTCTAAACTTCATGGATACATGCCTAATTATCAAAAACTTCGTAGCTTTTGATGCCTTTGTTATCCATGGCTACGCCCCTATATGTCAAACAAACTTGAGCCGCGATCCGCCCCTTGTGTCTTTGTTGGTTATTCCGCTACCCAAAGCGCTTACTATTGTCTTGCTCCCGACTCTCACAAAATCTATGTTTCTCGACATGTTAACTTTATCGAACATGAATTTCCGTTTTCCTCTTCTCTTAAAAATCCCTCACCACACACGCCTATCAATACCAATGAATGGTGTTCGTCACATCTACCTATTGTCTCCGATACCTTGACTACCACAACCATCCCCTTCCAACATCCACCACCTTCATCTTCTCCTCTCTCTCACCCATTGGTTGTTCCCTCTCTAGACATTCCTTCCTCTCCACATCCACATCCACCTCCACCTCCACCTCCCCCTCCTCCTCCTCCTCCACCTCCATCACGCCCAATCACTCGCCTACAAAACAATATTCGCAAACCCGTTACTAAATTGAATCTCCATGCTTCTCTTCAACCATCTTCTTCCGAACCTACTACCATCACTCAAGCCTTAAAAAGCCCAATATGGCGTGATGCCATGCAAAGTGAATACAATGCCTTACTCAAAAATAAAACATGGGATCTTGTTCCCCCTTCTCCTTACAAAATCTAATTGGTTGTAAGTGGGTCTTTAGGACAAAGTTTAATCCCAATGGTTCTATAGACCGTTATAAGGCTCGCCTTGTAGCTAAAGGGTTCAACCAACGTCCTGGCCTAGACTACACTGAAACTTTTAGTCATGTAGTTAAACCCGACACAGATCGTACTGTTCTTTCCATAGCCATAACATATGGGTGGTCTCTCCGTCAAGTTGACATTAATAATGCTTTTCTTCAAGGTTCTTTAATGGAGGACGTGTTTATGACCCAACCCCCTGGTTTTGTTAGTCAATCTCATCCTACATATGTTTGCAAACTTCGTCAAGCTATCTATGGCCTCAAACAAGCTCCTCGAGCATGGTATAATGAACTCAAATCATATCTTCTTACTATTGGGTTCAAAAACTCCGTCTCTGACTCATCTTTATTCACTCTACGCCACAATAATGACATAATCTACCTACTTGTTTATGTAAATGATATCATTATCACCGGTTCCAATTCTACTATCTTAAATACATTTATCTCTCAATTCTCCTCTCGTTTCTCACTAAAAGATCTTGGTAATTTATCCTATTTTCTTGGTGTTGAATTAATACCTCATCCTCATGGTTTCCTTCTTAGTCAACAAAAATATATTCAAGACCTTTTAACCCGTGCTAATATGTCTAATGCCAAAGCTGTACCCACTCCTATGGTTACACATCCTCCTTTATCCACACACACGGGAACCCCTCTCGCCAATCCAACTGAATATCGAGCGCTTGTAGGCAGCCTACAATACCTCACTTTAACTAGACTTGACATCTCTTTTGTTGTAAACAGGTTATCTCAATACATGCACAGTCCTACTGAAGATCATTGGGCTGCTCTCAAGCGGTTATTACGCTATCTTGCAGGTACAAGTACTCAAGGTTTACTACTCCGGCGAGACTCGCCAAATACTCTTCATGCTTATACTGACGCTGATTGGGCGGGTGATAAGGATGATTACATTTCTACAACCGGGTACATTGTCTACTTGGGCCGGAATCCTATATCTTGGAGTTCTCGTAAACAACGTACTCTTGCTCGCTCCTCAACCGAAGCCGAATATCGAGCTGTTGCTGCGACTACTGCGGAGGTCCTTTGGGTCCAAAACTTACTTCGTGAGCTAGGACACTTACCCATAACCAAGCCAGTCATCTACTTGATAATATGGGAGCTACATATGTTGCTGCAAATCCGAAGTTCCATTCCAAAATGAAACATTTAGCCCTTGACTATCACTTCGTTCGTGAAAACGTTCAAAATCAAAACCTACGTGTATCGCACATTTCAGGCAATGATCAACTAGTTGATGCTCTTACTAACCGCTTCCTCGCACTCGATTCCATGCACTCATTTCCAAGATTGGTCTCACTCATCGATCGTCCATCTTGCGGGGGCATGATAGAGATACATCATATCTCATCAAATCACCCTCTTAACTAACTTGATCACCAAATCACCCTCTTAACTACAATTGATCACAATCCCTTGATTTACTATGTAATCATATCTCTAATTTTATTCATTGTAATTATTAGTGTAATCCTTTAAGATAGTTTCAATCTTTTCTATTTTGTTTTGATTCTCAAATTGTATATATAAATATGTACTCTTGTCAAGTTGATTAATACAAACTTTTCGTTTCAATTAATATTTCTCTCTTATAAAATCTGTGTTCTTCTTCTGACTCCACTTTTGCAAATCCAAATTTTTTCATAGGCAATAAGACGGTAGGCGGTAGCGGTGATTATGCTATTAAAATCGATTTTTGCTTTTGATCAAGGCTAAATGCTTTTAGCAGTAGTGATTATGGTTTGTTTCTCAGTTTATGCATATATTTACTTAATTTTTCAGTTTGATTTGAAGTGTTTTTGTTGAAACTCTTGATTTTGCTCGTGGTTTTTTTCTACGAAGATTTTTCTTTTGGGTAACGAAGCAATCAAAGCAAATGCCATCTATTGCTAAATCAAATTGTGTTACACCCTTTTATAGAATTTAATTACCATGTATTCCTAACTCATATATGTTATTTTTCAGTCATTTATATATATATATATATCACTACTAGAAAATTGAGTATTTTCAACGGAAAATGTCGTTGAAAATTTTTCTATGAATTTTAAAGGGATTATTAACAAAACATATATTTTCTACGAATTTTCAACGAATTTTCGTTGAAAATCTCCCACAAAATGCATTTTCAACCAAAAACTTTTTGACGAGACATTCCGTTGAAATTTTTTTGGTTGAAAATGCATATATGTTTGTGAGAGATTTTCAACGGAAATTCGTTGAAAATTCGTAGAAAATTTATGTTCTGTCAATAATCCTCTAAAATTCGTAGAAAATTTTCAACGACATTTTCCGTTGAAAATATTCAATTTTCTAGTAGTGTATATATGTTGGTTGATCCATCTAACGTTTCCTTTCAGCTTAAACATATTTGAAGGTGAGAGTACAATAATGGAAGGGCGCTTTGCAATCTCCAAAAAGATAAGAGATTATGCTTTAAAAAACATGGATATGATTAAAAATCAAACTCACTTTATAACATGCTTGCCTACAACATATTTCAAGGATACGGTAGTAGTTACACACAGTGAGATTTAACTGACCAATGTATTTTGTAGTATCACAACATATTTGACGCTTTATTTTCTAATAACCTATTTAAAATGCATTGTTTTTAAAGCTTTAATGAGTTAATTCTTTTTTTTTTCTTTCATCGACTTTGACATAGTTGGTAACTACTTGCAATATAACTTTTGGTTTTTGGTTTTTGGTTTTTGTATTGGAGCATATGGTTTTTGTTTCTTGGATACATATTTTGTTTGTTTCTAGGCATTATATGGTCTGCAGCTTATGTGTCATATATTTTGGTTTTATTATGTCTTGAGTTTGTTCTGGCCTTCTAAATTTTGTTTTAGATGCTTTGGATACGTGTTATTTGATATTTAGTTATTTTGGAGATATGTTAATGATCAGAGTTGATATGCCTTAATGTTATTTACATCATTTTATGCTTGTTATTTATTTTTGGTAATTTTCATATGCACTTTCTAAGTATCTCAACAATTTGTTTTTCAACCACTATGCTTTCCATATGACTGTGTTGTTAATTGTCATATAGATTCCACACCACTGATCCAATATGAAGAGATGAAGTGAATAAACATGGGATAATTTTGTCACTTATTCACAACATTACTTCTTTCCAGTCGGCCATGGACTTGCTTCACTCGATTGATTTACTGAGAGAGTTGGTTGATGATGCTTTGGAACATAGCGCCATCAACTTTATAAGTTGGTGCCAGGCTAATAGTTTTAAGTGTCTTTTTGCACAGTTCTGCTATTTTATTTTGTTTGCAACTTGATTGAATTACTGAGAGAGTTTTGATTTTCTTACATATAATTCTTAATTTAGGTTTTATATTATTAGTGTATTAATTTCAAAATACCGTCACACAATTTTCTGAGAGCATCCCCAACGGCATATCTAAAATAGAGAAAATAAAGATTTTGAACTTTTTTTTTTACTCCAATAGCATCTCCAAAACTTTCTCCAAAATAGAGAAATTATGAAGAAAATTACAAAAATCTCCAAATTTGGAGACATCTCTAAAAATGATTACCATGAGGGATAAAATATTTTGTATTATGTTTCACCAATAAGAAAAATTGAAATGAAATGTTTAGATAAGATAAATAATATTTTATTAGAAATATAGATTATTTTAATAATATAATAAATTTTGTAATCTCTAAAATGGAGGTGCTCTTGGAGTTGAATGTGATATTTTTGTAGAGGTTTTTAGTTTTGATTCTCTATTTTGAAGAAAATTATGAAGATGCTCTCGGGATAAATATTGTATACGCAAGTTACTTACAGTCCTGATAGTGGATAACGAGAGTTGTGGTCATATGAGTATCGGTATAGAATCGATGTGGTCGATCATGGGGGTAAATAATCATAACAATAATTGGCAACACATACAAAAGATAGAAGTTTACAATGCGATTCTTCAGCAACTTAAAAAATCCAACAACGGTGATTTCAAAAAACCTGATTCTGATTACACTACAAAACAAATGACTTTTACTCATAAATACTACCCGCAAAATTTCTGTCACTGGTTACCCACAGATTACCTAGAAAATACCAATGAGTAAAATCCGTCATCATCCAATTGTTCTCGAATAGGCCCATTCAACGATGTAAAATCTCCCAAGTCGAGAAAATACCAACGGTTCACCCAAATAATCCATAGATAATCTGGCCACTTAATTAAATTACCCACCAACTTTTGTGATGGTTTTGTGAGGAATCATCTTTTAGCGACAGATTTTCCAGAGAAAAGTCCATGTGCAAAAGTCTTTCGTTTAGTAGTGTTATCTGCCCTTGGCTCACTTCAATCGTCTCTGACCAGGTATATGTAATTTTATTAATCTCCTTCTCTACTAAATAACCCTAGCCATCACGTTTCACAATTTTGAAAACCATATTTTGTTAATTATGTATCCGATAAATACGTGTGTGCATCCATACGTGTGAGCACTTACCGGTTCATTTATCTTATATCGAATGAACATGAAAGGACGTAAGAGCGATCATAAAAATGGAGAGTCTTATTCTGTAAGTGAGGGTGATTGACTTTTACCTGGTAAGCGCTTACCATATAAATTGTTACACATGATACCGTTTTGATGGACTACGATATGTTACTCGATAAATTAAGTTAAAAATGTTGTCTCTTACTGGTAAGTGCTTACTGAGTAAATGTTTGGGTAAAAATCCTCTTGATTCACTACAAAACAAATGACTTTCACCCACAAAAATTCACCTAGGGAAATTTCTTTGGGTGATTACCACGAATCACCCAGTAAATACTAATGGTTCCGGTAAAATCCGATGTTTTCAAGAAAATACCAACGGATTACCCAAGAATTTCCTGGGGTAATCTGTCACTGATTTGATTTACCCACCAACAAATTAACCACCAATTTTGTGACGGTTTTGTGACGAATCACCCTTCAACGACGGATTTCCAAAAAAAATGGTCGTAGGTGAAAGCCTTCCATTTTAATAGTGATTACAAGAAATTAAATATGTTTGGGTAAACATCCCCTCAAACTTTAGCTAGCTACATGTGTTTTAGTTTTAGTTAGGTATGTTGATGGTTCAATGCACTACAAACAAATGACTATTACCCATAAAATTTACCAATGGAAATTCCCGTCGGTAATTACCTACGGAACACCAAAAAAATACCAATATTTCGGTAAAATCCGATGTTTCTGAGAAAATAGTCAAAATACCAACGGATGACTCAGAAAATCCCTGGGTAAGCTGTCACTGATTTGAATTACCCACCAGCAATTTACTCACCAACTTTTGTGACAGTTTTGTGAGGAATCACTCTTCAACGACAGATTTCCCAGGGAAAAATCCGTAGGCAAAAGTTTTTCGTTTAGTACTTCTGGATTAATTTTCAAGTGGTTAATGAAAAGATTAGAGGTCAAAATTAAAAACCTTCTTTATTAAGAGTATTCATAATGAAGCTTTATAGAACCTTTTTTCGCAAAGCTATTGACCAAAAAAAATGTATCATTTTGATTGTGCATCAAAAATTGTTCTTTGATGAACTTAACAATAAAAATTGTTCTTTGCTGTAGGTCTTGAAGAATCATTTTCCACTAAAGGAACTCCATACAGTTAGAAACAAAGAAAACTTGATATAATAACCCATTTTTATTACTCGAGATGCATGTAAAATTCTAGGTAGTATTCATATTTATAATTGAAGCTTCCATTACTTGTATTTTTTTTTTTATGGATAAGTTGTATGTATCTAACCTTGTGGGTTAGGGAATAAAGAAAAGAAGTGGAACGATTTAAGATGCAATTAGTATGAACTAGAGTGGTTAGTTGTTAAGTATTATATATTTATGTATTGCCTATCTAAATCAAAACTCAGTGCCACCATTTTTATCTTGCATAGAACACGTATTAGAGAGAGAGAGTTTAGTAAGAGAGACCCAAAATGTATGAAGTAATTGAAGGTTTAAGGTTGATTTTTGAAGATTGAAGCTAAATTGTCAGGGCAATAACATTTTAGACTATAATAATTTTTTTGGGGTTGATTAAGTATATGTTAATCTTTGTATTATGATGTGTAGGGGCTGAATTAAGTTCCATTAGGGCTTGAAGAAACCAAATTGAAGAAATTTTGGTTATTGAGGTAAACATTCTTCATACAAGTGTAGTAGAGTTCATATATGTTGGTAAATTATGAGTTTTATTTTACTTGGTGTATGATTAGTGATGAATAGGTATGGGTTTGTTATATTATGAGTAGAATAGGTAAAAATGGTCAATAATTGATGTATGATATGAGTAAAAATGGATTGGAGCTTAAGATGCATACCAAGTGTTTGATGAAATGGTTAGGAGACAATTGTATTATTTTAAGTTTCTGCCCTGTTTTGTTTAATTCATAGAAAATCAACCGTTTGTCCAAATGAGGTGTACGATATATCGTTGGAAAGCTTAGAACATCCTCTAAAACTATTATGAAGAGTGAAAGTTCTAATTTTGAGTTTAAGAGTGTCAAAACAGTGTGTCAACAAAGCAGCTCATTGTATTTTAATGCATCTGCGCACTGTTTTTATAAACGTTGTACCGATCAGCTCATAACTCCGATTGCATTAATTCCAGTTGTTGTAGAATCCTAAAAGGTTAAACTACAACTTCCATTCAGATGTTAACACCAAATTTAGTTTCTAAGTATGAGGAAAATGTTGGAACATAAGGTGTTACTAAGGTGTCAGTTTTTGTTTTGTGAGTCCAAAATGTATTTAGTTGTCAAATTTTGTGTAAGGCTTTAACAATCATGCCGGTCATTAATGTAGTGTTTATTAAATGGTTATAGGTGGCCGGAAGTAAATAAAGGATCGATTAAGGTACGGGTATCCTATTTCTTTGATTCGAAAATAACCGGTTGCAACCGGAAAATTCCATCCATCTTGATAGATGTGACTCCAAACCGTACGGTTTCGAGTAATTTTATAGGAAACAATATTTCAGTTTTAAAATAGACTTTGTGACCGTTAATTGAATAATTTGAAAGTATCCCTTTGTGGTTGGTTATATTATTATGAAATATGGTTTAATTAAGTATTGAATTTTTTTAACGAACATGAGTTTTCCATGGTGGCTATTAATGACCATGGCGTTCTTGTAAAGGCTAAGGTCAAGCCAAATAGAGAACGTATGATGCATCCAAGAGCCGAATACCAGAAAATGACTGGTTACCGGATAGAACCGATTACCGGATAGAGCCGAATACCAGAACTAAACTGGTTACCGGGGAATGGTGGTGTTGTGCCCGACACTGACATTCCAAGTCTGATTGGACTGATCATCCGATTAGGCAACATGTTATTCAATTCAGATGATTCATTGATTTTTATAAAAATAGTTTACATTTCTTAATTATGTTCATGAATTCTTCCATTACAATGGCTTTACATTATCTCTTATTGAACTTATATTATTTTCATATGGTTACGTATAATATCTGTTCACTGAGCGACTTTGCTCACCGAGGTGTTTTTCTGTTTCCTCGGCAGGTTTAGGTTCTAATCCAGGGGAGGGTTGAGAGATCAAGATGTCGTAGGAAGTACCAAGGAGTTAATTAACTTTTGTATATAATGTTTGGCTAAACTTTTGGTATCGCTTAGACGATAACACTCTGGGTTGTAAGTATGTTAAAATGTTATTTTGGTAAATTTTGTACAACTCTGAATTATGGTGTTTTGAGTTTTGATCCGATTACCGGATTATACATCTCCGGACTCACGTTGCGCGGGGCGGGGGTGTTATAATTTGTGGTATCAGAATTTTGTACAACTCTGAATTATGGTGTTTTGAGTTTTGATCCGATTACCGGATTGTACATCTCCCGACTCACGCACGGTGTAACTTGGTATCAGAATCGTTATGTGTTCCAAAAGTATTCGAGCTTCGAGAAGCGGTTCTTAGTGAGGCACATAGTTCTCCATTCCCTATTCATCTTGGATCAACAAAGATGTATAAAGATCTCAAACAACATTTCTGGTGGAACGTTCTGAAAAGGGATGTGGCGGAATATGTCTCTAAGTGTCTTACATGTCAAAAGGTTAAAATCGAGCGTCAACGACCCAGCGGGTTACTTCAACCATTAGAGACACCGGTCTGAAAATGGGAGCATATCACCATGGATTTTGTTATCGGGCTTCCGAAAACATCCAGACATCATAACGCTATATGGGTTGTTGATCGGTTAACTAAATAGGCTCATTTCTTGCCTATTCACACTGTCCTTGACTTGAGCGGGAATTGTTAAGTTGGCTCCCAAATCGCATAGGGAGCATTAATCGAGGGATGGGAAATTTTGAATTCAAAATTGGGATGTTCCAGGAGACATTGTACATCTACAATCCTTTTGCAGGTAGAATCTTTAGCCGAAAGAGGGAGGGAAAATCTGAATCTAAAAAAAGAGAAGTCTGAAGTTGATACTTTTGTTTGATTCAGTATATTAGAACACTTAGAAGGGAAAATAAAATTGTGCAAGGCAGAAAGAAAACACAGAGCATACCAAAATCAGTGTTGGGTTGGGACCTTAAAATCAATGCATCAATGACTTGTAACTTATGCATAGCAAGTTGTAATTAAGAGATTTCTAAAAATAATGCATAAAATGGTAGTACTTTGTGTTTTGTGGGTTGTACTTAAGACATTATGGTCAAACCAATATTAAGGTAGTTATAGATAATCAACATTATAGTTTATTTACGAGATAAAGTTGTAGTTCATTAAAACGGTATTATATGCAACAATTTACCTCGTAAATGCTTACCCGGTAACAGTTATCACTCTCACTTACCGAGTAAAACTCTTCACTCACTTACCGAGTAAAACTCTTCACCCTTACTATCATCGATCTTATCAGCTCTTACCATGTACATTTAGTAACGTAAATGACTGCTAAATATTTATTCGGTAAGTTTTTGGTAAACGACCCCTAATTTCCCCAAGTTTTACAGTACATGTACAATACCACTTACACAAACATTGAAAATACATGTAAAAACCTTAATAACAATCTTACTCGTTGTTGTTTGAAGTTAGGGTAGGACTGTAATAATACTAATCCTATCTAGCAAACAAACAATTGCCAACTATGAAGCTTTATATACTCCATACAAACAATTAAACATCTCCAGGTCAACCATCCAAACCTTCTAATTAATTGAAACAAGCAATATAACCAAGGAAGCTGATCATAAATCAATACATAGTTCTCACCACAAAAGCAATATAATATGGTCCATCCCGCCATGAATAAGTTCATGGCTTCTTCCGCTCTCAACAATCTATCCATAAAGAAACTGTTACTGTTATTGAATTGAAGGATCATAGACCCCAACAGGAATATGTTGAAAAAAAAAAGCCTAGAGAATAAATATATCAACACTGATTTAGAAGTTCATTATCTCAGAAAATAAAGAAGAGGGCAAACTCACGCAAAAACCACTAAAATTCATAATAATAACTGAAATTTTAATGAACTGGATATACTTATAGATTCTTGATTCTCGGCTTCATCAAGGTACCCTCTTAATTATTGAAACTGTATGCTCAGTTTCTTCAAATGCATCTGCCAAAAAGATTATATTTCACGTACTCTAAAACCTTGGGAGGAGAAGGATATAAAGCTAACTGTAAAAAGAATGAGAAAGGGTAGTGAGGGAAATATTTTGCAAAGATTGTTTACGTGATTTGGGGTAACACCAGTTGCAACAACGGAGAAGGCGAGGCCATGCTTCAGATGCCAACCGATGTGAAACCTAGCAACAAAAGAGCTGTAAATCGAACACCACCATTCGTAAAAAATTACCCTTGAACCAAAGTAGATAAAAGATAACAGACAAGATATATATAGAACTGTAAAAACAAAGTACATAAAAGCTAACAAAGAAAATAAAAATAAAAAATTTACCAGTCGACCTTATATCCATTAATGTTGCTCACTATACACATATCAACGTTCAAGATAATTTTTTTGAACCACAATAGAATACAATGGAGAATAAGGAGAAATGGGAAGCAACGATGTGGGAGGGGAGGAGAAGATTAGAGCATCCCCAATAGCTTCACCAAAATGAAGAAATAGGGGAATATGGGGATTTTAGACAAAAAGTTTGCTCGAATAACTTCCCCAAAACTTTTTCCAAAACGGAGAAAGTAGGAGAGAGAGTGAGTTTTTCTCCAAATATGGAGTTTACTCCAAAAATGATTACCAAATGAATTGACCAATAAATTTTTTTGAAAAAGAAATATTTAATGAGAGAAATAATATTTTAATAGATGATGCATTATTTTAATGGTGAATTTGTTGGAGATGAATGCAATTTTTTTTGAAGATTTTGTCATTTGTTTCTCTATTTTAAAGAAATTATAGAGAAATTGTTGGAGATGCTCTTACAGAGAAATTTTGAAATCTTAGAATTGTTAGGGTATAGTTAAGATATATAGGCCCGAAGGCCCATTCGCTTAACTGTATAGTTTCCTTTATTATTGATAGTATATATTCTCATGTAATAAGCTAGATTAGATTAGGTTACACATTTTTCATTTTCATCTTATACGCATTCTTAATATCAATACAATTTACGAAAGCTTTCAGCATCATCTTTTATCTCATACAATCATCAGTGGTTCTCGAATTCTAACATGGTATCAGAGCTATAGATTTGATTCCTATAACTTTCTATCTTTCTGCTTTCATCTGCTTTGTCGATTATTTTTTTTTATAAACCTTAATCTCGTCTTTGCCATTTGCACTCATCTGTTCTGATGTTAAAGTCAATGTTGATATCGACTTCATCATCTGCATCTTTATATACATAAAAGCAAGAACCAAGAGAAATGACATGGCATAATGTGGATTAAAATTCCAAAATATTGAATTGTGGTTAACTTTAGTCATCCCACATTGATAAAAAGATGATTTGTTGGAACATGAACTTTGTTATATAAGGAGAACGAAACCAACTTTTCATTGCATGCTCTTTTATTTATGATTTACTTTAATCCATTTCAAAGTAAATAGTAAATATTAATTACAAATTTTATTTTCATGAACTATTGAAGAGAATAGTTTGTTAATTTGGTGTTTTCTAATTACATGTTCTCTATTTTCCTAAATCTTTATACATGCAAAATTACGAATCAAGAGAAATGACATTGCACAATGTGGATTAAAATTCCAAAATATTGAATTGTGGTTAGCTTTGCCCATCCCACATTGATAAAAAGATAATTTGTTGGAATATGGAGTTGGTTATATAAGGAGAAGGAAAATAACTTTTCATTACATGGTTTTTTATTTGTGATTATTTTAATCCATTTTGGATTAAATAGTAAATTTCAGTTAGAAATTTCATTTTCATGTAAGTAAGAACCAAGAAAAATGACATGGCACAATCTGGATTAAAAATTCCAAAATATTGAATTGTGGTTAGCTTTAGTCATCCCACATTGATAAAAAAAATGATTTGTTGGAACATGAAGTTTATTATATAAGGAAAAGGAAGCCAAGTTTTTATTAGATGGTTTTTTATTTATGATTTACTTTAATCCATTTTGTATTAAATAGTAAATTTTAGTTACAATTTCCATTTTCATGAAATATTGAAGAGAATAGTTTGTTTGGTGTTTTCTAATTACATGTTCTTTGTTTTCACAAATTTTTATATATATAAAAGTACGAACCAAGAGAATGACATTGCATAATGTGGATTAAAAATTCCAAATCTTTGAATTGTGGTTAGTTTTGGCCATCCCACATTGATAAAAAGATGATTTGTTGGAACATGGAGTTGGTTACATAACGAGAAGGAAGCCAACTTTTCATTACATGGTTTTTTATTTGTTATTTACTTTAATCCATTTTGGATTATTGTGGTTAGCTTTGGACATCTCACGTTGATAAAAATATGATTTGTTGGAGCATGGAGTTGGTTACATAAGAAGAGGAAATCCAACTTTTCATTACATGGTTTTTTATTTGTTATTTACTTTAATCCATTTTGGATTATTGTGGTTAGCTTTGGACATCTCACGTTGATAAAAAGATGATTTGTTGGAGCATGGAGTTGGTTACATAAGAAGAGGAAATCCAACTTTTCATTACATGTTTTTTTTTTGTGATTTACTATAATCCATTTTGGATTATTGTGGTTAGCTTTGGACATCTCATATTGATAAAAAGATGATTTATTGGAGCATGAAGTTGGTTACATAAGGAGAAGAAAGCCAATTTTTCATTATATGGTTTTTTTTTGATTTACTTTAATCCATTTTAGATTAAATAGTAAATTTTAGTTACAAATTCAATTTTCATAAAATATTGAAGAAAAAGTTTGGTTGGTGTTTTCTAACTACATGTTCTTCGTTTTCACAAAATATTGAAAAAGGTAAGAACTACAAGAAATTACATGACAGAATCTGGATTAAGTATTTCAATGTACTAAGTTGTGGTTACTTTTGACCATCCCACATTGATAAAAATATGATTTGTTGAAACATGGAGTTGGTTACATAAGGAGAAGGAAGGCAACTTTTCATTACATGGTTTTCTATTTGTGATTCACTTTAATCCATTTTGGATTAAATAGTAAATTTTAGTTACAAATTCCATTTTCATGAAATATTGAAGAAAACAGTTTGTTTGCTGTTTTATAATTACATGTTCTTCGTTTTCACAAAATATATTGGAGATAGTCTTAAGGGGTTTTTAATTTTTTAATAATGTGCTCTTTGTTTTTCAAGTTCTTTTTACTTTGTCGTTCATATTCTTAATTGTATATCATTTGTAATTATTTATTACGTAAAGTATTAGTTAAAACATACATGTTTGATGTCATTTAATAAATAAGGTTACAAAACAAACTTTATAAACTAAATTTTAAAGATTAATTTTACATACCTCTACAAGATGTTTAATATTGTGTACGTCTGCCAAAATAATTTACATCTAAAACAATCAAATACAATGATACATATATTATCATTGCATTTTGTTAGTTGCCAAATAATGAATTAGGTTCATCTTAACAACTTAACGTGGCTACTTATTTCTTAACATTATAATTTCGTCACCACGCAACGTGTGGTGGCACGCACTTGTTGATTTTAATTCAATCACCTATTGATTTGCCCTTAAAAGTCGATCTGCATCAGTTCCTATTTCTCGACTATTCAATAGAATTCGATCCGATATCATCACCCTCTTCAAGTTATCGGAACTCTTATAATCTGATCACCACTTTCCGCAAGAATTATCGGATTTGTTTATGCAATCCGATTATCACCATCAATATTTTATCGGACTTGTATGTCTTTCGATCCTCACCAAACGAACTACTATTAATCCGATCATCACTCTCAATAATTTTTATCGGACTTTTATGTAATCTGATTCTCATCAAACAGAAAGCTATTAATCCGATCATTCATCACTATCGGACTTAGCAGATCATTCATCTAATCATTCGCAAACTTGATCTTCTAGTCTTAATTATCGGACTCCCATATAATCCGATTTGCCAATTCACTTATCACATAATCCAATTCACACCACAGATCATTTCTTATCGATTGATCATATTTCGATCTCTAATACGATCCTTATTATCGGACTATTCATCGATTTCCTTTATTTATCGGATTACTCAAAATCTGATTACTACCCATCGATTTCTTCATCGAATTATTCCAAAAGCCGATCTTTTATAATCAAATTGGTTATAGGATTCTCAAATCGCATCCATCGCGTCTCAGGTCATCACCTATCGAATTTTTACAATTCGATCCGCATCTCACCATCAAAATACAGAAATATAGACCTCTCACCATTGAATTTCATACTCAAAGTTGTCAGATGGCTTATGTTGCAAATCATCAACCGCGCTCTCCTGTGCCTGACACTATGTTCCACACTCCTCACTCAACAAGATCGAAAGGTAAATGGAACAATAATTTGCAGTTCAAACCAACCAACAATGAATGCACGTTTTGTCATTCTACCTCCCATCTTCTCCTTGAGTGCCCCATTCGCAAATGTCGCTGGTGTGGTGTTACTCATCCTCGACACTATGGGTCTGACTGTCCACAGAATCCAAGGAACACCAACAACCAACGCCGGACTCAGCCTGTTGAGAGAAAGATCAACTATTCCAAATGGAACTTCATTATTTGATCTGATGGAGCTAATGCGTCGAATCAAGAACTTACAGAACAACTGATGACAGACTCTATGAGTATGAACTCTCCGAAATCGCCTACTTCAGGTAATACGTGGCTTTTTTATTCGGGTTGATGTAACCACATGACAACTTGTACTGATGGATTTGTTTCTAAACAACCCTCTCAGAGCTTTTCATCAGTCCGAACAACTGACAATACAGGTTTACCGGTATCTTTCATTGGAAATTTCTCCACTCCTCATATACAATTTCCAGATGTGTTACAAGTTCCTAAACTATCCATAAGCCTAATCTCCATTACTCAACTTATGGAATATGGTCTGATGATTTTGTTTCATCCTTCTGGTTGTGTTGTGCAGGATCCAAAGACCAAGCAGATCCTTGGAGTCGGCCGTCGAGTTGGTCGGGTTTTTGAAGTAACTCACCTTCGTCTTCCATTACAATCATCAAACCTTGTCGCTACTGTCTCCAGTACACATTCCCTTGACCTATGGCATGCTCGGTTAGGACATCTATCCATCGCTAGAATAAAAACGTTAGCCAATTCAGGATTATTAGGAAACACCTCTTTTGAAAATGTTTCTTGTTCATCATGTAAACATGGAAAACATCATGGTTTACCCTTTAAAACAAATGAATTTTAATCTACTTCTTCGTTTGACCTTATCCATTCTGATGTGTGGGGACCAGCACCACATCCATCCATGGGTGGTGCTCGGTACTTTGTTATATTTATTGATGATCACACCCATTTCACATGGATATATCTCATGAAACATCGCTCTGAATTACCTCAGATTTACATCACATTTGCCCGTATGATTCAAACCCAATTCTCCAAACCTATAAAAGTTCTTCATGCAGATAATGCCATGGAGTACAAAGAGTCCTCTCTCCTTTCTTTCCTTCGGTCTCAAGGTACTCTCTCTCAATACTCTTGTCCAGCCACATCACCTCAAAACGGCCGTGCCGAACGCAAGCATCGTCACATTCTTGATACTGTCCGTACCCTTCTTATTCCTGCCAAAGGTCTAGAACGATTTTGGGATGAGGCAACATTTACGACTGTCTATACAATCAATCGACACCCCACTCTAGTCTTAAAACAACAAACTCCCTATGAAGCACTTTATGGGGTCTCTCTTGCCTATGAACTCCTCAAAGTATGGGGTTGAGCTTGTTTTGTTCAATTGTAACCTCATGAACATACCAAACTCGAACCTCGCTCTAGGTTATGTTGTTTTCTTGGGTATGGAATTGAACACAAGGGTTATCGCTGTTGGGATCCCATTTCTAAACGTTTACGCATCTCCCGTTTTTTAACCTTCTGGGAACATGTTCCTTTCTCCACCATGTCTAAATTTCAAGAGTCACCCAACTCCATCATTCCCTTCTTCACAGACCCCTCTGTATCACTAAGCTCACCCCAACCAAATCCCATATCATCCCCTGTCTCTCCTCAATCTTCAGAATTTCCTGATTCATCCTTACCCATATCTTTTCCTTAGACTCAATCATCTTTACCACCTCCAGGGCCTACATCTGAGCCATCTGTTGAATCTACGGATCCTGGACCATCTCAATCACAAAATCTACGACGTTCAGACGACTAAGACAAGTTCCTTCTCATCTCCGTGATTATCACTGTTATGCTACTCTACTATCCAACCATGAGCCAACTTCCTATAAGGAAGCTTCCTATAACCCAGAATGGAAGAAATCAATGCAGGAGGAACTTCTGGCGCTTGATAAAGAAAATACTTGGGAATCTATTCCACTTCCACCAGGGAAGTCACCCATTGGTTCTAAATGGGCATTCAAAATCAAGACAAAGTCCGATGGTTCCATTGATAGGTACAAAGCTCCTCTAGTGGCAAAAGGCTTCAATCAGGAATATGGAACTAATTATGAGGAGATGTTCGCTCCTGTCGCTCGAATAACCTGCATTCACAGTCTTCTTACGATAGCTGCCACAAAACAATGGCTTCTCTTCCAAATGGATGTTAAGAACGCCTTTCTCAATGGTGATTTATCAGAAGAAGTATACATGACATCTCCTCCCGGTATTCAACTTCCCAAAGGGCATGTTTGTCGTCTTCGGAAAGCCCTATCTGTAACACCCGGAAATTTTAGAAAGTTAATTTATTTTAATGAAATCGTTTGATTAAAAGGTTAGTATTGGTCGATTTGATTTCGGGGATAATTTGGCAATTAATTGGAAAATTAGTATTGGAAATTATTATTTTTTTATATATGAAGATGGTTTGAGGGAGCAACTCATATAATAATGATAGAGTCATTGGGAAAAATCGAGTCACATCTGATGCGAAATCAATGTCGAATTTATTAGAGGAAGATTGAAGGGAAAGAATAAATAAGAGAATTATTGGTGATATTTAAACACAAATTAGGGAGGCAGCCTAGTGGTAAGCGCCTGCTGCATGGTGTTGGAGGTCAGCGGTTCGAACCCTCCTCCCAGCAGCTTGGTAATTCTTTTTTATTGAAGCTGAAGCTGGATTGGGCCTTACCCTGACGCGCGCGGCTTAAGGTCGCGGCCCATTCCATGTAATTCACTGTTTGAGCCTCTTCCCTTAACGCGGAGTTTGGCCCGCGACTTCAGGTCTCGGCCTAACCCGCGTAACTCACCGTCGAGCTGATTAAAGTCGCAACATCGGGTATCATCTTCATTCCACCATATCTTTCTCATACGAACTCCTTTTTTGGCGATTTTCTTCCTACATTCTCGATTTTTAGAGCTCTTCAAGCCTAGATCGGTGGAGTAAACTCAATGGTTAACCTTAGAGAATTTCGGAGGAGGCTTCGTCTTCATCTTCACCATCCTTTCACCATTGTTGGTGATTTTGGGGTTTTTTCGCCAAATCAAGATTTGTAAGTTATCTCACCCTTTTAGATCGTATACCTTGTTAAAACCTTACTTTTAGTTCTCTAGAACTTACATGGAAGTATTTTATTCATTTTAGGGTTTTGGGAGTTTTGGTTGACTTGAGGTTTTAACTAAGGGTTTTATGGATCTGATGTTTGAGAGTTGTTCTTGGTATATTATAGGTTGTTTATGAACTAGAGATGATTTCTAGTAAAGAAAAATATTGCAGATCTGGACATTTCTTCAATTGGAGCTTTGGGGGTAAAACCTAGATTTAGCCTAAATCTAGCAAGGTGAGTTCAAGTTGCTTTGTGAAAACGGTGTACATGTCAAAAATGTCCATTTTGATATATTAACATGTCTTACTTGCTATTTGTCAAGTGTTTAAGCATTTTGATGTTATGCAATTATTTGGTATAAAAGGGTTTTATCAATCTTATGAAATGTTACATTTGGATTTCTTGACACTTGATAAATAAAACATATTTAATGAGATGTCTTGATGTTTTATTTTTATAAAAAAAAGATTATTTGGTGTCAATGGTATTTTGAGAATATTGGAATTATAAACCCTTGGAAAATTACCTATTATGGTGTTTTTGGACATTTTCGGAAAATATATGAATATGATTTCATTTGGAAATATGACTAGTCTCAACTAATGTTTTGGAGGGATTGTACAAGTGTTGAGTATAGAGCATTTGCTCGGTTTTGTGAAAATTAGATTTATAATCAATAATCAAGACCATAATGCAATATTTTTACACAACTGTCGGTGTAATAAATAAAAGGGAATTTAATTATTATAACCATTTTTGAAAAGGTTTTTATCCCAATAACTATTTTCTCTCTAATTTTACCAAAATGACCAAAACTTACTCGAACTACATACCGAAATACATACAAGATCAAATAGGTTTGCATTTTGTATTAGGATTACAAAATTTTGACTGAGATTCATATGAAACCTCCGCCAAATTTGAAGGAGGATCCCAATTTGGCCAAATTTGGAAGAGGTTAATATGAAACCTCCGCCAAATTTGGAGGAGGTTCCCAATTTGAGTTTTGAAGTTACAATTTGTTATTTATAATTTATATTTTTTTACCCTTAGGGTTAGTTAATAAATTACTTTACGTCATTTTCTTTTTAATTTTTCGTTTTACACCCTTATCACATTAATATATATAATCGTATATCAATTAAGTTACGTTTAAAAAATACGTTTTTATTTTAACAAGTTACACCATGAAGATCGTCTCGTCAATACCTTCGAAATGAGACCAATATTGGATATTTTTCGATTTATTATATAACTTTAAAGCCAATTATCCTCTTGATCGGTGAAAAGTATATAATTGGCTTAAAAGTATTTACGAGATGATCAAGAGGATAATTGACTTTAAAAGTATATAATTAAATCGAAAAATATTCAATATTGGTCTCATTTCGAAAGTATTGACGAGACGATCTTCATGGTGTAACTTGTTAAAATAAAAACGTATTTTTAAACGTATTTTAATTGATATATGATTATATATGTTAATGTGATAAGGGTGTTAATATTAGATCTTAGACCTCGAGAGGGGCGGATCCAAAAAACGGTTTGAATGATGCAAGGAGGTTTAAAAAAATCTTCAATAATCGCATAGAGATATGGGTTTTTGCATAATCTTACTAAGGTTCAGATGTCGGTCAAGTGAATGTGTCATAGACATGTGCACATCCCTCCACATCCGGCGGAGCTAAAATCTTCGAGATCTACTTATGTACGATTGGCAAACTGAAGGTTAGCATTTGTGGCAACTTTATAATAAAACCGTTTTCACAACCTATATGACGTAGTTTCGAGAGGAGGAAATTATATGGGACTACATTGTGACCGACTTTATTAACCATTTAAGTTATTTAAATACTCTTGGGGGGGGGGGACTTATACCCATGCCCGCTTTTATTAATTGTTATTTTTTAGACTTTAATATTCCACCAACAACAAATCGTTTTTATAAAACTCTAAACTTATCATTGTATTACTTGAAAATCTCCGAATCTTAGTAGTCAATCCCTGTGAAAAACGATCTTTGGACTTATCATTGTATTACTTGAAAAGCGAACTCAATAGTGGTGTGCACTTGCACCATTCTTGTGCCACATTTCACATGTGTCTATTTTGCTATCAGGGATATATGGGTTTCACGTACTTCAACCGACTTATCCCTTAAAAATCGTCTCCCACCATTTCTCCTCAAATCAACATCCTCATTTTGTTGTTAATCTTCAAAATTATGTACCTTGCTCAATTCTCTGAGATTTTGTTCAGTTGTTCCCCTCAAGGATTCAATTTTAGCTTTCTTTTTGTTTTACTATCTAGGGTTTATTCATCATGTTCTTGAGTTTGATCATTGACTTAAACTATATGTACTTTGCATAATAGATATGAAATAGTTTTGAGTGTCATTGTTGTTTTCAACTTTTAGGGGAGATTTGAACCCATGGAAAGTGTTTGATCAAGAATTGAAGTTGAAAACTTACATGTGATCATCTTTGAAGTTAAACTATGATGATTGAGTTTAAGATATTGAAATTGATATGTAAAGGTGAAAATACTTGATGTATGTTGTTCCTTAGTAGCATTAGGATGGTATTAGGTAGATTCAAGAAGGAAAATTCCATCCTATCACGTTTTTATACGAGATTCAAGTCTAGATATAAAACAGCTGACTTTTTCCAAAAAGTCAAACTATTTTGCTAAATACTCAAATTGATGGGTATATGCAAAGTTAAATGTTGAAATCCAAGGGATATAACTATAAAAGGTATATGAAAGTGTTTCAATGATCAAAACAACAATTCTTATGTATTTAGGTGAATTTTTAAAAATAGAGTTCATTCCGATCCGAATTGAACTAAAAGATGAAGTTTTATGGGCTATTTGAAGTTGGTGAAGGATTTTGATGAATGAACTATCTAAGGATGTTTATAAAAGTTTAATAAACATGTTTTAAAACCTTCACTTCAATAACAATTTGTGTTATCTATGATAATTGTGTGATACACCTGAATACAATTAGGTTAATGATTGTGTTATTGACTGTGATCGACAATATCGATTGTGCTATCGACTATGCTGTGATAAATATGTGATGCACTTGAATACAACCCTACTCGATTACTCTAACGTCTTGTTGAATGTGTTGTGATAAATATGTGATACACTTGAATACAAGTCTTGTTCTATCGTGTTATTTAAATATTATCATTTTAATTTCCAATTTTACCTTTTCATGTCTTGAATATTTCTGATTTTTTTATAATACTAATTTAAATTTAAAAAAATCCCTTAACAACTGTTAGATTGTGAGTTTAAACAAAATGTTTGGCTCATAGACTGTTCTCGTAAATCACAAAGGTTCTCGTTTAAACTCTTCCCTATATATATATATATATACATATATAGGGGGGGAGTTCAAATACGAACTCAAATTTGGTTGTGAATGCGAGATCAAATGAGAGCGCGACACGCGTCCGAATGTAGATTATTTAGACTGAGTAATCAAACAAATATTCATCCTGAATATAGTATTTATTCAGTCTGAATAATGCTAGATTCAGACTGAATAAGCATTATTCATACTGACTAAATACTATATCCAGTCTGAATATTTATTTGACTATTCAGTTTGAATATGATATGTGTCGCGCTCTCATTCACAACCAAATTTGAGTTCTTATTTGAACCTATATATATATATATATATATATATATATATATAGGGGCGAGTTCAAATAAGAACTCTAATTTGGTTGAGAACATGAAGACAAAGTAGATGGCGACACGTGTCATATTTCTCTCTCTCTCTCTCTATATATATATATATATATCACAACGGTAATTAAAGCAAATTTTATGAATATGAGCGGAACCAATAAAACATTAATTACAATTGTATATGATGAATCAATGAATAAACAGTAAAGGAAACTACAAACTGTTTTAGGGAATCATCAAAATGATCATGTATATTCAAGAACTTTTGAGATCTGGAATTTACACCAAGAACACACGCTAGTATGTGTACGAAAATATCTCTCAAAGGCTAGCTAATCTCTCTCCAGTATATAAGATGAATCTATTAGAAAGCGTACAAAAACCCTAATCAGATCTCCTATTTCTAGCCTCTAAGAAGAAAAGTCATTCATATTCTCTAATGGGTAACTTGGAAAGGTTAATAACCTTTTCTACATACGTGTCATCTTCTGATAGGGCCAACTATAGAAGAGTGATCTGCTGAAGAATACTTGAGAAAATCAGAGAAGTAGTGACCCAGAGGCTCTGCATCTTCGGAATAGAGATCTGCATCTTCGATGACTTAGACTTTAGGCGCATGTCACTTCATCTCTCTATCTCTAGTTAGGAGCTCTGGTTTAGCGGTTGACTAGTGCAAAAGTGCTTTGGTTTTAGGACTTAGGTTCCTTTTACTAACAGTTCTTACAAAGATAAAACTATAAGTAGGGAAAAAGTTGTACATTAAATGTTTTAGCATAGCAAAGTTGCGTGGTATACATTATCAGATTCTGTTTTGTAAATAGACCAAAGTTTGAACGTGTGATCATGAGAATTACGTTAATGCTTTAATAGAGTCCACGAAGAAATTTAAAGTTCTTCAACTATTGAACCATTCTTGTGCAAATTCCAGATCATTTTATTTTCAAAATTTTGAATTGCACTATTTATAGTGTGATTACGAGCATCATTTTTGCTTGTAAATGTGTTGTGAACACGAAGAAGATTTATTGCAAAGTTCAAATGAAGGTTGTGATATGAGAGATTAGGTGTTTAGGTTATGTAGTCATCAAGGGGTGAAATTGAATTATATACTCGATATATATTAGAGTGTGAAGTATGTTGATTAATTGTTGAAATTGTTTCAATCGAGGAGGAAAATTATGTTTAACTTGATGTGTACTTAGTAATTTAATGATTCCCATGTTTGGCGGGAAAAAGATTTTGGTGTGTGCATAAGTGTCATCACATTATTTGTTTGATATTTAATAAGTGTAAGAGAGCTTCGCCAATGTTATTTGGTGTCCGGGTATAACAAATGTATAACTCTATATCAGGTAGTGCTTCTCTTGGTTACAAGTGAAGGTGGCACAATACCAATCTTAGGACAAACCTATAACTAGGGTATTATTAAGGGGAGATAAATCATATTGTGAGGAACTTCATACTGAAGTTCTAAGATCTCTAGTGGGCCACGCTGCAATTGGATATTACGTGCCGACTTATTGAATCGGTCTTGTTTGACAATTAAATGCATTCGCTAAATTTATGGTTGATAAGATTGAATCATGACATTGATGTTGTAGCCAATGATGTCAAACTAAGATAATCAACATACCTCTTGTGTTGGGGAGTTTATTAACAAATGATGGAATCACATGTTAAAGTGGAGCACATCGTATCATATTCACGCAGTTGGACAGAGTAAGGGACTTATTCAGATCCTGAAATTACGTTGATCACTTGTGTCATGAATTTTAGAGGATCGTGGGAAGATTATTGATCATAGATTTATTAGTGTATAACAACACCTATCATGCGAGGATACGACCGGTACCATATGAAGTGTTGTTTAGATGTAGACGTAGAACTCCAATGTGTTGGAATAAGGTGGCACGCAGGCTGGGTTTGCGCATGTTGGATTTGCGCAAGTGTTTGGTGGATGGAATTATGTCTTTACCATTACAAGATGTTCAGGTGGATGAAAGGTTGGACTATGTGGAAGAGCTAGTAGCAATAATGGTTCACAAGATTGGGAAATTGAGAAACAAATATATAGTTCTCATGAAAGTGTATTGGAAATTTCATAAAAGGTATGATGTAATGTGGGAGCTAAAGTTGGAGATCAAGGCTAAATATCCTCATTAGTTCATTTAGAGGAATTTCGGGAACATAATTCTTTTATGGGGGTGAATTGTAATAACCCAAGTTCTTTAATGTTTAAGCTAGTCAATGTTGGGTAATTTGGCAATAAAAGGAGTTGGGTCTTTATTTCTCATCCTTATTCTTAGAAACCAGATAGATTTTAGTGGGTAAGTTTTAAGGTGCAATTTTGAATACGAGAGAAGAGAATAGAAGGGTTTGAGGAAGGATTTGGAAGAAATCAAGAGAAAAGCTCCATATCAGGTATGAACATCATCTCTTCTATGTTTCTCCTTCTCATTTGGTATTGTATGAGGAGATTAGGGTGCTAGCTTAGGGTTTTTGATTATGAAATATTGGGTGAAATCATTTATGAATGAGGTTTATGATGATGGGATTGTTTATGGATGTACATCTCATGTTTTGGTAAATTTCTATGGTGTTTACGGTAAGCGTTTAACCAAAAACCCCATCGAAGATTTTATAATCATCAAATGTGGATATAATCTATAGATTCGATGGTTGTATTAGATTAATTGGTGTTTGGGAGTAGTTTATATGGGTCTAGGATTTTAAACCTTAGAATGGAAGAAAATCAAGAAGTCATATTGAGTGTTGGTTTTTGGGTTCTTCTTCATGAAGTGAATTATGGAGATGAAAATAGTCAGGAATAGCTGGGAATGCGACCCCAATGTGGGTGGGGTCGCATGTAACAGCTTTTCTCCATGTTCCCTAATTTTCTGTTTTTGAATTAAGACGAGTTCAGGGGTTGTAGCATGGGACCTTATTTGAGGGGTCTGCAAGTAAGTTTCTTGGAGGTATTTTGGGTTTAGTAACTCAGCATTTGGTAACTTTAATTCAAGTGTTCGGTTGGTGAATTTTTAGACTGAAAGTGTGCATATAAGATGGAACTTCAGGTGAGTTCCCTCGTTATTTTCTAACAAAAGTATACTTAACTGTTATGTTGGGTTATATATGTTTAAAATTAACATGGTGTGCATTCTTTAAATTAAAAAAATGATTATTTGCATAGTCTGAGTCATTATTGGGAGTTTGTACTTTGTTGCTTATTTATGGGAAATGTATACCCGAATGAATCACATGAATTCGTTTCATGCAGGGCCGACCAATGTATAGGGCGAGATGGGCCGTCGCCTAGGGTCGCGGAGGCCCAAGGGGCATTAGCCGAATCCCTTACTACGTTATATTGTTATCGATCTGACTCCTTGCTTTCGGCTCTTGATTCTCGATTGTTGGGTCACCGATGATTTGGTGATGAACCACCTTCCTTTATATGATTGATTTTTTATAGGTTCTTTTGAAAGTCTGAAATATGCTTCAAGTATTGGAAAGTCAAAGACTATTCAATCAAGGGTTGTACATCAAAAAGTGAAATTTTGGATGTACCAACTAACTTCAATATTCAGATCAAATTGCCTAAGTCAAGATTGGGTCACCAACATAGTGGGTCACCGCTGGTACACATTTAAGTCATCAAAGTATTGGGTCATCAATACAAGATGAGGTCATCAAGATAGTACCCATCCACCGACACTATGTCTCTTGGTCACCGAAATTGCAGGTATATTTTCTAAGGCTGTGATATCAAGTCACAACTACAAGGGTGTACACTCTCAACACTTAGTGAGATTTGAAGTTCACTAAGTAATGTGTACACTTATCAATTCCAGCCTTACAAGGTATCCACCGATGTGATACAAAGGTTCATGTATCACTTAGCAATTTTCAAGAGATAAGTTCTAGACTCACAACAAATGCAAGACACGTGAGCAGCAAGAACTTGGGCATCAAGACTTAAATAAAGACATTCTCTTTTATTCTTATAAAATGAATATTTTTCTTTTAGCTAAAAGGTTTGATGGGACTTCACAGAGCATGAAGAAAAGAAGATAAAGTTATCTGACATTACGTGCTACAAGGAATGGTTCGTCCATTATTCTAGTACAAAGGGAGTGGTCTCTTCCTTTGTCCAGCAGATACACTTCCAGCTAATGAAACCTTGATAGCTGTCCACATGCATCCCATGCATGGGCACTATAAAAGGAGATGAAGTCCTTCCCAGAAATCTCACGCTTTCAACAAATCCCCTGTGTGTTGATTTGTTTGATTCGGCAAAGCTGTGTGCTCTAACAGTTTTATTTTAACTTCCTTAGTGTATAAGTTAATTACTGTTATCTGTGTGTTTAAGTTTGTTAGAATAGTGTGTCTATTCTTTTCCGCAACAAACTTGTGTGTGTAAATTTTTGATATTTATATTAAAAAATTTAAAAAGAGTATATTCTGTGTGTTTTATATTCAACCCCCCCTTCTACAAAATCCTCACTTAGTTAGCCATCTCTTTTTGGGGACTAACAAGTGGTATCAGAGCAGTTGGTTTAATCTAATAAACCAGATCTGTGATGGCTGCTATTTCTTCTAATGATGGTACCTTGCAAACCTCTTCTAGTAGCACATACGACTTAGGCTCCTTGGCCAAACCTCCAAGGTTCAACCCAAGTAACTTTGGGTTATGGAAAAATCGTATGCTACTCTTCTTAGAAGGGATTGATTGCAGGTATCCCATCATTCTAAGTGAGGGACCTATAATTCCTAAAGTTTGGGCTCGCTACGGTCCACAAAAAGATACTGAGGGAAAAGATATAGAGTCTGATGAAGATAGAAGTGACAAAACAGGCAGATATGTCATCAAAGCTTTAAATAAATATAATGAAGATGATAAACGCCTGGTTGCTCTTCATACTAAAGTTAAATCAACTCTAGCCTTATCTCTTCCTGATGAAGTATATCATTCTCTTTTAAATCTTTCTACTTCAAAAGAGATGTGGGATACTCTAAGTGTCTTATATGAAGGCACTAAAGAAGTGAAGAAATCTAACAAGATTTGTCTTGTTAGAAAATATGAACTTTTCTCTCATGAAAAAGGAAAATCACTCTCTGTCTACTTTAATCGCTTTAACTATTTTCTCAATGATCTTAAAGTTCTTGGAAGAGTTTATGATAATGAAGAAGTTCTCTGCAAGTTTATGGATTGCCTCCCAGACTTCTGGGAAACCATATGTACTTGCATTAAGCAAACCAAGGATCTTGAAGTGATGCCTTTAACTGCTCTCTATGGGACTCTTCTTCATTATGAACAAACCAAGAACCAAAGAAAAACTTTCATAAAAGATATTATGTCTTCTTCTACTGCTCTAATAAGTAATTCTAAATCTTCTTCTTGTGTACCTAGAATTACTTATCCTTCTTCTTCTATCTGAAAGTAACATTAAGGAAGAATCATCTCATTTATCAGATGCTTACTACAGTGCAGCTGATGATGATGAAGGTGAGGAATCTGCCATTGACATACTTTCTGATAGTATGGCAATGATTGCGGGCAACCTTAAAAACAAAATATTTTCTTCTAACCGTTCTAGATTTCAAAGAAAACCTTTCTCTCAAAAACCCTCTTCTGACAAATCTATTGAAGAATGCTTCAGTTGTGGGAAGAAGGGTCATTTTGCTTCTAAATGCAGATCTAAATCTTTTTCTAAATTTAAGTTCTCTTCTCCTTCTTCTGGCCATGACTTCTCCAAATCAGCTTCTAGGAAGTCTGAAGAGAGAAATAGCCATCTTTCCAAGGAAAGTCCTGAATCCTCTAAAGAAGTCTCTGGGTACAAGAAGTACAAAGCAAAGTACAGAAGATAAAAGGAAAAGAACCAAAACAAAGGAAAAACCTTGGTTGCTGAAACACATTGCTGGGAAGATGAGCAAACCTCTGAGAGTGACAGTGAGTATGTCACAAAGTGTCTTATGGCCAAAATTGATGAATTAGAAGACATGGAAAAGACACTTTGCTCTGCTCTCGTATCTACTGAGGAATCAACTTCAGGAACAAAGCCTCAGGTACATCTCTTTACTTTTCTTTCTGATGATCAAAAAGCTGATGCTTTTTGTTGATCCCAGATAATCAGGTAATCGTATGAAAGTATGCAAGAACACGAAGAACACTTCTAATATTTATGAAGATCCGATGTCGGATATCTCACTTGTATTGAATATCGGTAACATTGATATTATCTAATATGCTCTCTCTAGAATGATATGAATTAATGTTTTATTTAATTGCTAGCTCTAACCCTCTATTTATATGTATAGGAAATACGGTATAAGGAAACTAGGAGATTAAGGCATTATACACTTGCCTTATTTACAAAATAGAATGTTTCCTTATATTTAAACATTAAACATTTCCTAATTAATGACTTTGATGACTTTGAACTTTGACCTTTCATGTCTTCAATATTTGTGATATCGGATACAATCTTTTCAGACCTAACAATCTCCCCCTTCGTATTCGAGATTACAATTCAGCAAATCAGCACTCTTCTTTTGAAGATCATGAAACTTTTGTAAACAAATCTTTCTTCTTGATTCTTTTGCTCCCCCTACGAAAATGATCTCTTGTAAGCTCCGTAGCTCCCCCTTAACATTAGCATGAAAAGAAAATCGAAGGAGCAGCGATGTCGTAGGGTATAAAACTTGTCGGGTCAAAAAGCATGTCGGGTTAGGTGATGTCGATAAAAAAGGTCTCGGGCCAAGTAGATTCGACAAGAATTGATGTCGGGCCAAGATGAGTCGATGAAAATGTATGTCGACCCTTAAGCACAAGGAAACTCGACAAAATCATTATTCAACAAATCAACCTTTGTCATCTTCCTTTTCTCATGTCGTGTCTTTGATATACAATCTCTCCCCCTCAGAATGATAAGGAGAATCTGAATCATAATGAACAATCAAAGACAATTAGTGTGAATATGATCAAGTGTAAACATGGAATATCGGGTAATGGGCTAACAGACAGAAGCACATGTAGCAACTGTTATCATTTAATCAAAAATAAATTTAATTAAGTGGCCTATATTCAGTGTTGGCAGCGGGTTGGCACTGATAGGACTTCCAGTTATGACAGAAGTAAGTTATAAAACTAACTTCTCAAACTGTTCCGGCATAAACACAAAGATATGCAATGTGATCACAAAGACTCGTGCAATGTGTAGAAAGAATTTATGCATTAAATGCTAATTTTAAGGCTCAAAATGTGAAAATACATTTCACAGACTCAATGTGCATTGAATGTGAAGTTCGGAGACCGGAGGTGTGTCTTCCTTTTTCAATATCTTAATCTTCCGAGGGAAGAAAAGATAGCAAATATGCTCATTCTCCGTGATTTATGAAACAAATATCTTTTGTGAGATACTTGAGTAGTTGGGTGGGGTGACACAAGTTATCGACATTGGGTCCATGTCTAGTTCAATATTCATCTCCAAAGAATCGAGAATGAATAGATTATGTGGCTACCCGGATAATTGTTTAGGTTTGGTGAAGACCAAATATTTTCTTTTAAGTCTTGTCACACCCTCACATTTTTCTTTTATCTCACAAGCACTCAATTTTATATCAATCATTCCCATTCAGGATATCTAACCTAGGGATGTGTTTCATGGGTAGGTCCTTCCGGCTCTGGATTGACCATAGAAACTTCTAATTCCTAACACACAAAGAGTTAAAACATTAAAGTCCGAGTTCTGAACTGAAGTATTCAGAAGTCATAATGTTAAGAGCAGGTTCATAGCTGAGATACTATGAAGCTAATTATTAAAGAATGGTAAAATGTGATACTCCCCCTCAAATGTAGCATAACCTTTTGAAAGATTGTCATGTGATGTGAATATTCAGAATTTAGCACACACATGACGTACCTACAAAAACAGATTAAAAAGATTTTGGTACCCAAGCTTTGTTGGGTCCTCGGAGGTTAGCTTTTGATGCTATAAATGGGGAAGTGGGGATACTGTATGTACCATACCATTTAAGATAAAACATTTGATTGACATAATGAGAACTGTAAGAAGTATGCATGTTAGGAAAACAACCATAATCATAAGAGAAAGAATTTAATTGCATAAAATCATCAACACCGCAATTCGAGCAACAAATTTTATTCCGAGAAAAATGAATTAAATGTTTAACAGAACGAATCGTGCAAGGAAATTGAAAATTTCGATTGGTTCTTTTAACATTAGGAAATTTTGAATAATAAGAGTTGTCGTTTTTGCGAGATGATGACTTTGGAGCACTTTTGCCTTTTTCGACCCAAACTTGCTTTAAAGTTCGAAAAGCTGAACCACGTTTAGCATTTTTCATATAATGAGAATTGATGGGTTTGGAAAAGTGAGTTTGATCCTTTTGGTTAGAATGAGTGTAATGCATTTGACTTGTGGAACACTCATTCGGATCCGTTGGAAGTAAAATTGATTCGATTGGCTATTTGCCTTTGTCCAAAAACTCCGTATGATTTGAAAGTGTAGGATTGAAGTCAAAATCGGCATTTATGTCATCTAACTGTTCCGTGGATTTAAGGACTGATGAGGAATCATTGTACTCGTCAAAACGAGGCATTTCCTCAAGAAAGTCTAAGTCATCATCAATTTGGTCGAAAGAATGAGAACATTTTTGTTTAGGAGGAATATAGTTTGGATCTAATTTAAACAATTCCTCGCAATCATCTAAGTAATTGCTAACGAAAGCTTTACACGAAGAAATATTGGAAATAGAATCATTTTCGTGATTGTTGTTTAAATGTAAAGCCTCGTTTTCCAATTTATGAATTTTTAAAATAAATGCCTCTTTTTCCTTTTCTGACGAAGAACGTTCATGCTCCAACACTTTTTCAAGTTGAATAATTTTCTTTTCTAAGAATAAAGTGGGAATGTAGGGTTTATTTTCAGGAATTTTAGTTTGAAGTTCTTCGTCAGTATATGAAGGAAAATAATCATTTGGAAGAGTTGCTTCTGAAGATTCCTTTTCTACTATTTGAGGATAGCAGAAAGGAATTTGATGAAAATCTTTGTTTTTCCTATTCAAATCTTCCCTTTCTTTGACGTTGAATCAGACTTCATAAATTGAATTTTGTAATCCGGACCAAGGTTCAGATATTCAAATTTATAGAGAGTCGGAGTATTGTAGATGGCCTTTTCTAAATGTTTCAGATTATCAAATCCTAATCCAGCTTTAGAACATAAATCTTTTGGAGCGTTTAAATGAATTGTGTGCTTAGTTTGACCAAGTTTGTACAGCTTTAGTTCCAAATCTTTGAGTTTATCTAATAGATCTTGTCTTTGAAAACTGACAAAGTCAAACTTTGATGAAAATTTGGCAGTCTCATTCCAAGATGCGTGAAGTTGAAGTGTGAGATCAGACATTTGTTGTCTAAAAAGATCATTTTCTTCTTTTAAAACCATTTTCTCCGTTTCGAGATTGTGCGCTATGCTTTGAGAATTGACAAGGTCGGTTTGCATAAGAAGCAATTGATTATGATTATTTTCTAAGCGTGCTTCTAAGTTGGAAACCAAGAGTTTCTCGGTTTTCAATTTAGATTGAAGTTCTTGCAATTTTATCATCATGTCATTCATTTGAATCATAAAGTGATCATAGTCCGAAAGACTTACCTCGAGGGGTTTTGTGTCTGAACCAATGGCCATAGCTTCGCGAGTGGTCATTGTACTTGGCTTGATGATCTCGATCAGTGAGTTTTTGAAATTTTCCGAGTTACTTTTGTAAAACAGAAAGTTTTCTCGATACAAAAGGGATCGACAAAAACTTTTATCGGGTGAAGCTTAGTTGACAAGAGTTTTTGTCGGGTGTTTAAGGTTCAATAGAATTTATTGTCGGGTATAGGGGACTCGATAAACCTTCTAAGGAAAAATTGATTCGATAAAAAAGAGGTTATCGATTACAAAGGACTCGATAACCAAGAGTTTCTCGATTGATTAAGATTTGACAAAAAATTCTTTGATTCGATAAAAACTGAATCGATAAAAAATTTATATCGATTCCAGATGACTCGATAAAATAATTTTTGTCGATTAGGAAGGGCTCGATAAAAATTCAAAGATACTTAATCCGAATTTTCTTTAACCAATAAACCAGAAAACAAGAACAAATGGTTCTTGACTAAAAAGAACAAGTCTTTTTATGGACAAGAATGTCTAAGTTCTCGAGTTTCTTATTTGTTCAGTCAAGAAAGAAAAATAAAAAATTACTAGAGTTTATGATTTTTACTAGAGAATTCTTTAGTAAGAAAAGCTGCAAGAGTCACTAGTTCCTGAGTTTTCTTATGTAAAGAGTTTCAAAAGTAATCAAAATAAACTAAAATAATTTCAATTAAAACAGATTAAATAGTTTGAATAGAAATCAAGGATATCTTAAGTTGAATCGACAAAAAATTTTAAACTAATGAAGAATGAATCGATAAAAACCGATCTTAAAAAATTATGAATTTTTATCGGGTAAACGTAATCGGGAAACAGTCAAATGAATGAAGTAAGAATCGAGAAAAGACAGATCTTAAAAATTATGAGTTTTTATCGGGTAAAGGTAAGACAGTATAAATCGATAAAAACTCAAAAACGCAGAAATCGAGAAATTACCTTCTGTTTCGTGGATAACTTCAGAAAAACGCAAAAACTCAGATCGTCTGGTCTGATACCACTTCTGGATCCCAGATAATCAGGTAATCATATGAAAGTATGCAAGAACATGAAGAACACTTCTAATATTTATGAAGATCCGATGTCGGATATCTCACTTGTATTGAATATCGGTAACAATGATATTATCTAATATGCTCTCTCTAGAATGATATGAATTAATGTTTTATTTAATTGCTAGCCCTAACCCTCTATTTATATGTATAGGAAATACGGTATAAGGAAACTAGGAGATTAAGGCATAATACACTTGCCTTATTTACAAAATAGAATGTTTCCTTATATTTAAACATTAAACATTTCCTAATTAATGACTTTGATGACTTTGCACTTTGACCCTTCATGTCTTCAATATTTGTGATATCGGATACAATCTTTTCAGACCTAACACTTTTGATTCTTTAACTGTCGACTTCTATGACTTAAAGGATCAAAAGAAAAAGGCTGACATGCACATAAAATGTTTAAATGATCAACTTCTATCTTGTTTCTCTAAACTCAAAGATTTTGATAAAATGAAAACTGATCTAAAAAAAACACCTAAGGTATTTAAATGACAGTCTTTCTGAAGAAAAATCAATAATCTCTAACACTCTTGAAAAGGAACAAGAGGTTCTCTCTAAATGGACCAAATCTTCTAAAGATCTTGAAAGGATTCTTCAAGATCAATTCTCTAGCAAGGACAAGTCTGGATTTGGATATGGAAAAGATGATTTTCAATCTTCTGATCCTATTCCTTCATCATCTGAATGCCAAGGCTTTCCTGCTGGTTTCTTTTCTGATGATGATGATGATCTCTTCGGTTACTCATCTGAGGGTTCTACCTCTGTTCATTCTATAGATCTTCTGGACATGCTAAAAGTAGAATCTAATATCAAAAAGTTTGGAGTTTTTGTAAAAGCAAAAGAAGTTTCTTCTGAACCTTTAAGAATCCCAAACTCTTCTTTTTTTTCTCCTAAACCCATTCAAAAACTTTTAAACTCTCTGAGTCTTCATGAGTCAAGGGACCTTCATAAGTCACCGACTACTCCTGTATGTCATGCCTCAAAAAGATTTTCTCAAAAGAAAAAGTTTTCATCCAAAAGAAAATCTCAAGTGATTACTGATTTCATCCCTCGCTCTCTCAACTTAAAGAAATCACCAAAACCTGATAAAGGTATTCTTGGACCAAGACCAGGTGTTGGTCACCCCTCTACTTCTCATTCTTCAACTGATGCTCAAAGTTTTGACAACATGGACTTCAATAGGGCCTTTTCTTTAAAGAAATGCTATAACTATGGCAATACCCTCCATCTTGCAAAACATTGCCCTAAGGATTCTAATATTTGTAAGAATAAAATGCCTTCTAATCCAAAAGGACCCACTTCAAAATGGGTACCAAAAGTCTAAATTTGTTTATGAGTGCAGATACCAAACAAAGATCACATATGGTACATGGACAGCGGATGTTCAAGGCACATGACCGGAAACAAATCTCTCTCTCTAATTTCTTAAAAGAAAAAAGACCTACTGTTTCCTTTGGAGGAAATGGGAAAGGTGTCACCAGAGGCTATGGTACCATATCAAATGGAACCATCAACTTTTCTAAAGTAGCTCATGTTGAAGGGCTAATGTACAACTTACTGAGCATCAGCCAAATATGTGACTTGGGATATAAGGTCACCTTTCAACTATGTTTTTGCTTGGTCCTTGATATGCAGAATAAAGTTGTACTAGCAGGTACCCGAATGAATGACGTCTACATCATCAACATGAAAGAAAATGCTATTGGAGAAGCTGTGTGTCTCCTTTCTCAAAGATTAGCCAAACAAAGTTGGCTATGGCATAAAAGGTTTTCTCATCTAAACTTCAAAACCTTGAATAAACTTTCCAACAAAGAGCTGGTTGTTGGAATGCCAAAAATAGTTTTTGAGAAAGAAAAGCTGTGTGGAGCATGTGAAAAAGGAAAACTCACCAGAACTTCCTTTAAAACAAAACAATGCTCATCTATATCTCAACCTCTTCAAATGCTTCACATGGATCTGTGTGGTCCAGTAAGCACACCTAGTCTAAGTGGTAAAAAGTATATGCTAGTAATTGTTGATGAATTCTCTAGATATACTTGGGTGTTCTTTCTAAAACACAAAAGTGATGTTGCTGAAGAAATCATCAGGTTTACTAGAAAGATTGAAAATATGAATGGTAAATTGGTGAAGTCTATCAGAAGTGATAATGGCACAAAATTCAAAAATGCTGCTCTAGAAGATTTCTTTGACCTAAAAGGAATCTCTCAGAACTTCTCTACCGTACGTACTCCCCAACAAAATGGTGTTGTTGAAAGAAAAAATCGGACGCTGTGTGAAGCTGCAAGATCAATGCTGAGTGAATCCAAGTTGCCAACCTATTTTTTGGCTGAAGTAGTTAACACCGCATGCTTTACTCAAAATAGGTAAATCATAGTCAAAAGGCATGACAAGACTCCCTATAAAGTTTTCCATGATAGGAAACCTGCAGTTGACTTCTTCCATATATTTGGTTATCACATGCTAAATGACAGGGAACAACTTGGAAAATTTGATCCAAAGTCTGATGATGGAATTTTCATGGGCTACTCTCTCTCCTCAAGAGCCTTCAGAATCTACAACCTGAGAAGACAATGCATAGATGAATCTATGCATGTGAAGTTTGATAAGTTTGAAACATCTTCATTATCTTGTAATGAAGAAGAACTAAATCTATGGATAAATTCTTGTGTTGGTGAAATTCCTTCTTCTTTTTCACCTAACCCTTCAAATCCTCAAGATAGCAACTCTTCTCAGTCTCCCATCAACACCACCTCATCTACAGAACCCACTTCTTCTTCTCCACCTCCTAAAACTATTTCTTCAGGAGAACATACCCATCTAAACACCATATCTCCCACTAACCTATCCTCACCATCTCAAATGCCTACTTCATCTTTTTTTATACCTCCTCCCTTGCCTCCTGCACTAAAATGGACCATGGATCATCCAATAGATCAAATCATTGGTGATCCTCAAGTTGGTGTAAAAACAAAAGAGGCATCAGCAACCTGTGATTGCTCAAAAATAGACAGAAAAAGTACAATTGGAAGCTGTCAGTCACTTAGTGGAAAGCTTGTGAGCTGGTCAAGTAAGAAATAACATTCGGTGTCTACTTCTACAGCTGAAGCATAATATGTGGCTGCTGGAAGTTGTTGTGCACAAATATTATGGATGAAAAATCAGCTGTGTGATTACAATCGGATTTTCTCAAAGATCCCAATACTATGTGACAACTCAAGTGCAATAGCCATTGCCAACAATCCGATGCTTCATTCAAGATCTAAGCACATTGATATTAGGTATCACTTTATAAGAGATCATGTTTCTAAAGGTGATGTGGAACTTCTCTTTATTCCTACTGAGTATCAATTAGCTGATTTATTCACAAAGCCCCTTGATGAATCAAGGTTCAAGTTCCTCATCGGTGAATTAGGTATGATAAATATATATATATATATATATATATTATATATAATATGCATGTTTATATTATATGTATATAATATTATATACATTTATGTATATTATATATATTATATAATATTTATATATGTGTTTATATATATATATAAATAATAATAATAATAAATATATATATATATATACTGTCGGTGAGTGGACTCACCGACGTGGCACCCTTCTCTCTCCTTCCCAAACACCTCTTTCACCTCTCTCATAAAATCCTAACTCTAAAACCATACAACCACAAGCCACCATCACCTATCCACCGACGTCCCCACCTTTGAGCCACCGACATCTCACCATCATTCCACCCACCGACGTCACCACCGAGATCCACCGTCGCCATAGCCACCGACGTCGTACCATCGCTCCACCCACCGACGTCGCACCATCATTCCACCCACCGACGTCGTATCCACCGACGGTTTCTCTCTCTCCTAGCCTCTCATCCACCGACGTTCCTCTCTCTTCTAATCCTAGCCACCGACGTCGACCTCATCATCCACCGACGTTCCTCTCTCTTCTAATCCTAGCCACCGACGTCGACCTCATCATCCACCGACGGTGTATTTTGTTAGACATTATACCCACCAACGTCATCATATCACTCACCGAGTTGGCAACCAAATAATGAAAAAGGGAGCATTGGCAACAGACAATCCTCTTAGACCATCTATGGTTGAGTTTGTAAGAAATGCAACTCTCACTTGGGGTGAAAATGAACTCCGACTCCAGAGACCCTCAGGTATGATTTCTACTCCTACTCCTTCTGCACCCCGAGTCACTGATGTGCCAAAATCTCGAAAGAGATCCAAGGCATCGGGCACATCTACCTCCGCACCCAATGATGGTACGAAGCCAAAAGAATCTTTGGCTTCTACCCAAGCACCAAAATCCCAAAAGCAGAGACACTCGAAAAGCCCCCCAAGGACTTCCTCAAAGAAGTCTAAGGGTTCCCAAAGGGTTAAAACACATAAGCCATCTACTGACTCCCAAAAGTAAGTAGGTGTTGAAAATATCCTTACTAAACCCAAGGAACACTCAACCACTCCCAGCTCCTCCATGACCTCTCAAAAGGACATGGCTGTACAAAGGGATATCCCCACTATACCTTCATCAACTTTTTCCTTAGTTGATGAAGATGACTTGGAGTCTCCCATCCAAGGTGTCTCTTCACCATCCCTTGAGCTCTCACAGCTCCTTTTCCACACTTCACATGAGAGTGCATCACACCCAGGTTTGGTGGATTATTCCTCTAGTGATGATGAAGATGATCAATCACCAAAGCCTCAACCATCTGCTCCCATGTCTTCTCAACAGAGAGATGATCTTATGAAAACTTTCACCAATTTCACTCGTGATACTATCCGCCGGGTGGAAGTTCTGGAAGATCATGCAACTAAGGAAATGGAAAGAATGGCCTTTCTTTCTACTACTCTTAGATCTAGCATTGAAGAGTTGTCGGTGAGTCACCCAACTCTCATGACATGCTTAGATCTCCTGCACTTGGATGTCTTTGGTCTTCAGCAGAGGATTCTCTCAAGCCAAGATTATGTGCTTTCTTCTATCAGAGAACTTTGAAGTGCCTCTTCTCAGCAAGCCACCGATATTGCTTCTATCCTTGTTAATCAGAAAGCAATTTTGGAATCTCTTGCAACTCTTCCTACAAAGGTTGACAGCATACCAACTTCTTCTCCAACGGTTGAACTTGATGTTGGTGATTCCTTCTTTCAGGATAAGGATAGATTTGTTCTTCAAAGGGTTGAATGGAAGGTTGATGCTGTGGGTTCTGATGTTGAAAGGATCAAGATCTTTCTCTCTTCAGTAGGTTTCAAGAGTTCAACCACTGAGGGGGAGAAAAACAAGAAAGCTGATGCTTCTCCATCTCCAGCCACCTATGTGTCTCCATCCACCTATGTGACTTCAGCCATCTATGTGACTTCATCCACCGATGTGACTCCAGCCACCTATGTGACTCCATCCACCGATGTGACTTCCATCTATGTGACTCCATCCACCGATGTGACTCCAGCCACCTATGTGACTCCATCCACCGATGTGACTCCATCCACCGATGTGACTCCATCCACCAATGTTCTAGCTGCTCTTCCATCCACCGATGTTCTAGCTGCTCTTCCATCCACCGATATTCTAGTTACTCCTTCATCCACCGGTGGCTGTTGCTGCAGCCACCGATCCAGCAGCTACACCGATGTTGTAGCCACCGATGTTGCAGCCATAGCCACCGATAATGTAACCGAACCCCAGGCCACCGAGATAACTGAAGCAACAATTGAGGGGGAGGGAGTCAGTGCCCGAACCCTTGAGTTTGACCGAAGAATCTGAAGAAGAAAAGATGAAAAAGGCTAAAGCTGAAAGGGAAGAAGTAGTAAAAGCTCAACTTGAGTTTGACCAAAGAAATGTGCTCAAAATAGCTCAAGAAGAGGCTACTAAATTCACAGGCGCCGATACCCAGGGGGAGAAGTCTAGTGTCCGACTGGATGAAGATGTCAACATTGATGTTAGCTCTGAGGTGGAGTAACAAAAAGACAAAGGCGAGAAAAAGTCTATGTGAAACAACCTCATGGTTAGAAGACCCCACTCATTCTGACTTTCAACTTACCCATCTATGCACAAAATCATTGGATGAAGTCAATCAAATTTCTGATCGGAAAACTAGGTATGTCATTCCTTCAATCTCTAAATTAAAAAAAAATAAAAAAAAATCATTATATATTTGTATATATAATAATAAGTTCGGATAGTGATTTCTCCAATCTCCACTCTTCGAATAAAAGTTTATTTTTTCAAAATATGTATATTTCTTTTTATTTAAAAAAAATTAAAAATTTAAAAAAAATTAAAAATTTAAAAAAAAATAAATTTAAAAAAAAAAATGCTGACGTCAGCCACCGACGTTGCTATGTCACCGACCAAAAAAAAATTAAAATTAAAATATTTAAAAAAAAAATGCTGACGTCAGCCAACGATGTTGCTGTTGTCACCGACAAAAAAAAATTAAATTTTTTTTTATAAAAAAAAAAATATTCTTTCAAAATTTTCTCCTACTCTCTGAAACTTTCAATGTTTTTTTTCTTGAAACTTCAATCACAAAAATTTTGGTAGTCCATTCTCCGAAATTATTTCTTTCTTTTCATTCTTTTTCTTACTCTCTGAAATTTTCGGTAACCCCCAAAATTCATACTCTGAATTTTGACTCCCCGATTTTAGACAACTAAAATCCCTCCAAAATTTCATATCTTGAAAATTTTCTTCATATCTTTCTCTAAGATTTTGGACAGCTAAAATATCTAAAATATTCTATTTTTGAAATTTCTTCTATCTTTGTAAATTCCTCAGATATACTATTCTCTCTCTTTCAAAAAAAAAAAAAAAAAAAAACTCCAAAGTCTCCGATGTTTCTCTCTCTAATTTCAGATACTTAATATCCTTCACTTTTTATTCGCTCTGATCTCATGAGCATAAAATTCCACAAAATTTGCTCACAAACTTCTCTCTCCGACATATGGACATGGTTAAGAAGAAAAAGAAATCCAAGGTTTATAAATTTTCTATCATTTCCCCCTCCGCGCATGCTTCTACGGCTACGATACCGAAAAAGCCTTCGGTATCTACCCAAGCCAATATCCTTTTTAAGAAGCGGAGGAGTTCCAAAAGCCCCCCCAAGTTCTCCTCAAAGAGACTTAGGAAACCTCAAGGGTCAAATACTCACAAGCCACTCACTGATTCCCAAAAATTGGTGAGTGTTGAAATTCTCCCTACTGGACCCAGGGAATCCTTTAAAAACTCACCTAGCTCCTTCATGCCCTCTTAAAAGGACCTGATTGTATTTTCGGGGACCCTCACTAAACCCTCCTCAACATTCTCTTTGGTTGATAAGGATGACTTGGAACCTTCCCAATCCAAGGACTATTTTTGTCACATCACAGCCTTGCACCCAAGATCTATGATCTTGATGAGCTTGCACATCTCTATGAAGATTCGGCGAAACTGGTCGAATTGGAGGGACTCCCATTTTTTTCTTGTTCACCAAGTATTGTAAGCTTCTCAAGAAATCAACTAAGGCTAAAGTATTGTAAGCTGAGAAGGAGAAGAAGAAATTCTCCTCATGCAGCTGAGAGGAGAAAAGAAATCTTCTCAAGAAATCAACTAAGGCTAAAGTATTATAAGCTGAGGAGGAAAATGGGAAATCAACAGAGAAGAAGAAATTTTCTCAAAAAGAGATTTCAGTTGAAAGGGAAGAAATATTCTAAGTGATAAGATATCACCTGAGGGGGAGCATCTAAGTGATTCTAAGAACAATGAGTCGAAAGCAACTGTTGAGGGGGAGAAAATCAAAGACAGACAAGAAGTTAACCCCGATGCAGACTGGATTCTTCTCTCTCCCATTCCACAAGGAAGCATTCTTGATATCTCAAATTTTTGATCTATCAAATCCAACCTTCCTAGTTCAATCAGCAACAACCATCATCACGGCTCCAGAATATGGTATGCTCTCTAAAGATGATCTTAGGAACAAATGTTTCTTCCAGGGCTACCAATATTCCCTTGCCGATAGCAGCTTCCTTTAGGAAATTCTAAGTGTGGTCCTCTACAGCAAAGATGAAGGAATTCTCTACAATTTAATCTTCAATGAACTCAAGAGTAGAGATGCTGCAACAATTCCCTTCAAGTACCCAGATGCTTGGTATATATGTAAATTTATTATTTTTTTTCATATGTTGGACATATTTTTTTTCATACATACTGTACATACTAAGTTAAAAAAAATCTGAGTCAAAAGAACCCAAAAGAAAACTAGAAAGGGTCAAAAGAATTCTTTTCTAACTTACAGGTATCATCATCAAATAGGGGAAATTTTTTGGGTCACCGATGATTTAGTGATGAACCACCTTCCTTTATATGATTGATTTTTTATAGGTTCTTTTGAAGGTCTGAAATATGCTTCAAGTATTGGAAAGTCAAAGACTATTCAATCAAGGGTTGTGCATCAAAAAGTGGAATTTTGGATGTACCAACTAACTTCAATATTCAGATCAAATTGCCAAAGTCAAGATTGGGTCACCAACATAGTGGGTCACCGATGGTACACATTTAAGTCATCAAAGTATTGGGTCATCAATACAAGATGAGGTCATCAAGATAGTACCCATCCACCGACACTATGTATCTTGGTCACCGAAATTGCAGGTATATTTTCTAAGGCTGTGATATCAAGTCACAACTACAAGGGTGTACACTCTCAATACTTAGTGAGATTTGAAGTTCACTAAGTAATGTGTACACTTATCAATTCCATCCTTACAAGTTATCCACCGATGTGATACATAGGTTCAAGAGATAAGTTCTTGACTCACAACAAATGCAAGACACGTGAGCAGCAAGAACTTGGGCATCAAGCCTTAAATAAAGACATTCTCTTTTATTCTTATAAAAGGAATATTTGTCTTTTAGCTAAAAGGTTTGATGGGACTTCACAGAGCATGAAGAAAAGAAGATAAAGTTATTTGACATTACGTGCTACAAGGAATGGTTCATCCATTATTCTAGTACAAAGGGAGTGGTCTCTTCCTTTGTCCAGCAGATACACTTCCAGCTAATGAAACCTTGACAGCTGTCCACATGCATCCCATGCATGGGCACTATAAAAGGAGATGAAGTCCTTCCTAGAAATCTCACGCTTTCAACAAATCCCCTGTGTGTTGATTTGTTTGATTCGGCAAAGCTGTGTGCTCTAACAGTTTTATTTTAACTTCCTTAGTGTTTAAGTTAATTACTGTTATCTGTGTGTTTAAGTTTGTTAGAATAGTGTGTCTATTCTTTTCCGCAACAAACTTCTGTGTGTAAATTTTTTATATTTATATTAAAAAATTTAAAAAGAGTATATTCTGTGTGTTTTATATTCAACCCCCCTTCTACAAAACCCTCACTTAGTTAGCCATCTCTCTTTGGGGACTAACATCGACATACTCTCTTACTCTCGACGACGAGCAATTTTAATGGGAGGCATTAATTTGAGGGATCGATTGGAAATAGTTGCGGAGGCCTAAGGGGCATTAGCCGAATCCCTTACTACATTATATTGTTATCGATCTGACTCCTTGCTTTCGGCTCTTGATTCTCGACATACTCTCTTACTTTCGACGACGAGCAAAAGTTTTAATGGGAGGCATCGATTTGAGGGATCGATTTGAGGCATCTATTTGGTGGGTAAAGACTCAAGAACTCACATTGTTTGCTGGTTCCATTTAAGAAAAAATCTGATTTAGGAACCCTAAATTTTCATTTGCAGAGATTGAAGAAGCTTACTTTCATAACTTCATTTGTCGTCTCCTAGAAGGATATGAAATTGAGGTATGTATTCAATTCAAGAATTAACTCCATAAATTGATATTGCTTTAATCATGAAGATTTTGATTGCTTTAATCTCGACCAGAATCTGCTCTGGGTCTCCCTGAGGTGTTTTCTTTTTAATTAACTCATTAGTTGATTATAGGTTAGTGATTAGGTTATTAATTATTAGAATATTAGGTTATTCACTTGACCAGAATCTGCACTTGTTTGCCTATTTGGTTATTAGGTTATTTGGTTTCTTTTTTATCTTTTGTTATTAGGATATCAGGTTATTTGCTAATTAACTATGCTTCATAGAACATAATAATCCGGTGCTCAGAATAGAAAAAGAAAGAAAAAATTACAAGAAATTACTAAAGAAATAATTATGTTTCAAGTTTTTTTGTTTGAGAACAATGTTTGTAGAAGGTTTCTTCATTGTACTCTTTTGCCTATTTGGCTGAGTATTGATCTAGCAGATTTTGGAGGCAAACCTTTTGGTTTGAAAATTTTCTATCATGTTTTTGCTCCATTTGAGAACAATCTTTATACTAAAATTTGGGCTTTTTTCTAATGGTACTATGCGGATTAATCAGGGATAGGTTGAGAGTCTAAATTGAGTGATTGGCATGTTGGTATCATTACTGCCTTTTCAAGTTCAGTTGACTTCAAATCATAGGTCAAAATGCACAAAAAGATGCTAATACGTTTCACTTCAGAAAAGCTGGTTCTGTTTGGTTTATGTCCCCAATCGTAAACTTTCTTTTTTTCAATAAAAATGGGCGAGGGATGAGATGCTTAGCTTGACTAGGTTCCAAACTCGTTAATATTTTTGTGTGTTCTTTGTTTCTTGGATTAGGGGCATATATTTGATTGTCCACTATGGGCATCCAAAACCATAGGACCGGCCCTGGTTTCATGTCGCTTATTGAAAGGGCAAGTGTGATCCCAATTGTTTAGTCATAAGTGTGTGTGACAATAAGGGTGCAATTATTCAGTCATAAGTGTGTGTGACAATAAGTGTGTATAACCATTGAAATGGATATTAGGATTTTATATTTGGAGATGTGTGCATAATTATTTTAAACTATGTAATGTTTTATATCGATTAGAATTGTTGCTTATTTATGTGTTGGAGGGAATTCACTAATTTTTTTTGTCTAATCCTCGCTTTTGTAAAACTAATACTATTTTCATGAAAATTACCATTTTGAGAGCTCTATCAAAGGGTTAGGCAAGGTGCGAGCTTGAGGCGGGAAGTAAGGGCGCTACCTTCTAGTTAGCTAGTTGTCTAGAATTTTCCTTAGTTTATGTAATAAATCTCAGTAGTATACTTTTATTCCGCTGCAACTCTTGAGATCATGTTGAATCGTAAGTTGTATATGTTCATGTTGTTGTAAATGTAATTGCTGGTTTGGGGAAAGGCTATAGAATACCTACTTTGAGTTTACGATTGTTACAAATGAAACACTGAGAATTTTGTTATTAAAAAATACGAGAAAATTATTTCATAACGCTAATAATGGGACATATATGTAACACAAGAGGAAAATGATTGTTCATTTTGAGACTTTTGTCCAATAGACGTTTATGACAATTAAGGGTTAAGTTGCAAAAGATACTTTGACCTTTCACCAATATGTATTAAATGTGACGGGTTTTCACCGATCCATTAAACAATGTATTTCATCAACCCTGTTGCTAACTACGATTTCACATAAACATGTCAGAAATTCCCACAAATTGAAATGGGTAAGCTAGAATCTGGAAATTATGGACCAAGTTGTGTCGAACCACAGTTCAACCTATCTTATTGTAAGTATAAGTAAATCATGATGATTTAAGTTAGTTATATCAATATTATCATATGCAACCTGTGTACTTAAAATCAATGAAATGCAAGGATAACTTTTGTTAGTCTTCGTTACAAGCAACATAAAGAGTTGGGAGGCCTAAACAATGATAACTGTAACAACATTAATTAATTGACCTTGAATTGAATTGAGAAGGAAAAATGAAGACAAAAAGATAAGCTTAAAATCAGAACTACGTAGAATCCAAATCCCAACATAATTAAAACCATCAATTTGGCGGACCAGCACCATCTGCCCTAGTAGACCCAAAGCCAGGAATTGTTGGTGTAGAAAGGGTAGTAGCCTCCACCATAAGCCTTTTGGCTTGCTTTTCAGCCTTGTTCTTCAATTCCAATGTTGCCACCTTTAACTCTTCAAGTTGTTTGACTTCTAAAGTCTCTATTGAGGCATCCTACCAATTACGATCTTGCATGGCTTTCTTTATTATGCCAAGATCTTCACCAATCTTTTTCTCAGCTTTCACTTGAGCAATCATGTTGGTAAGTTGGCTGTTGAGTTCTTGGATGTTGGCATTGCGACATAACTCCATAAATTTAGACATGTTCGGATCCGGATGAGGGTGTTGTTCCGAGTAGCGACCTATAATCGCCTTAACACTTAGATTGCCATATGAGATTGGCCTTTTGGTTGGGGAGAACATGAGGATTGCAAGCTCCACCCCACAAAGGGTGGAAAGCTCGCGTACCTTGCTGAAAATACCAGAATGTCGCTTGGAGAAAGTGACGGCCAAACTTTTTTCATCTAATATTTTTGTCATTTCAATCTTTTGGGCAACCTGTGGTCTTTATGGCCGTCGTCGATATTTGGATCATTGAGAGGAAGGAAGAAGTTTCCCTAGTAGGGTAACAACTAACAAATGTATATCTCTTGGATTATTTTGTTTCTGCTTTGCTCCAGGAGAAAATAACAGATATTTAAAGAGCTTTTTGGCATTAGCTGCAAGCGTTAAACGCGTCTGCAATACCATTAAGTTTGTTTCTTTACAGATTTTATTTTATTATAAAATTAATTTACTTCCATATGTGTTGGTCTTGTTTGACTGAGATTGTTTATGTAAAGAAAATGATAAATGCGCAACGTATCTCCATCGATATCTTTTATAGTTTTTTTAACAAAAAAAATCAATCTCTTTTAGCAAAATTACAATCAACTTTGATAGTTTTCTTAATTTGAAGATTTAATCATCAATTATATTATTGAAAGTAATTGGTATAATATCTACCCAATCAAACTACTTCCAAACAAACTTTATAAACATTTGACAAAGTAATAATTTTAAAAAAATTATAAACATGGTAATTTTCAATAGCTGGTATGCAATGGCTTAGAGTTGTAATAATCAAATAATTAATTATTTAACGTTCTACAAGCTCTAATTAGTTAAAAACACTATTAAATTAAAAATAATACTCTTGTAAATTACTGAAATATTTACATATAAATATGAAAATCTTATATACACGGGTTTGATGAGCTTTATTTTCATGGATGAATAAAAGAAGTTATTTTTATCGACATTTAGTTTTGGAGAATTAAATAAATTTATAATGGAAAAAATATTTTCTTCTATTTTTTTTATTTGTGATAATCCGACGGAGTAAAAAAGTATGATAGAAAAATATATAAGATACTATTTTTCTATTTTAGAAATTTTGTTAGATTTATTATTTACAACCTCAAAATAGACATTCTAATTAGAGATTTTAACATTGATCATATTATTTAAATATATAAACTAGTTATAAGCTAAATAAATAAAAAGATTTTTGAGGTAGCGTTTTAGAAGATTATTGTCACTTTTTTCAATTATAACTTTTATTAATATTAATTACTATTTATTAGTTTTAATTATAAATAAATAATAATTATTAAAGAAAGTTATTTATTACTAATATTAATAAATATTTATTATAAAAAAATAAATCATTCGTTAATTTTATTACCCATTACCCATTATCCATTATACATTAATAAATTATTAATTATTTAGAATAAGTATTAAATTTATCAATTATTCTTTTATTATTATACTATACTAGAAGCGTACCTGCGCAATGCAGCGGTTGTGAAAGTTTGAACTCGATTAAAATATCCATATTGGAAATTCAAAAAACTAATAGGTTACCTAAAAATCAACAACACAAAGTAATATGGATCGATACCTACCGTTTTGAAACAAACAAGCCTATCTGATCCTTGACTTGAAACATCAGCGCGGCTCATTTAATGTTTGGCCTGGAAAATTTCCATTAAGTGCAATGACCTGTTGGGGAACACTAAGTGGAGAAGCAGTCATATAATAGAAATCGAGTTCGAAATTTGCAAACAGATCGTTCGCAAAACAAAGCCTATTAAACACCAAACCAATTTAGAACAAACAATATAAAATTAATCCAAAACGCTATCTTTGAGTTGATTTGCAGTCGATTTTTAATGCTTTTGGCCTAAAGAGGTAAATCTGTTCGTTTAAAAGAAAGAGATTCAAACCTGGAGAACGGAGAATCAGGCACACGCTATGGAGGAATCAAGAGATGAAAAAATTAACATAATTATCAAATTACAGATTAAGAAATATTGGAACTTACCTTGTTAGCAGATGATTTGGATGGCTGAAATTGCTAATAAATCAGAAAAATAAATATTGTAATCACGAGATTTCATCTCCAACTAAATTCGTAATTTTAGGGATCAAAGATGGGAAGAAAATCTGGGGATAAGGATGAAGACGATTGAGGGAGGATATGTGGAGGAAATCTGGGGATAAGGATGAAGACGATTGACTGATGTTTAGGGAAAATAATGAGATTTTGTGCTTCAAGTACTTGTATTAATGCATTAATAAGTTGTAAATTAAGTAATTAGGCTTTAATAGATAGTACATAATGCTTATAAAGTTGTTTTTAAGAGTTTTTTTGTAAATGTTTTATAATATAGTATAGATATTTAGTTATTAAAAAAGAAAATATAGCAATTTTAAAAATTGTTATGTAAGTTAAATAAAAATGAAAGTTATATTTATTTTGTTTAATGGATAATAAAATCGCATTAAATGATTGTAATAAAATATTTAATTTAATTATTAATTATATTTTAAAAAACTATTAAATAATTACAATATATAAGATTGATCAATTTTATTTTTAATCATATTACAAACATATAATTTTTATTTAAAATCACAAAATTTAATAGATTTTTTTTTTTAAAATTTGTATCAACAAATCCAAAATTGAGATTCTATAAATCAATATATTATATTAGAGTAAACTCTAATTTTGGTCCCCATGTTTTACTGAAAACTTTGAAAATGGGACCTAAACTTTGATAACTCTAAAAACTGTCCTCATGGTTTTTCATTTTGCTATGAGAATTGTCCCTATCCCCTAAGTCCGTTAAATATCTCTGTTAAAATGAAGGGGGCTTTTATCTTTTCTATTTTATTTCATTTTGATTTTAAAGATAAAGAGTATATTATATTATTAAATAATGTATTATACATATATATTTTATAATAAATTATATATACATTTATAATAGAGTAAACTACATACTTGGTCCCTAGGGTTTATTGGTTTTAACAGTCTGGGTCCCTAAAATGAAATATCTATGGCTTCCATCCTCGTGGTTTCCATTTCATAACGTATTAGGTCCCTAAAACTAACTTTGTTAGACTTTTCCTGTTAAGTAGGTTAAGTAAGAGGGGCATTTTGGTCATTTTAAGTATAGGGATCAAACACGTAATAAGAATCACAGGGACCAAACATGTAATAAGAACCACAGGGACCAAACATGTAATTTACTCTCTATATAATTTATATATACTTAATAATTAATAATTCATAACATATATATTGTGGGTGTATATATATATATATATATTATATATTTTATCAAATAATTTCACATTTTTCTTATTATAACATTTTCTTCGTTTTTTCTTATTAAAATAATATATTTTTAAATTGTATTTTTGTTATGGCATTATAGTTACATTTTTTTATCATAGTAATATACTATCATTTCTTTTTTTACACATTGTATTTTTAGTTTTTCTTATTAAATTGTATGAAAATTAAATATTTTAATGTAACATATTTTTTAAACAGACACATTTTTTTTTCCTTCAAAAAACACATACTTTTTAACATTTTTTAAACGTTAGCAATGGAAAATGTGTTTTACAAATTTTCTAAATATTGTTATATTAATGAATAATTTTGTTTTATTTTTGAATAACTTCATCGTTTTCTCTCCCGATTATTCATATACCACCTATATTATGTTTTTCATCTATTTTTTAAGAATTCCTTTAAAATGTATGAATAATCGGAAGGTAAAGTGAGGAAACTATCTAAAAATTTGATGTTCCACTTTATCTATGCTACGCAATTTATTTAAAAAAATATATGTTTTTTAAGGAAAAAACATTCATATATGTTACATTAAAATATATAATTTTCATATAATTTAATAAAAAAGTTTAAAAGTACAATGCCTAAATACAAAACAATTTGAAAGTATATTGTTATAATAAAGAAAAATATGTAAATATAATGACATAATAAAAAAATAGTTTGAATATATATTGCTATAATTAAAAAAAATGTAACTATAATACCAAAATAAAAAAATAATTTAAAAATATGTTTCTATAATAAATAAAAATGTAACTATAATGCCATAATAAAAAAATAATTTAAATATATATTGCTATAATAAAGAAAAATTTAACTATCATGCCATAATAAAAATACAAAATTAAAAATATATTGTTGTAATAAAAAAAACAATGTTATAAAAAATTGTGAAAATTATGGTGATAAATTATATACAATATATATATTATTAATTATTAATTATTAAGTATATATAAAATATATAGAGAGTAAGTTACATGTTTGGTCCCTGTGGTTTTTATAACATGTCTGGTCCCTAAACTTAAAATGACCAAAATGACCCTCTTACTTAACCTACTTAACAGAAAAAGTCTAACAAAGTTAGTTTTAGGGACCCAATACGTTATGAAATGGAAACCACGAGGATGCAAGTCATAGATATTTCATTTTAGGGACCCAAACTGTTAAAACCAATAAACCATAGGGACCAAGTATGTAGTTTACTCCTTATAATATTATTATTAACCCTAGATGGACTACTCGTCTTCTCCAACCCACATCCCAGCCCCTTCCCACTAACCCACTTCACCTTCACCAATCTTTGTGTCCTCCACCACTGCAGACTTGTGAGTGATCATATTTATACACAACTGAAACTCCGAAAACAAAGCCTCCGATTAAAGTAGTGTCCGGTTATTGTGGGTTTAGACAACACGTTTTGGATGTTGCTGCAATGGTGAAAAAGACAAAGTACAAAAGGTTAGATGATTGCCGGTAGAAAGATGCATTAATAGATTGTAGATCGTCGTCTTCTTCAAAGCTTTTCTATATCATAGTGATGGTGGTGGGTCATCGTCCATTCAAAGTTTGTAAATAGGCTTTGTAACAACCTAACAGGGATAAGTCAGAAAATCGACCTGTGTTGCGGATTGTTTCGATCTGGTTCGTATTCGTCGGAGAAAAGGGAGGTCGTGATTGCTTTGATGTGGGTCGTATTCGCCGGAGAAAAGGGAAGTCGTGAGTGCTTCGATGTGGATCGTATTCGCCGGAGAAAAGGGATGTCATGACTGCTTCGATATGGGTCGTATTCGCCGGAGAAAAGGGAGGTCGGTATTGCTTCGATTTGGGTTGTGGATTTAAAGATGGATTTGATGAGAAGTTGCTTTGATTTGGGTTGTGGGTATAGATATGGATTTAATGGATAAATTTTTTGTCACAGTAGGAGTTCCGGTGAGATGGACTTCAAGTATGATTTCACCATGAGGAATTCCGGTGAGATTTTTTGGTGACATGAAATTGTGAAATTTGGGGGAGAGAGAAAGAAATATCCATTTAGACCTTTTAAGAAAATAATATAGTATCATAAATATGATATAATATAATGTTTTTATATTTTGTAAATGGAAACGTGTTAAAAGACCATAATGCCCCTTATTTTAACAGACATATGTAACGGAGTTAGGGGACAAGGACAATTTCAGAGTAAAATAATAACCACGAGAACAATTTTTAGAATTATCAAAGTTTATGTCCCACTTTCAAAGATTTCAATAAACCACAGGGACAAAAATTAGAGTTTACTCTATTATATTATTTAATTTGTCTTTATTATCTTGTTTACATTAATTAACATATTATATTATTAGAGATTTATTTTAATTATATTATGAAACAATGTAATTGACTAATTTTTTAATATGTTTTTTTTGGTTAATTTACATGTTTATTAACTATTTTTTGTCAAATATTATTTGTTCATCAGCTTTTAAAAAAATTTAATATTTAAAAAATCTCTAAAATTTTGTTATTTTTTTTATTCTTCCATCAAAATTAAGATCTTCTCAAACACACCAATTTAATAATGTATCACATTGTCATATTTATATTTAAATAATTTTGTATATTAAAATGTTTTTTTATTTATTAGTATTTTAAGTGATCAAAATTTGACAAAACACTTAAATATTTTTATCATACAATTATTACAACTTTAATTAAACAATTGTATATTAGCTATTAAAATTTACCATTTTTATAAAAGTTTGGAGAAAATTACCATTCTTGAATAAGATTTTATAATAATATCTTGAAAATTAGTTTGATTTCCTTCGTGTCTTTAATGCAATTAAGGGATTATATTTATTGGTGTATCATATTGTCATATTGATATTTAAATAATTTTGTATATTGAAATGATTTTCTTATTTATTAGTATTTTAAATGATCAATATTTGCCAAAACATTCAGATATTTTTATTATACAATCATTACACCTTTAACTAAACAATTATATATTAGCTATTGAAAATTACCATTTTTATAAAAGTTTGGAGAAAATTACCATTTTTTAATAAGTTTGTTAAAGTTTACCATTTTATGATAATCTCTTGAAAATTACTTTGATTTCCCTCATATCTTTGCAATTAAGGGATTATATTTATTGACCTATAAAGTGAAAGTGTATTTACGCGATGCAAAACAATACATCATATATCATCTCTTTTATACTTATTTATGAGGTAGTGAGAATTTTTGTTGGTTATCCGTTTATGTATTTTGTAGTACTACTTAGTAGGGATTGAAATTAAATTTGTCAGTTAGTTAAGTTAGTTTATAAAATTAAAAGGTATTAATAAATTGTATATGTGTATAATAGGTTATACATACTATAATAAAAAAATGTCAGAATGTGTTTGAATGTGAGTATAGTCGTTTGAAAACCAAGCTGAACCTCCCTCTATTTAGAGTCGTGTTCATAAGAGAATAGTAGCTAAATAAGAAAGTTAAAAAAAATGAATATGGATCACACAATACAATATTATATGATGCTATAAATAAAAAATTCCAAAAATAAATAAATAAAGGCATAAAAGTCATTTGATTATGTACGGGTTATTTAAGACATTTATTTAAGATTCTCCTTTGCCATTTTTTTGATTTAATTTTTGATTTAAATTTTTGATTTTGTATTTAAATCATTTAAAATAAGTGTAATTTAATTTTTGTTTAAAGAGTTTATTTAAGGTAATGCTTAAAAAATTACAATTTAGTCTAAATCACATGTGTTTCACAATTAATTGAGTTTTTTTTTTCTTAAAAAGTACCAAATCACATGCGGTACGTAAAAACAATTATTTAAATTAACGTTGAAAAAGAAAAAAAATAATGAAAACATAATCACATATTATATGTAAAAAAATATATTTAAGATGTATAAGATCTTATATGATTTAAAACATTATTAATTATTTATATTTTTTTTACTTAAATTTTACTATTATCAATATCACATATGATATTTATGATATTAACAATTGTTTGGAAAACAAATCAATTAATTGAAAATATCATATTTGATTTTTGATGAAAATTGTAAAAAAAATGTTAAATAAATTACCTCAATAAAAAATATTTTAAAACAAAAATCAAATCACACTTATTTAAATATCATAAAAATAAAAACAATAAATCATACTTAAATCATGAAAATTGTAAAAAACATCATAGATAAATATCTTAATTAAAAGCAATGTTCTAAAAAACTCGTCGCGACAGCCGCTATGGCGCGTCATGGCTTGAGGCTTATGTCTGACGCCACGTTATGCCTGTGGCACGCCATGGCTCAATGCATGATTTTTGTAACACCATATTTGATTTCTCTTACCATTTTTGCATCTTATTATTTCGTTTTTAATGTATAACCTAATTTAAAATGCTTAATATCATTAACTTATTGAGTTATAGTAGAAAACAAAGGTTTATATATGTATAATATTATATATGATATACAAATTTGTCGCCATAAGATACGCCTTGGAAAAGGTTTATATGAGAACAAAGGTTTATATATGTATAATATTATATATATTTATATATATATATATATATAGGCAGATTCAAATGAGAACTCAAATTTGGTTCTGAACGTGAGGATAAATGAGAGCGTGACACGTGTCGAATAATCAAAGAAATATTCAGACTGAATAAAACTGAATATAGTGTTTATTCAGTCTGAATAATGCCTATTGAGACTGAATAAAACATTATTCAGTCTAAGGGGCTGTTTGTTTGCATCTGAATGATGCCATTCAGAGCCTACCTCTGAATCGTGTAGAGGCTTTTCATGTTTGGCAAAAAATTTAAACCATCTGAATGATGACAAAACCCTCTGGACGATAACTCACCATGGTATATGCAAAATGGTTCAGACTTGTCTTTCTTCTAATTTTACCCTCATTTCTCCTCCATCAACCTCCACCCTCATTTCTCTCCCAAGAAGCTCTCTGCCTCGATGAAAAAACTATGGATTTTTCAAGTTTTTTAGGGCTTTTGTTCTTGGCGTCGTTTTTTAGATTTGGAAGGGTTTGGGGTCGATTTTCTTGATTCCAAACATTGTTTGGGCTGCGTTTTCACCCTCTAATCCTTCTATTATCTTGATTTCCTTCATTTGATCCGGTTTTAATTTCTGATTTTGGATTTTCTGGAAAATCGAGTTTTCGGCTCCTGGGTAACGATTTTCAGATCTTCTGCTATAGGGGGTGTTTTAGTTCGATTCAAGGGGTGAGTGGTGGTCGCTTGGTCTTGGTATAGTGATCTGGGTCTTCGATTTCAACTCTTGATCACGTTTGGATCGCCAATTTTGAAGCCAACCTTATCATCTCATTTTCTCCTTGGTCTTGAATGAGTATACATCCCATGATTTTCGAAGCATTTTCTGGATCTAATTTTTGAATCCTTGACATCACCATTTTTGTAGCTTCAACTGTATCCATGGTGGTCTATAATAAAGCAGTAAATAAAAAAGAAAAGAAAAGTAGAAATTCAAAAAAAAAACCACAAAAAAGGGTGAAGGATATTTTGAGAGAAAGAAAGAAAGAAACCATTTTTGTAGCTTCAACTGTATCCATGGTGGTCTATCAATTTTTATTGAGAGAAAGAAAGAAAGAAAGGGTGAAGGATATTTTGAACACCGAGTAAAAACAAACTGATTAAATGTACAAGTGTTAATGCATAAAGTACAAATGTTTTAAGAACGTAAATCAATTTTATTTTATCAAAGCTTAGCTATGTATAGAGGGTTAAAATGGTAATTTGTTCTTATTCAGACTGATCATTCAGAGCAGTTACCAAACAACCATTTTTCGTTCTGCACTATATCATACAGAGCCTCCTGGCTCTATATACTATACAGACCTCTATATCATCCAGCTCTATACCATCCAACAACTACCAAACAGCCCCTAAATAAACACTATATTCAGTTTTATTCAGTCTGAATATTTCTTTGATTATTCAGTCTAAATAATCTACATTCAGACACGTATCGCGCTCTCATTTGTCCTCACGTTCACAACCAAATTTGAGTTGCATTTGAACTTTCCTCTCTCTCTCTCTCTCTCTCTATATATATATATATATATATATAGAAGGAGGTTCAAACGAAAACGCTAAATATTTAAGAAAATAACATGAAAAAATGGACACGGGCGACTTTTGCCGCGAGTTAAGTCGCGGGAAAAGTCGCGGCTAATCATATAAGATTTTGTATGTGAATCATATATGATTTGAACACCGAGTAAAAACAAACTGATTAAATGTACAAGTGTTAATGCATAAAGTACAAATGTTTTAAGAACGTAAATCAATTTTATTTTATCAAAGCTTAGCTATGTATAGAGGGTTAAAATGGTAATTTGTTCTTATTCAGACTGATCATTCAGAGCAGTTACCAAACAACCATTTTTCGTTCTGCACTATATCATACAGAGCCTCCTGGCTCTATATACTATACAGACCTCTATATCATCCAGCTCTATACCATCCAACAACTACCAAACAGCCCCTAAATAAACACTATATTCAGTTTTATTCAGTCTGAATATTTCTTTGATTATTCAGTCTAAATAATCTACATTCAGACACGTATCGCGCTCTCATTTGTCCTCACGTTCACAACCAAATTTGAGTTGCATTTGAACTTTCCTCTCTCTCTCTCTCTCTCTCTCTATATATATATATATATATATATATAGAAGGAGGTTCAAACGAAAACGCTAAATATTTAAGAAAATAACATGAAAAAATGGACACGGGCGACTTTTGCCGCGAGTTAAGTCGCGGGAAAAGTCGCGGCTAATCATATAAGATTTTGTATGTGAATCATATATGATTTTGTACATAAAAAAAGTTTTCTTGTTTTCTTAAATAGGTAGCGTTTTCGTTTGAACCTGCCCCTATATATATATATATATATATATATGTATAAGGGCGGGTTCATACGAGAACGGTATCAATTTATGAGAATAGGAGGACAATCCTCGACTAATCATTTTGTACATGAAATTTTTCATGTACAAATTCACATATGATTTCATGTTCAAAATCATATGTGATTTTGTAAGCATCAAAAGGGACAAGGGCGACTTTTCCCGCGGGCAAGTCGCATGAAAAGTCGCGGCTAATCATATATGATTTTGTACGTGTATCATATGTGATTTTGTACATGAATCATATGTGATTTTGTACTCGAAAATTTTCATGTACAAAATGATTGGCTGAGAATTGTCCTCGCATACTCGTAAATTGTTACCGATGCGCATGAACCTCCCTCTATATATATATATATATATATATATATAGGGGCAGGTTCATACGAGAACGCAAGGAGCTTTTTTTTATGTACAAAATCATATATGATTCATGTAGTGATTTTGATTCACATACAAAATCATATGTGATTTTGATGTTAGTACAAAATCACATGCGATTTTTTGATGTTGGTATAAAATCACATGTGATTTTGTATATGAAAAAAGCTCCTCTCGTTCTCGTAAAAAATTAACGTCCTCGCATGAACCTCCCTCCCCCTCTCTCTCTCTCTATATATATATACAAAAAAAAAGATATCGTCCTCGCATGAACCTCCCCCCCTCTCTCTCTCTCTATATATATATATATATAAGGGAGGGCTCATACGAGTACAACAACAATTTACGAGAATGCAAGGAGTTTTTTTCATGTACAAGATCACACGTGATTTTGCACTAACTATAGCTGGCGACTTTTGGGGCCACTTAAGTCGCTTGACAAGTCACCCGCATCATTTAAGATTGTGTACAAAATAACATATGATTTTGTACATGAATCATATGTGATTTTGTACATGAAAATTTCATGTACAAAAATGATTGGCTGAGGATTGTCCTCGCATTCTCGTAAATTGTTACCGTCCTTGCATCAACCTCCCTCTCTATATATGTGTGTATATATATATGTATGTAGAAAGAGGTTCATGTAAGGACGATAAAGATTTACGAGAATGCGAGGACAATCCTCAGTCAATCATTTTGTACATGAAATTTTTCATGTACAAAATCACCTATGATTCATGTAATTCTGGATGTTGAGCACTAGTTCATCCCATGCTCAGTAGCTGGTCCGAGAGGATGATCAGCCACACTGGGACTGAGACACGGCCCTGTTCCGGCTGTTAAAATAAGGTCCGCTTGTCTAGGACTCGATCTTGGTACTATCTCTGTTGAGCACTAGAGTTCGTCCTCTTTCTTGCACAATTCTGAAAATTCCCCCAAAAAACCCTTCCAAGGTCCAAATCTCGATTTTTAAAGCCTAAACTCGACCAAACTCATTGCCATAACTTGAGGGTTCATCCAATAACAATCCAAACATTAAAAATCATTCCAAAATGGATTAATATAACATATTTTGAACCAAGAATACTCCAAAGTACCCAAAAGTTGAAAATATGGGGAAACCATTGATTGAAATTAGAGTTACTAACAATAATGGTCTTCTAGATGGAAAATCATTGATTGATAACATCTAGCTTCCATAAGAACTCAAAACCCACCAATAAACATCTCTATAGCACCAATAGAGAAGAACCCCTTGATTAAGATCAACTATAGAACTCCATTGATAGAGGCTTAAGCAACAAGAGATGAGTTTTACCTTAAGGATGTTGAACCCACTAGAAAACTTCAATCTCTGCTCAAAACTCTTCAATCCCTCTTGATTTATTCTCCAAATTGCAAATCTCTTGAAACCCTCCCTTGATTGCTCTTCACATATACACACACATACACTAATGCTGAATTTTCTCAATTGAATTCAAAATGAAGATATCCTCAACATTACCATATCTCCCACCTTAAATTCAATGTCTTCCCGTTTCTTATTCGCATAACTTTTCTGTCTATCTTGAGCAGCTTTCAATCTTTCTCGGATTTGCACAATCTTATCAGCGGTTAATTGTACGATCTCGGGTTCGGTCAATTGTTTCTCTCCAACTTCGTTCCAACACAACGATGTCCTATTCTTTCTACCTACAACACTTCATATGGAGCCGCTTGAATTCTTGCATGAAAACTATTGTTATATGCAAAATCTATCAATGGCAAATGTCTTTCCCATGATCCGATAAAATCAATTGCACAAGCCCTCAACGTGCATTCCAAAGTTTGAATGGTTCGCTCAATTTGACCATCAGTCTGCGGGTGGTATGTAATACTCATCTTGATTTGAGATCCCATTTCTCATTGAAAACTTTGCCAAGACTTTTATGATCCGTGAACACTTGAAACTTAGTTCCATACAAATAGTACCTCCAAACTTTCAAGGCAAAAACAACTGTGTTGTGCGTGGGGTATCGCTTCTCGTGATCCTTCAACTGCTGAGATGCTTAGGAAATTACTTTTTCACGTCGCATAAGAATGCATCCCAATCCAAGCTTGGACGCATCACTACACACAACGAAATCATCGGTACCATCCGACAATGTCAAGATTGGGGCACTGCTCAACATCTCCTTTAATGTTTGAAACACTTTTCTTGCTCTTTGGTCCAAACGAATTTAACGCTCTTCTTTGTTAACGATGACAATGGAATAGCCAGCCGAGAAAAGTCCTTATTGAACTTGCGATAATAGCCCGCTAATCAAGAAAACTCCTCACCTCCGATGGAGTCCTAGGAGGCACCCAAATCCTGATGGCTTCAATCTTCGCCGGAACTTCTATTATTCCTTCTTGCGACACCACATGGCCCAAAAATTGAACCTTTCTAAGCCAAATTTCGCGCTTATAAAATTTCGTATAAAGCTTCTCACACTGCAACAATTGCTACACTTGATGGAGATGCTTCTTGTGGGCTTCTTCAGATTTTGATTAAATTAAGATATCATCTATGAATACAATTAAAAACTTATCCAAATACGTGTGATACACTCGATTCATTAAATCCATAAATGTCGTCGTAGAATCGGTCAAACCAAATGGCATCATTAAGAACTCGTAGTGGCTATATCGAGTTTGGAAAGTCGTTTTGAGTACATCCTCTTCCTTTACTTTCAATTGGTGGTATCCCGATCGCAAATCAGTTTTTGTAATGTAATTCTCTCCTTGCAATTGGTCGAACAAATCGTCTATCCTTGGCAATGGATACTTGTTCTTGATTGTGACTTTGTTCAGTTCACGATAATCGATACACAAACGCATTCTTCCATCCTTATTCATAGATATAAAAATATTGTATCCGAGATTACAATGATTGAAGACGAGAAAGTCAAAGCTTGAAGTCAACAAAGTCAACAAGAACTTATTTGTTGTTTACTCTTTGTAATAGAGTATGGGTATAAATACCCATGTAGTTGTACTTTGAATGTAACACTTGGAAGCTTTTCATTGTCATATTCATCTTGTAATATTAGAGAGAGAGAGAGAGAGTTTGTAGAGAGAGAAACACATCAATACATATGATTTGATGATTCATTGTTGTGTTCTTGATAATTGCATTGAATTCATCATTATCTGATTATTAGGAAATTAACGATGGGTATCATAGCGGGAATCAAGAGGTTTGATGAAGATTTGAAGAAGAAATTTGATATTTTTGGAGTTTTTTTCAAGAAAATGCGACTTTGATTTAATTTGGGAGATTTTATGGATGAATTGATACAAATTTAGGTGTTTTAGATTCGTTTTTGATAGGAGATTGATTTGTGATAATCAATTTTGGAATTGAATCAGATTAGATTGGGTTTTTGGATCAAATTCGTAGTTTTTGTTATATTTAAAAAATCTGCTGTTTTGGATCAAAAGATGAATTTTTAGTTAGATTTTGGTGCGAACAACATATCAAAAATTCAGCTCAATCGGATAAGTTTTAGGTTCAAAATCGAATACTTTGGGGTTTTTGTTCGAAAAAGCTCGAAGTTACTATTCATGTTCATAGTCTTCGGATAGGCTATATTCATAGCCTTCGGATAAACCAAATTCATAGCCTTCGAATAGGCAAAATTCATAGCTTTGGACAAGTATCATCTGAGCCCTCACATAAAACTTCGAGTGAACAGTAACGTTCGGACAAAGCTTATCGGAAGGTATCCGAGTCTCGCACGTACCATCTGAAGCCTCGCACAAGCCTATCCGAGCTTCACTTGACGTCACCTTCGAATCAAGCATATCCGAGATCTATCCGAGCCTTCGCACGAACCTAATCCGAGCCTTGCACCGGAAACCTCGCACAAGCCTTATCCGATCCTAACTTATCTTCACACAAGGCTTATCCGAAGCTTCGCATATCAAATTTTCATCCGAGCTTCAGACATATCCTCGGATACTTACTTTGATAAAAAAAAAATCTTTCAAATTCCAAAATTGCCCTTTGAAACTTTGACTTTTTGGGTTATATTTCAGATTTTATCTTCAAAAATATCTTTCAAATTTTGGAAAATTCTTCTCGGGGTTTGACTTTTTGGTTGGGTTTTTCTCTTGACTTGACTTTGACTTTTCAAGTTTATTTTTCCGCATTTACTTGATTGACAAAGTTTTTCAAATCTTCTACAAATTATTTAATTAACGATCATTAAATCTGATAGCGATGTCTACTATTGATTTGAATTCGCACGTATCTTCTCTACAGGCATAGGTTGAAAGCTAGAAGAAAATGATTTATAAACTTAATATCGATCGTATTACGAATGACAAAATGATTCATTCTTTAAAGTCATGATGTAATAACCAAATGGCATTTCAAGCACAATTAGATGAGCTTAAGAAGGAACATTTGAGTCACGGTTATCATGAGGAATGGAAAAATAGGAACATTGACTTGATAAAAACTAATTGTGATTATCAAAATGTGATTAGTGCTTATCAAGTCCAAGATAAGATGATTAATTGGAACATTGAAGTTGATTTAAAAGCGCTTACGGATGAGAACTTCAAATTAGAGACTGAAAAGAATAATTTTGAAAACAAGCTCAAGTCTTGTGAGTTGACAATTGCTAAACTTTCGAAACAAATATCTGATTTTGAACAAGTTGTTGTATTGGAAAGAAGTAAGTTTGAAGAAGAAAGAAAAGAGTATGAGAAGAAAAGTTTGGAGCTTACCAACCAAATTTCTAATCTTCAGCAAAGATTAGAAATACAACAAAAAGATTTTGCAAGTGGAAGAAAGAAGTCTGATAAGAAGTGTGAGCAATGTTGTGAGCTAACAAAGCAGATTTCTGTACTTCAGAAATCATTAGAATGTGAAAGAAACACCATTGCTTTTGACAAGAACATTTTTATGAAGAAGAATATTGTCATTGTCAAAGAATTATCAGATAAGAAAAATGGGTAGAAATAGATTTAGAGAATGTGTGGATCCCAGTATTTATCAGGTAACGTATGTATTGAATGCAAGAACACGATGAATATGTCGAATAACTTCACTTTCTCATATATCTAACTTGTATAATATCGTGATTACAATAAATATCTCACTTAAGCTCTCTAGAATGATATGAATTAATGACCTTACCTCTAATGCTAGCCTTAACCCTCTATTTATATGATAGGAGAAATAGTAATAAGGAAATAAAGGAATAAGGCAATATTCACTTGCCTTATTTACAATAACATCTTTTCCTTTAATTAAACTTTCCTATTCTCTAAACCTTTCCTAATACTCGAACTTTCCATTTAGATGACTTTGTTGACTTTACGTTTTGGCCTTTCATGTCTTCAATAGTTGTCATCTTGAATACAACATTTTTAGACCTAACAATCCCCCCTTTGTATTCGAGATTACAATTCAGCAAATCAGCACTTTTGAAGACGGTGAAATTTTGTCAACAAATCACTATCTTGAATCTTTTGCTCCCCCTACGAATATGATCACTTGATAAGCTCCATAACTCCCCCTTAATATTAGCATGAAGTTCAGTGACAGAATGTCGAAGGAGCCGTGATGTCGTAGGGTGTCTTTCTTCGAGTAGAACTTTTTCGTTTGATGAAAAATACAAAAGATTGTCAGATCTAAGCATTGCGATAACTTGTGGTTGTCGGATGATGCGATGAATTTTCCTTTGATGAAATTTTCCTTTCTTTTCTTGTTTTCTCCATGTTATCTCTTTGCATGCGTCTTTGGTACATTATTTCTCCCCCTCAGAATGATAAGAAGAATCCGAAGCATTAAGAATGATCAAAGACAACAATCCAAGTAGAGTGATCAAACACGTATGAGGAATGATGGGTAAAAGGCTAACATAGAAGCACAAATAGCAACTATTATCACTTAAGTAAATTCAATTAAGTGGCCTATATTCAGTGTTGGCAGCGGGTTAGCACTGATAGGACTTCCAGTTATTATAGAAGTAAGTTATACAACTAACTTCTCAAACTGTTCCGGCATATGCAATTTGAATCACACAGACTCGTGCAAAGTGTAAAATAATATTATGGCTTAAGAGACTCAATGTGCACAAAATTTGGAGTTCGAAGATCGGAGGTGTGTCTGCTTGTTTCAATATCTAAATCTTCCGAGAGAAGAATAGATAGTTGATATGTTAAATCTCTGTGATATATGAAACAAGAATCTTTTGTGAGAAGAATAGGTGGGGTGACACAAGTTATCGACATTGGGTCCATGTATATTTCAATATTCATCTCCAAAGAATTGAGAATGAATATTTTGTGTGGCTACCAGGATAACTGTGTTAGGTTTGGTAAAGACCGAATACTTTCTTTTAAGTCTTGTCACACTCTCACCATTTTCTTTTATCTCACAAGCACTCGATTTTATTTTAATCATATCCTTTCAAGATATCTAACATAGGGATGCGTTTCATGGGTAGGTCCTTCCGGCTTTGGATTAACCATTGAAACTTCTAATTTCTAACATACAAAGAGTTGAAACGGTTGAAGTCCGAGTTCTGAATTGAAGTATTCAGAAGTCATAATGCAATGTAAAACGGGTTCTGAACTAAGATATTCAGAAGCCAAATCTAAGAGCAGGTCCATAGTTGGGATACTATGAATCTAATAATGAAGTATGTAAAATATGGCACTCCTCCTTAGAAGTAGCATAACCTTTTGAATAATCATGTCATGTGATGTTAATATTCTAAATTTAGAATACACATGACATACCTACAAAACAGATTAAAAAGATTTTGGTACCCAAGCTTTGTTGGGTCTTTGGAGGTTAGCTTTAGAAACAACAAATTAATGGGGGATTGGGGATACTATAAGTACCATACCATTTATGAGCGAACCTTTGATCAACAAAATCATTTGTTCCGCAAGTAGAACAACAAACCTTTGTGGTGCTTAGACCGATTAGCTGATTGATTGACTTGACAAAATAAGGCAAATCAGTCTTGGAAACAAATGATTTTGCATCAACTACAGGAGATGTATATGACATGTTTCCAACACTATTATCAGTAGTTGATTTCTTCCTTCAAACCATTTTAAACTTTTTAAAATTTCCGGAATTAGTAAAAAAATCATTGTGAAATGAATTAGAATTATGAGTCTGATAATTTGAAGACTACATGATTTGGAGCTGTGAGAATAACTATTTGATGTAACACTTAAAGACGAGTTATTCTTACAGATACTTATTGTAGAAAGAGGATTCACCTTATGAATTGAACTTGAAGCAGTTGTAAAACCTTCAAGTTCTCTAATTTTGCACAAGAGATGATCTCTTTCTTCCATAAGCACATCGTATTTTGTTTGATATTCGAATCTCATTTTCTGTTCATTCACAAGATTTATTTCTAAAACAGATAATTTGTTTGAAAGTTTGCCAAGTTTCTTTTCAAAAACTTGTTTCTCTTTTTCAAAATCTTTTTCCAAATTTTGCTTTTAGCAACAATCAAAACACTTTTCTTTATTATATTTGTCTTATCAGTCTCAAACACTTTTCTTTCATTTTTCAAAAGTTTATGAAGTTCTGAAATTTGTTTTGAAAGCTCCACACCTTTTGTTTCGAAATTTTTTCGTTCTAAAACCACAAGTTGTTCAAAATCTGACACTTGTTTAGAAAGCTTGCTAATGGTTAAATCACAAGTTTTAACTTTGTTTTCAAAAGTTTTTCGCTCAATCTCAAACTTGTGTTTCTCATTAGAAAAAATCTTTCTTTTATTCTCAAAGTCTGTTCTTTCAGAATCTAAATACTTTTCAAATGCATCACTAGTTGTTGCAGAATATTTTCTCCTCTCTAACTCATAAATCTTGTTTTTCAGTTCAAAGTTTATTTTTATCAAATCAAGATTTTTGTTGTTACAAAAATCTTCATATATCATATGATGAGAATTCCTTGGTCGCTCTGTGAGTTGTTCTTTCAGAAACTCATTTTTATTTTTCAAGACTTTAATTGTGTGTTTGAACTGATTTAGATCAACATTTTCTCTTACAAGTTCATCAATCACTTTCATGTTATTTGTGTGTCTTACTTCAAGTCTTTCAATTTCAACATTTAGATTAGAAAATTGATTTTGAGAACTCATCTTGTGTAAAAAGAATGTAAGTACTGGTTACCTGATGAAGTGATCTCGATCGGTGAGTTTTGAAAACTTTCTAAGACTGCTTTGGAAAAAAGGTACTTTTATCTCAGGTGTCCTAGACTCGAAAATTAAAGATGTTGGACTTAGTGGAGTCGATCACCAAGCTTGTCGAGTCTCAAGGGTTCGAGGAAACTTTATGTCGATTCAAGAAGACTTGACAAGAAAGTATTTCGAATTGAATAGGCTCGAGAAGAAAACAATGGTGACACAAGAGGACTCGACAATAATTTATGTCAGGTTAATAATGTTCGATAAGAAAAGATGTTGATTGAAAGGGACTCGAGGAAAAAGGATGTCGACTTAAAAGGGTTCGAGAAGAATGAAGAACAGATATATCGAATCCTTAATTTTCTTAATTGATAAACTAGAAAGCAAGAACAAATGATTCTTGACTAAAAAGATCTAGAGTAACAAAAGTTATCTAGTATTTTTATGGACAAGAAAGGCTAAGTTCTCGAGTTTCCAATTTACTCAAATAAGAAGAGAAAAAAAAATTACTAAGGTTTATAAGGTTTACTTAAGGATTCTTGACCAAAAAAGCTGCAAGAGTCACAAGTTCTTGAGTTTTCTATTGTCAAGAAAATCAAAAGTACCCAAAACAAACAAAATTAACGAGTTTTTGTAAAAAATAGGATTCGATAGTCCTTTGATCAAAGATCTCAGGTGATATAGACGTGTGTATGGTGCGACAAGGTGATGGGTCCGAGAACTTATGAAAATTTATCCAGATTTTGTTAAAGTTTTCACAGATTAATTGGAAACTTATGAATAAGCGTATAACAGTGTAATGTGTAATGAAATCAATAACAAACAAGAAAACTGGGTTTTTCGAAAAGATTGGGTTTTAATGACTCAAACATCTAGAGTATGATTCAAGAAGAATAATATTCAAGATTTTACCTTGATTCAAGAGATTGATTAGAAACTGCTTCAAAACTCAGATCGCAGGCTCTGATACCAATTGTGGATCCCAGTATTTATCACATAACATATGTATGTATGCAAGAACACAATGAATATGTCGAATAACTTCACTTTGTCATATATCTAACTTGTATAATATCGTGATTACAGTGAATATCTCACTTAAGCTCTCTAGAATGATATGAATTAATTACCTTACCTTTAATGCTAGCCTTAACCCTCTATTTATATGATAAGAGATATAGTAATAAGGAAATAAAGGAATAAGGCAATATTCACTTGCCTTATTTACAAACATCTTTTCCTATAATTAAACTTTCCTATTCTCCAAACTTTTCCTAATACTCGATCTTTCCATTTAGATGACTTTGTTGGCTTTACGTTTTGGCCCTTCATGTCTTCAATAATTGTTATCTCGGATACAACATTTTCAGACCTAACAGAATGAGAAAAGTAACTTTGATGCTGAAAGACAAATTTTTAAATCAAAGGTTTATGCTTTCTCCCAAAAAATTTTTGAGTTGGAGAAGAAGAAAAGAAAAGTTTTGAGAGTATTTTAACAAGTTTGAAAGTTGTTAAGAGATCTTCGACTGAGTAAGAAAGGGAGTCTGAAATAGAAAAGGAGTTCAAGAAAGAAAAAGAAGCGTTTGAGAAGAAAATTGTTGAGTTTTCTAGTCAGTTATTTGTACTTCAGACAGATATTCTGAATGAGTAGCATACAAAGTCTAAAATATAGAAAAAGTTTGATTTTCTTGTTGAGGAACACAATGTTTTGTCTACAAAAGGGAAGGAGCTTGACGAGATTAACTTCAAGTTGGAATTATTTGACAAAGCTAGTGGTGACGCTATTTTTCATTGTCATATTCATCTAGTAATATTAGAGATAGAGAGAGAGAGAGAGAGAGAGAGAGAGAGTTTGTAGAGAGAGAAACACATCAATACATATGACTTGATGATTCATTGACGTGTTCTTGATAATTACATATTGAATTCATCTTTATCTAATTATTAGCAAATTAAAGTTCTTTAATGCAAATAGAACCAATGCTCCCATGGTGATGTACTTGGTCGAATAAACCCTTTGTCCAAAAGTTGATGTAGTTGCGCCATAATTTCCTTCATTTCCGAAGGTGACAAACGATACGGTGCACGCGCTATTGGAGCAGCTCCAGGCACTAAATCGATTCTAAGTTCAACCTGACTCTCAGTAGTAGACTTGTCAAGTCATTTAGAACTATTTCGGGATATTCCCTCACAACAGCCACTCCTTTTCTCGCACAATGGTTAGCCTTTATCATTGAAATAAGGCTAGTGTTCCTATCGCGTCTATTGCCATAAATCACCACGGTTTCTTTATCCAGCAATTGAATATTAATCAATTTCTTCTTACAAACAATATTAGTATTATTTTTCGCTAACCAATCCATTCCCAGAATAACATCAAATTCTCCCATAGACATCGGGTGCAATTGCAACGGTACTAAACTACCTTCGTTCTATGGAATAATCATCAAATACTTTCCTAATTGACACATAGTTACCGTCTGTCGTTTCAACCTCAAACACGTGGGCCAATTTCTTTGGCTCAAATGCAACAATTTCACAAAGTCGGGTGATATAAATAAACAATTAGCTCCCAAATCAAATAACACCTTGGCACATAGAGAGTTTACCAAGAACGTACTTGTCACAATGTGCGGAACCTCCTCAACCTCGGAAGTAGTTATCTGAAATGCATGTCCCTTTGGGGGTGCCAACTTCTTTTCCTCCCCATTTCCTCCATGACGATTCCCTTGAACACTTGCTCCTCCCTTCTTCAGTTCGGACAATCTTGCCTCACATGGTCAGGTGAACTACATTGGAAGCAAGATTTCCCAGTCGGGAAATCTCTAGATAAATGACCGGGCAATCCACAACGGTAACAAGACCTCGTATCCGATCCGCACTCGCTCAATGAACTCGATGCACTTCCCGCAAGGTCTAGAAACAAACCCTTAATTTCTTCGTGACTTGGATCGAAAAACCTCCGCTTTCTTCATATCACTTCCAATTCCTTCCCACTTTATCTTGTCCCCACCTCTCTTGGTCACTTGTCGGTTCTTCTCTTTTTCAGTCATCTCCGCCACATCTATCGCGGCTTGAAAGGTCGTAGGGTTCCTAGTGATAACCAATTCCAGTACACTATATTCATGCCCCATATGTATCTCTCAACACGATGTTCCTCGGTTGGGACATACATTTCTACAAATCGGGACTTCTCAATGAACTTGTAGGTGTACTCTTTCACCATCATGTTTCCTTGTTCTAATCACATGAACTCTTCTTATAAGTTTTTGACTGCCGCCTAAGGACAAAATTGGGCTTTAAATTTGCTAGAGACCGACTCCCAAGACATTTTCCTAGTCGCACTCATTGACAGATTTGATATCCCACCAATAAAGAGCATCCCCCTTTAACAACGAGAGGACATATTTCACCTTGTCTTTTTCCGAGAAATTGCTTGTATCAAAATCCATCTCCGTTTCCCTTATCCACTTTATTGCATACACCGGATCACCCTCTCCCTTGTAAGTGAGAGGTTTGCATGATGTAAACGTTTTTGAAGCTACATCCCTTGGCTTGTTTAGGAACGTTTGTCATTACTAGAGTTAATTGAGAATGACCACCCACTTCAGTCTTGGGTAAGCTATATTCTTCCATCCCTTCACTAACCTCACGACTTGCGGGATTGGAGTTTTGTTGATGACTCAACAAGGTTTGAATTGCGGTTTGAAACTTTCCCGTATCGTTTTCAAAGGTTTCTTGTGTCACAAAAGCTTGGGTCGGGGTTCTCCCTTGGCTCCTAGAACAACCTCCTCCCCTTCCACCAGTCGAACTTCTTTCTATCGACATCTCTTGACGTTTCGGTATTCCTGCACTTCTTCCCCTTCATCGGGCTCGACCGCTTCCACGACCTCTATCCCCCACCCGATGCAATCAGTGGTTCTCGCAACCGCTTGACTCGAGCTCCTCCCACGACCTCTAGCTCGACCTCTATCACGAACTTGGGTTCTAACTGCACCCCTAGCCTCAATTGGTCCATTCTCTTCCCTCTTGGAGGAATCCGGTCCCACGATTGGAGTGTTCCTACTCCTTTCAGATCGAGTTGTCATGCCATTATTCTACGATGTCATAACAAACATACCTTATATAACAGTTCAAATGAAACAAGGTAAAACAAGTACACATATGCACCTGTAAATTCACAATTACATGTGCCAAGTGTAATTACAAATTTACCTTACATGAGAGTTCTTACTACCCCATTATCACTACTAGAAAATTGAGTATTTTCAACGAAAAATGTCGTTGAACATTTTCTACGAATTTTAGAGGGATTATTGACAGAACACAAGTTGTCTACGAATTTTCAACGAATTTATGTTGAAAATCTCTTACAAACATGCATTTTCAACCAAAAAATTTTTGACGAGACATTCCGTTGAAAATGTTTTGGTTGAAATGCATGTTTGTGAGAGATTTCCAACGGAAATTCGTTGAAAATTCGTAGAAAACTTGTGTTTTGGCAATAATCCCTCTAAAATTCGTAGAAAATTTTCTACAACATTTTCCGTTGAAAATATTCAATTTTCTAGTCGTGTATCAATATCCCTGCTAAGGTTTTAATCATACGGTCCCTTATTTCTCAGCCGTGTATCCTAACTTACACTCTAAGACTAGGCACTCACTTAAACTAAGGCTCTGATACCATTTGTAACAACCCAAACTCATTAAATAAACCAAGCATGTAATATCAACCAAATATCCAAAAGTGAAACTATAGTCTATTACATCGCATTATTTTGCAACGGAATTTAAAAGGTGCACAACTCAGAATTATCTATCTAAATAAAGTCTCTAAGATATATGATCCTTCTCCATGATCGGCTCAAAGCTTCCCCTTGCATTTGGACGTACTCTCAACCAATCCCTTACTTGAAAATAGTTTTTATTTTGGAAAAACGAGGGTTAGACCACAGGGTCTAATGAATTCCCAATAGTGCACAGAAACCAATTCCACAAATGGAAGCCAAAATACCAAGTAGTGGATCATGTAAATGTTCATAAGAAGACCAATAACTATTACACAATTCCACATGCAATGAGAAGCTAGACTATTGCACAATTCCACATGCAATTACAAATAAATCGCCTTAAGTAATGTTAATCCATTATATGCTCAAAACGTACGGATTATAACTCCTTAGAGATTTGCACTACCTCAAGGTATCCAAATTATAAGAAAGCCTAGAGTCGCCACAATTGCGGAATTTGCCCCCTGCAAATTTTTATTTGTTCGCAACTAGAAAATTACAAAAATGAAACTATAAATTTTGAACAACAAAAGGCGAGTAATCAAGTCCGACAACGGGTTTTCCAACAAGCCTTACAAGGAGCTCTAGGAACTCTGAATAGTTGTTTAAACAGCGAGTTACATTTACGTACTATCAGTGCCAATATTGCAAAATTGTGCTCAATTTCATATGTGGCAATTCCGCCAAGATCTCTTCGTTAGTTGGGGGAAGAATCCGCCCGAATCGGATTTTTTGAGGAACGTATATCACTATTCAACTTGTCCAAGTAAACAAGCATATCATGATATACATAAACCAATCCAATTACCCAACAATCATATAAATCATTTGTAATATGAAGTGATTAACATGCTCCAATAGAGAAATACCATTATCATTGTAGTTTATAAAACCTATTGACAAAAGTATTGTTTAAAGTCAAGGGAACTCACCTTAAGTGCAATACCACGCTCTACAGGCTAAAACAAAAAATTGATCCAAACCTAAAACCTGAATTGGATGTCAAGGAGTTGGTATTAAACCACCTAAAACATTCTAAAAGTCATCCCTTATTATCCTTAAGATAAACTCCTAAACCAAGCAAAACATCGAGTGCAAAACAAGAAACGGACCAAATCGAAAGGGGTGCACCAACAGTGAGTTGGGTGACCTAGGTCGTGGACTTAGGCCGCATGGGCATCCCGCGTAACTCTATTTTGCGCATTGGTTTGTCCCCTTTCTTGTACAACTTCGAAATTTCCCCCAAAAACCCCTTCCAAGGTCCAAATCTCAATTTTCAAAGCCTAACTCAACCAAACTCATTCCCATAACTTGAGGGTTCATCCAATAACAATACAAATATTATAACTAATTTCCAAAATGGATTAACCTATTTTGAACCAAGAACACTCCAAAATACCCACAAGGTGAAAATATGGAGAAACCATTGATTGAAATTAGAGTTACTAAATATAATGGTCTTCTAGATGTAAAATCATTGATTGATAGTATCTAGCTTCCATAAGACCTCAAAACCCACCAATAAACATCTCTACAGCACCAATGGAGAAGAACCCTTTAAATAAAACCAGCTAGAGAACTCCATTAATAAAGGCTTAAGCAAAAGGATACGAGTTTTACCTAAAGGATGATGAACCCACAAGAGAAATTCAATATTTTTTCAAAACTCTTAAATCCCTCTTGATTTCTTCTCCAAAATTCTAATCTCTTGAAACCCTCCTTGCTTGTTCTTCACGTATTCACACATACACACACACACATACACTAATGTTGAATTTTCTCAATTGAATGCAAAATGAAGAAATCCCTCATCTTCTCTACTTATATATATATATATATATATATCATATGCTTAGGGTAAAAAAGATCTCAGCCCAATAATTACTTTCTAGAGTCGATGAATTAATACTCTAAAACTTGGGTTATTACAAGAGATGAAGGTGGCATGTATGAAAGTGGGTTTACAATAAAGTTATATGGGATGGTTTAGGAAAGAGAGGCTTGGTGATGTGGGGTGGGGTGGAAGGAAAGAGAAGCTTGCCCCTATGTTTCAATCTCCGACAACTACATCAATAACAACATGTTCGGTGGCGGTTGCTCTCCCTTTCACAGCCAATACTCCGGATATTTTCCCCTAGTTACTTGGAAATGGTTTTGGTTTAAAATTTGAAGAATATTTCCCAATATTTTCATTTTTGGGTTTGATTCAACTTCAAATGCGTTTTGAATTTTGATGATTAACAATGAACAAGTTTGTGATTTGATTCAACCTCAATGATTGTTTGTGATTCAAGTTCAAATTGCAGCATCGACTAGGTGGAGAAGTGCAACATCGATGAGGGGAGGGAGGGAGGGTAAGAATGGGTTCGAGGGATTTTAATTCAAACTCAAGATAATGAAAAGAAAAAAATGGGAAAAATGGGTGAGAATAGAAACGAGGTTGTAGGGAAGAAGATGATTGGGTGGGTGTAGAGGGGAGTAATCGCGTGAGGTTGTTTTGTTTTTGTTCTTATTTTTTAATAAATATTTTATCAACATTTAATAAAAGAATAAGAAAATGATTAAATAAAGGTTTTCAAAAGACCATATTACCCTTAATTTAAGGATTTTTTTAACAGAGTTAGCATAAAGGGCGAAAAACGAAATGAATTGAAAGCCATAGTGACGAAGAAAACATTTTTTAAAGAACAGGAAGTGTTTATAAGAATAGTGTGTGGGTTCGTTGGTCGGAGAAAGATGATCGGAGGAGAAGGGATCTAGATTTTGACAAGAATGGCAAAGAAGAGCCAAAGGTCAAATGGGGTTGGACACTTGTCAGTCATCTAAATGGTGTTTTAAAAACGATATTTAGTTAATATGTAAAGTGACCAAAATACTTTTGAGTTAACATATTTAGGGTAAAAATAGAGGACCAAGAAACCAGTGAAGGTTGAAGTCTTACGAAATGGTGTATGTATTTGCCTGTAAAAAAAAAGAAGGGTTTCCTGTTGTATTACTTAAGAAAATATCAAATATGACCTTAATTGATATGATACTTGTTCCAATAAATGAAATTACTACGGAAAAATACTTAATAATTTCGTGGAGCTAGCTTTTCAAATCAAATCTATATTCAACTTCTTTATCTAATGGCTTCGGATTCAAGAGAATAGCATAACATTGATCAGTGTGGTTTCAAGGGCATGGAGTGGCTGGTTTTCTTGCATACTAAAATCTATTTGTAATTTGTTCTTCGAACTTTTTATGAAACTATGTTAATTACATATATGTTTGTGAGTGCTTTCGGTATCGTTGTAGCATCTTATATATAGCTATAATCTATATCTTTGGTGTAGGTTTTATTCCTGGACCATTTTTCTTTTGTATTTGTTGTATAAGCCATTATGAATCAGTAGGTAAGTAATTATGAATTTAGTTTTATATCGCCGAATCTTAAATTGGGCTATAATTTAAGTGAAAATTTGTATTTTTCAAAATTCTCTAGTTTTAAGATGAAAACAAGAGATCGATTTTCAACTATGGAATGTATCATTATGTTATGTAATTCGATTTCAATTGTGACATGTATTCTTGCACTCCAGATGAACCAAAACACTTTTCTACAAATCATTGCTATTGCATGCAATTTCTGAAAATCGTTCGTGTCACCAACAAAAAATAGGCCCAACGATGATTTTTCGTAATAACTAAAAGCATTGATGGTGAAAAGTAAGATATATTTTTCTTCTTTAGAGACCCTACAAATGGATACCCTTTGTAGTAATTGAAGACATACACTATGATATATGTATATGACCTTAAGTCTAATAACCTAGAGGTTATAAACGAAGGGATGGATGTATGTATGAGATAGGGATGAGTTCCAAAAACTCGGCTCTGGTCCTGACTTGTCTCGGTCCAAAATGGAAGCTTGTAAGCGCAATTAAAGAGATTAAAATAAGCCCTCTATGAAAAATTCGTCTAGGCCTGTATTAGATAGTCTGGAAGCGTACAAGGGGTTTGTGTCAGCTCCCGGATTGAAGGAGAACGAGGAGGAAGCCATATCTAGAAAAACATCGCAAGATTCATATCCAGAAGATACATTCGAAGAGCTTAGTTTGATGAAGATCGAAGAAAATCGGATGAAGGCTGAATGGGAATCGAACTTTAAATCGATTACGAAGAGAAGAACCTTAAAAGTAAAAAAATTCCGGAGTCGGTGTAATTGTGCAAGAAATAAAAAAGGGCAGAAGTGTAAGCATGACAAAAATGTTGGAAATAGAGCGGGGATCGGCCATGGAAATTCATAATTAAGTAAGTCATCTTCGAAATCTGAATCGATGATCAGAAGATCGAATCGCATGCCAGTTAAAGAAGTAGGGTCGTAAGAATGATCTTGGGTGTGAGCCAGGGCTCTCGATTGATGATTCCTGATTAAGCAACAACCTATCTGGAGAAATTGATAATATGAATAATATAGGGATAGAAAACGGCCTCGTGGTTCATTAAAGAAGTGCTGACGGATAATGGTGCCCGTGTTACAAGATGTTAAAATCATTTCTTGGAATATAAATGGATTGAAGAAGGAGGTGAAAGGTGTTGGGCAAAAAATGCGGATCGTGAGAAGAAAGATAGTTTCCTATGCATTTAGGAAACAAAATGTGTTATTACCTAAAGATGGCATGTTCAAGAAATTTGAGGAGGCAATAAGCGGAATTTATCTCATCAGATTCCAATGGGAATTCGATGGGATTTCTTATGATGTGAAACCTAGGTCCCTTTGGTATGTCTGACGTTGTTAAAGGGCTAGGTTTCATTGTAGTTTTTGGCGAATGGAGATCTGACAAGTCTAAACCTGGGGTGATCAACATGTATGTACCTCAGGATGGGAGGAGCAAGAAACAGTTATGGGAGAAAATTTTGTGTATGGTGCGGGGGAATCGAATAATGCATGGGTTATCTGTGGTGACTTCAATCAAGTCTGATCCGCAACGGAGAGGAAAGTTTCCACTTTTGACCCTGAAGGTGTGCACATGTTCAATAGTTTTATTAACTCGTTGAGTCTGTCAGAGATTAATCTAAGGGGAAACGTTCTTAAAGGGCTAGGTTTCATTGTAGTTTTTGGCGAATGGAGATCTGACAAGTCTAAACCTGGGGTGATCAACATGTATGTACCTCAGGATGGGAGGAGCAAGAAACAGTTATGGGAGAAAATTTTGTGTATGGTGCGGGGGAATCGAATAATGCATGGGTTATCTGTGGTGACTTCAATCAAGTCTGATCCGCAATGGAGAGGAAAGTTTCCACCTTTGACCCTGAAGGTGTGCACATGTTCAATAGTTTTATTAACTCGTTGAGTCTGTCAGAGATTAATCTAAGGGGAAGAATATATAATTGAAGGAAAACAGACGACTCAAAGCTCAACACGCTAGATCATTTTCTAGTAGATGATCACTTTCTCGAGATTTGGCCAAATGTGAATTCAATCGCCCTTCTGACACTTCATTCAGATCACTGTCCAATTTTATGGACACTGTTTACCCCGAATTTGGACCAGCTTCCTTTAAATTTTTTAATTCTTGGTTGCTTGATCCAGAGTTGGAAAATGTGATCAATACTAGGTGGGTAAATTCTGGGAGAGATATGAAAGTTCTTTTTGAAGATTGAGAGGTCGTCCAGATTGTTTCAGAAACCTGAAAACTGGGATTAAAGGATGGAGATGCGTTTTGTGAGAAGATAATAGTAAGGAGATGGAACTTATGAAACAAAAAGTTGCTTCAATCGACACCATGGCAGAACTCTTAGATGTGGATGAGGCGATGATAAGAGAAAGGCTGGATTTAATGCTAAAAACGAACGAGTTAAACGCTGCCAAAGTTTACGATATAAAGTAGAAAGCAAAGTCGAAATGACTCTAGAAAATGATGAGAATTCTAGATTTTTCCATGGGATCAATCCCAAATTCAAGAACTCGGTAATTTATTGGCTAAACATTAACGGGGTCTTGATTTCCGACCCGGATAGAATTAAAGAGGAAGCTCATACTTTCTTTAAAAGGAAGTTCGAGGAAGATAATCCAATTAGACCGATGTTGCGTAGTAGGCCAGTCATAAGGATTTCGCCTGATATAAGTAAGCTCCTCGAAGCCCCGTTCAAGATTGGAGAAGTCAAGGCAACGGTGTGGAGTTGCGGTAATAACTAAGCATAAGGTCGTTGATGGTTTCTCCTTCGAATTTATTAAGAAGTTTTGGGATAAGATTGGTGGAAACATCTTTGAATCGATCAAATTCTTTGAGGTAAACCCGATGATCAACCACAGTAGCATCATGTCTTTCATATCACTCATTCTGAAGGTGAATGACCATCTTACTCTTTTGGAATAAAGGCTGATAAATCGTTTTGAGTGTGTGTGCAAGATCATTTTGAAATTGCTCGCCGGAAGGCTCAAATATGTTATGAGGACGATAGTGAACAAGTATAAACGGCATTCGTCAAAGGGGAGTATCTGATTGTCCAATGATTGTAAATGAAATTATTAAATGGGCTAAATGAAAGAATAATCAAAAAATGCTAATTTTTAAGCTGGACTTTGAAAAAGCATTTGACTCGCTTAATTCGGGCTACCTTGACGACATGCTTGATCAAATGGGATTTGGTCAAAAATGGAGAGCTTAGATTAGGGGATGCATCTTAACAACTAAAGCCTCGGACCAAGTCAATGAGCTCCCTAGAAAATGCGTTATGGGGTGAGGCAAGGGGACCCTTTTTCTCCCTTTCTCTTCATTTTGGCTGCGAAAGGGCTCTCTGTGGCGTTGAAAGAAGCTCAAAATTAGGGGGTTGTTCAATGGCATACAATTCGATTATTTTGGAGAGGATATTACCATCCTTTAATATGCAGCTGACGCCATTTTTATGGGCTAATGGTGGTGGTGTAATGCAACTAATTTAGCTCGGATTCTTAATTGCTTTCAAATATTTTCGGGCCTTAACTTCAATATGGAGAAAAACAAAGTTACGGGTATGAAAGCTAGTAGTGAAGAGGTCAAGGGGATGGCTAGATGGTTGCATTGTAAGGAGGGTTTGTTTCCTTTCACCTACTTGGTATCCCGATGTGTGGAAAGATGTCCAAAGTTTCTAGGTAGAAGACGACTATCGAGAAGTTTCAATCTCGTCTCTTGGATTAGAAGGCTAGAAATATATCTATTAGAGGAAAGCTTTGCCTTTGTAAGTCGGTGTTAGGAAGTTCAGATTATTCGGTGTTGGTTGTTCACCGGGGGGGGGGGGGGGGGGTAATGGAGAAAAAAAATGGCAGCCTAAAAGTGTTTAATCTAGCAATGTTGGGAAATGGTTGTGGCAGTTTTGAACGGATAAAGAAGCGGTGTGGAGGGGGTGATGGAAATTTTTTATGGTAGTTTAGGTGGGCTTCTGGAGCGGAACAAAAATAGTGAAAAAGGAGGTAATTGGAGTTTGATCTTGGGGCTGCATAACGACTTGGAGAACTGGGAATAAACCTCAACAACCTATTCGAATGGGAGTCTGACAGCTCTTGCTAAAAATGGAACCTGGAAGAGGATGGAAACTACTCGGTTGCCTTCGTGCAAAGAATGGTGGACAACTCGATATTTACATGGACTGTGTTAGTCACATACTAGAACAGGTGGGTGTCGGGTAAATTTAACGTGCATTATGGAGGGTGCGACACGAGATAATTTGATCAAAGGGGCATACAGATGGAAGCAGAGGATTGCGTGTGTTGAGTGTCACTGCCAGAAAATTTTAATCATCTTTCCATGCATTGCTCGATAGCTCGGGATGTGGGAGCACATCTTCACCAATGGTGGAGCCTTTGGCCAACAGACGCTGACATGGTATGTGATCTGTGGGAAGCTGCACAACAATCGAGTCCTCAGAACCATATTAAGGAAGTGGCGTAAGTGATCATTATGGCTTACTTTTAGGTGATGTAGAGCCAAAGAAATGAGGAGCTTTACAATGGGTAGATGGAGAATGTTAAAGAGATTACTAATTTAATCCAATACTATGCCTTTTTACTGGATTAAAGCTAGAGCAAAGATAGCTAGAGCCTTATGTTGGGATGATTGGATTAGTTCCCCTTCGAAACTCTGTAAATAATTTGTATTCTCTAGCTACTCGCTAGTTTTTGGTTCGAATAATGGTGCCTTTTTATTGTCTAATTTTTTTTATTTATATGTACACATAGATTTGGGATCCTGAAACACATTCTGAAGGTTCAAGTTTTTCTTCCTGAATGATAATGAAAAGGAAAGGGAGGAACATATGGGAAGTAAAAATGACAAGTGGATGGAGGATTAATCGTGTCAAGACATCTACCAAAATGGGAATTTCTTTCACAAACACGGAAGACCCACATTTTTGGTGACGTCACTTTCGATTGGAATACAAAACATTGGAGCTTATTTAATGATCTGTTTCAAATACCGTGAAAATTTACCCCAAATTTTGTTATCTGTGATATATGTTTTGGTTAGAAATCCACACCCTCGATCATTGAGGATATTATCCATGACTGTAGCATCTATGACCAAGATCCAAACGACCAACGATTTCTATACCTATGATCGTGGTTATCTACGACCATAAATTATTCTATTAGGACGCTTAGAAAGTCTAGGCGTTCTATAAAGCCAATTTTGTTGTAGTGAGACTCAAAACAAACTTTTTAATTGCAGTGGAGAACGTAATCTCTTATATATTTTTAATTACAGAATACATCATCTGAAATTATAACATATAACTAATACATTCTGAAACTCTAAAAGACATTATATAAATATTATATATGAAAATGTTAAACGTAGCTTATCAAAATTGTCCTAGAAAACTTGTAAGGACATGAAAAAAAACATTGTATTAACTTATTGCAACGTTCTTACACAAGAAGCATAACTATGGACCACAATTGATTTCTTCCATTTTAGTTAATCTATTACTTTTATTAGTCTAACAAGGAGTCCAACATTTTTTTTGGGGGGGGGGGGTGGGGGGGGAATAAAACTTCTATTGAAGTACATTGTTAGAGTAAACTATGTGTATTAAGCACTCACAAAATCACATAGGCCATGGCCCCTAAAGGCCTTATGGCCATCTAGCTATGGTTATGTTGCTCTTTTTCGAATTTTAATTCCTTGTTTTCAAGACTAAATATGCTTCAGAAAGATGTATGTTTGGTGTGTTGGAACTTTGCATATATGTGAGAAATTTTGTCCTACATAGAGCCTTACGAAAATTATATCCACTTAATAAAAAAAGCTTTTGATCATTAAATGGATCACTTAAGAACTTGTGCTTTGGTAAATGAGTGTCATATGATGAGGTCTCCTGGATACATACATACATACATAGACGGTGAAGGTGAGAAAGAATTTTCGTCACTCATTTGTTTAAAACAACCTTTTAATTTATAGTCATCAAAATCAATTTCGTGAATCGTGAAAACATCAAAATCAAACTACCCGTTTCTAACCATTGTTTATCAAGTCTTGTAAACTAATTTTCATTTTCATAAAACGTAAATGGGTGACAAACGTTGTTTCTATTCAATATTGTTCAAATGTGAAAGTAAAAAATAATAATCAAAATATTATCAAACAAGATCTAGATATTTTGTTTTCTTTGACCATTTAAGAATTTGAACTTTCTCGATCACTTGCCAAATGCGGGTGTGCTGGCCTTGGATAGAATTCACTCTGATCATTGCCCGATCCTTCTATACTCGAAGCGGCTCGACTTTGGCCCGATTCCTTTCATATTTTTTTGTTAGGTCTATTATTATTTCATTGTGACAAAATAAGGAAAAGATATGCTTTATTGTAAAAGGAAGTTTATAATTCCTTAAACTTTTGTTTCCTTAATTAGACTAGACCTAGCAATATAAATAGAACGTTAGGGTTTTACTTTCAGAGTTAGTCGATTCATAATTCATAGAGAGAGAGTTGAATCTGATTGTAATCGATACATATACATTCAAGAGATATATGACTACGTAAGTTCTTTAAATCATTGTTCGTGTCATATTACTTTGCTATTAACTGTTTATTGTCATTGTGCTTATTATAATGGGATCAACAAGTGGTATCAGAGCCTGAGATCACGAGTTTTTACAATTTTCTGAGCAAACCACGAAACAGAAGGTACTTATTTCGTTTTCTGCAAATTCTGCTGTTCATTGAATTTTTATCGAGTCTTACTGCTTCATGCTTTACCTGATAAAACTTCATTCTATTTTTTGTCGAGTACCTCATACTGATCACTGAATTTTTCTCAAACGTCTCTTCTGTTGATTGAATTTTTATCGATTCAACTTCACAAAATCTTGAATTTTTATCGACCCCTACATGAAATATTTGAATCTGTTTAATTAAAATTACTTTAATTTATTTTGTTTACTTTTGAATATCTTTACATAAGAAAACTCAGAAACTTGTGACTCCTGCAGCTTTTCTTACTAAAGATTTCCTTAGTAAAATCATAAATTCTCGTAATCTTGATAATTTCCGTAATTGAACAAATAAGAAACTCAAAAACCCAGACAGTCTTGTCCATAAAAAGGCTAGTTCTTTTTAGTCAAGAAAACTGTGTTTTTGTTTTCTGGTTTATCAATCACAGAAAACTCAGATTTAAAGTATTTTTTGTCGAGTCCTATTGAATCGAGAAAATTTTGATCGAATAGGTCAGTGTTCGATAAATTTCTTTAATCAAATTTTTTATCAAGTATTGTTCAATCGAGAATTTTTTTTTATTTTAATTCGACAACAATTATTATCGAGTCTTGTTCACTCGATAACTTTTTATATCGAGCCCATTCAATTCGACAACAATTTTTATCGAGTCTTGTTCACTCGATAACAATTATTATCGATCCTTAGTCACCCGATAACAATTTTCATCGAGCACCTCACACCCGATAAAAATCCTTCAATCGATATTTTTTTTGTCCTCCTTTGTCACTCGATAATAACCTACTGTTTCAAGCGACAACTCAGAAATTTTTAAAAACTCATTGATCGAGGTCCAACCAAAAAGTACAATGACCACCCGAGAAGCAATGGCCATTGGATCAGACACCAAGCCTCCAATTCTCTTTCCGGGAGAATATTCTCAATGGAATGATAGATTCCTTGATTTCATTGAACGCCATGACTATGCCGATGAGATCATGAGTTCAATCAAAGAAGGTCCTCCTCCACCTTTTTATCAGGAGTTTCCTGCTATGCCAAACAACACTCCTCCTACGCCCGCACGAAGGGAAGTTAAACTCAAAAATTCATGGGATGCAAACGAGAAGAGGATAATGAGAGGTGACCAACTTGCCCGTTCTTATCTACTTATGAGCCTTCCAAATGAGATCTACATGAGCATTGATAGCCACAGGAAGACGGCTAAAGAAATGTGGGAAGTCATAGAGAAATTCATGCTTGGAACGAAGATTGGCACACAACTCAAAATCACCAACTGCATTTCTCAATATGAAGAATTCAAGGCAAAAGATGGAGAAAGTCTTACGAACACATATACCCGTTTTGTACAACTGGTGAACGAACTTAGCAAAAACGAAATTTGTAAGACAAAGATCGAAAACAATGTTAAATTTGTTAGCAATCTTCAACCGGAATGGCGCCGGTTTGCTAATCAAATCAAACACAGCAAATATCTTGCTGACCTTGACCTTCATGAAGTCTATGAAACCCTTCAACAAGATGAAGAGAAGGTTCTCGAACTAATGGGGTTAAATTCAAAGAAGAACCCGGATCCAATCCCATTGATGGCAAAATAATCCTCTTCCGCTCCTCAAGAGATGTTTCCCAAATTAGAAGACGAAGATTTTGACTATGATCCAGAAATTGCCAAACTTCAACATCAACTGGCCTTCCTTACAAAATCTTTTCAACAAAAGTTCTCACGTCGCTCAAATCCCAATCAAAAAAGGTATGCCTCGGGATCTAATAATCATGAGCGAAAGGCCATGTTTGAACCTAAACCAAGAAGAGAAGAACCTCGCCCTACAACCAAGCCAGAAGACAAGTTCAAGGGTGAGAGAAGCCTGTGCTACAACTGCGGCAAATCTGGTCACTACGCAAGGGAATGTAAGAAGCCAATAGTGAAGGACTCTAACTACTTCACTTACAAACTGATGTTGTCCAAACAAAAAGAAGCCGGTAAAGTCCTTCTAGCTGAAGATGAACAATGGCTTAATCAAGATGATGAAGATGACATGGAAGGGGATACTCAAGCACATTTCAGCTTAATGGCTTACTCTGATGACACTCCTTCTCACGCTTCCGACTACACACCCGAGGTAAGCCCTTCTGACTATGATTCTTTTGTATCTCAAATGCATGATTTAATGTGTCAATTAAAGGAATTACACTCCAAATTGAAAACCGAGAAACTCTTGGTTTCCAATTTAGAAGCAAGCCTTGAAAATAACCATAAACAATTGCTTCTTATGCAAACCGACCTTGTCACTACTCAAAGTATAGCACACAATCTCGAAACGGAGAAAATGGTTTTAAAAGAAGAAAATGATCTTTTCCAACAACAAATATCTGATCTCACACTTCAACTTCAAACATCTAGGAATGAGACTGCCAAATTTTCAGCAAAGTTTGACTTTGTCAGTTTTCAAAGACAAGATTTATTAGAAAAACTCGAAATGTTGGAATTAAAACTTTACAAGCTTGGTCAAACTGAACACACTATTCACTTAAATGCACCGAAAGATTTAAGCTCCAAAGCCGGATTAGGTTTTGAAAACCCGAAACACTTAGCAAAGGCTATCTATAATACTCCGACTATTTATAAATTCGAATATCTGAACCTTGGTCCAGATTACCAAATTCAATTTATGAAACCGGACCCTAGTGTTGACGAAAGAGAAGATTGGAAGAGAGAAAACAAAAACTATTTTCAAATACCTTTCTGCTATCCTCAAATAGTAGAAGAGGAATCTTCAAGTGAATCTCTTCCAAACAACTACTTTCCATCTTATTCAGCCGAAGAACTTCAAAACAAGATTCCTGAATGTAAACCGTACATTCCCACTCTATTTTTAGAAAAGAAAATTATTCAACTCGAACAAGTGTTGGAATCTGAACGTTCTTTGGCTGAAAAGGAAAATGCATCATTTTTATTTAAAATACAACTTGAGATCGAGACTATACAATTGGACAAAACTCGTGAAAATTGCGAAGAGTTGTTCAAAATGGACCCAAATTCCAATCTACCAAAACAAAAATGTTCCTATTCCGACGAACAAATCAATGCTGAATTAGATGCCCTTTCTAACCAATCTTCACTTGAATCAGACGAGTGTTTAAATGACATGTGTGATGAGTTTGATTTCAATCCTGTACTTCCTACTCACACTGAATTCTTAGACAAAGGCAAACAACCTATGGAAACAGTTTCATTGCCTACTGAACCATTGGAGTGTTCAACAAGTCAAAATCCAACCGCTCATAAACAAACGAAAACCAATCATGTCTTCAAAAACCATACTAACTGTGTTCCTTTCAATGTTTCAGCGCTTCATACTTTAGAAACCAAGTCGGTTTTGGTCAAAAAGGGCATGCATACTACAAAGCAAACACCCCGCAAAGAATACAAGTTTTTACATTGCAATGTCAAAAGAAACAATTCTAGATTTCGTTTTCCTTATCAAATTCATTCATTTAGACATTTAATCAAATTTTCTCGTAATAAAATTTGTTGCTCTAATTGCGGTGTGGATGATTTTGTTCGTAAACCTCCTACTGATTATGGTTATGATTATTTTCCGGACATGCATAATTCATTTAATCACAAATTTTATCATTCATCATCCATTTCTAAATCGGGTCCGACAAATCAAATGACTAACGCCCATAAGTCTCACCACAAGTGGGTACCCAAGGGTGCAAAGTTAACTAACCATGATGGACCCATTTACAAATGGGTACCTAAATCTGTCTGATTTTGTGCATATCGGTCATGTGTGGTACTTAGATTCCGGATGCTCCAAACACATGACCGGACAAAAGGAGCTGCTTGCCAACTACACTGAAAAGAAGGGCGGATTCGTCAAATTTGGCAACAATCACTTGGCACCGATTAAAGGATATGGTGATATCATTCAAAACAACATCACCATTTCCAATGTCTCTTATGTACAAGGGCTAAGCCACAACCTGTTGAGCATTGGAAAATTATGTGACAAGCAACTCGAAGTAAATTTCAGACCCGATAGATGCTGTGTTCGCACGTTTGATGGAAAGGAGCTTCAAACTGGCACACGCAAGTCCAACCTCTACACAATCGATCTTTCCCAAGTAAATGCCCCCTCAAGTGTTTGTCTACTATCAAACGTTTCTAGTCCAAAGACCTGGTTATGGCATCGTCGCTTATCTCACTTGAACTTCAAGAACATCAATCGCCTCTCCATCCACGAATTAGTCACCGGCCTCCCATCTGTTAAATTCGACAACCACATCTCTACGACGCATGCGAGATGGGAAAGATGAATAAGGTCTCTCACAAACCCAAGCTAGTTCACAGCTCGACTCGACCTCTTCAACTCATTCATATGGACTTGTGCGACCCGATGCGGACTCAAAGCATACATGGTAAAAAGTATGTTCTAGTAATGGTGGACGATTTCTCTCGCTTCACATGGGTAAAGTTCCTTCGATCAAAGGATAAAACCCCTGACACCATCATCACGTTTCTCAAAGCCATTCAAGTCAAGCTAGAACTTACTGCACAAACCATCCGCACCGATAATGGAACTGAATTCAAAAACCGTACCCTTGACGGTTACCTCGAATCGGTTGGTATAACCCACACGTTCTCTACAGCTCGTACTCCACAACAAAACGGTGTGGTCGAACGCCGAAATCGAACTCTTGTTGAAGCCGCTCGCACTATGCTTACTTTCTCAAAGCTTCCTCTCCACCTTTAGGCCGAAGCTATCAACACAGCTTGGTATACGCAAAACCGCTCAATCATCAACAAACGCTTCAACAAGACACCTTATCATTTGGTCTATGATCGCGTTCCTTCCATCGAGCATCTTTGAACGTTTGGCACTCGTTGCTTCGTACTCAATGAAAAAGAAGATCGTGGGAAGCTCAAGCCGAAAGGCGATGAAGCTTACTTTCTTGGATACTCACCAAATGCATCATGTTATCGGGTCTACATAAAACACGCACGTTGCATCACTGAAAGCGTTAATGTACAATTCGATCCAAACGCTGAAATGGCTCCTGAACACGACAGTTCTGGACCCGCACTCACCGGCATATTAGCTTCCGATCACATTCGTTCGGAACCTGCTCCCAACCCCGCTGAACCTTCAACGTCCAAAACTGCCATGTCAAATCTGGATGACCTATTCGAGTACTTCTACTCGGATTACTTTGGACCATCCACTGATACTTCTCTCCAGATTCCCCCGCCTACTTTAGAGATTGCCGAGACCTCGGATCTTTCCGGACCACCAATTACAACGGAAACTGTCTCAACTGCTGCATCTCCAAGCACCTCTACGACTGCTCCTCCCGATCAAACTATTTCATCGGATGCTTCTCTTGTTCCACCTGAACCTCAACCGCCTATTCAACCAAATCCTGCAGAACCGACATCCTCTCCCCCACCATCCACTTCAACACCGACGGATGTCACAAGTGCCACAAGATCATCAAACGTGGCCCCATCTTTGGAATCTATCCAAGATCTTCCATTAGGTTCTTATCAAGATGACACCCCGAATCCAAATGCATTTCAACTGCTTCCTCATACAACCAAATGGACCCGTTCTCATCCTGTTGAACAAATTATCGGAGATCCAAACCGACCAGTTACAACGCGTTCCGCCTCAGCCAATGATTGCATGTTCTCTTCATTCATAAGCAAGATTGAACCCACATCCATTCACGAGGCAATGAATGATCTTGATTGGATTGTGGCAATGCAAGAGGAACTCAATCAATTTGAAAGTCTGAAAGTATGGCGCCTTGTTCCCCGTCCTCGAAACAAGACCATTATCGGCACGAAATGGACATTCAAGAACAAGCAAGATGAAGATGGAGTCGTTATACGCAACAGAGCTAGACTTGTCGCCAAAGGATACCGTCAACAAGAAGGCATTGACTACGACGAAACATTTGCACCCGTTGCTCGTATTGAAGCAATCCGAATGTTCTTGGCTTACGCGGCATATAAGAACTTTGTGGTTTTCCAAATGGACGTCAAGACGGCCTTCTTAAACGGTGTTCTGCGTGAAGAAGTCTATGTTTCTCAGCCCGACGAGTTTGTCGACTCCTCCAAACCGAATCATGTCTACATTCTGGACAAGGCTCTGTATGGATTGAAACAAGCCCCCCGCGCATGTTACGATAGTTTGTCTACCTATTTAGTTAAAAACGGATACTCCAAAGGTAAGATCGATCCAACTCTTTTCATTAAAAAGGACAAAGGTGACATTATGCTCATTCAAGTCTAAGTGGAAGACATCATCTTCGGATCGACTAACCCAAGGCAATGCAAAGAGTTCTCTGAACTCATGATTGCAAAATTTAACATGAGCATGATGGGAATGATGAATTTTTTCCTTGGTCTTCAAATTAAACAATTTTCTACTGGAATATTCATCAACCAATCAAAATACATCTCGGATATGTTGTGTAAATACAACATGACGTCATGTTCTCCGATCGGTACACCCATGTCCCCGGGCTCAAAATTACACGTTGATCCTTCGGGAAAAGATGTGGATTCTAAAAACTACCGGGGCATGGTTGGTTCTCTCATGTATCTTACGGCTAGTCGTCCGGACATAATGTTTGCCACCTATCTATGCACGAGATATCAAGCATCTCTAAAGGAATCTCATCTTAGTGCGATCAAACGGATTTTCCGGTATTTAAAAGGTACACCTAATCTTGGCCTATGGTATCCCAAGGATACGGATTTCGAGCTAACTGCCTTTTCAGATTCGGATCACGCCGGATGCATGCTCGATCGTAAAAGCACTTCGGGCCATATTCAATTCCTTGGAGACAAATTGGTCAGCTGGTCATCCAAGAAGCAAGCGTGCGTCTCCACATCTAGCACGGAAGCCGAATATATCGCTGCCGCAAGCTGCTGCTCGCAAGTACTATGGATGCGCACTCAACTCAAAGACTATGGCTTCTGGTTCAACAAGATTCCCATCTATTGTGACTCCAAAAGCGCCAAAGTCATTTCAAGCAACCCGGTTCAACACACGAAAACAAAGCACATCGACGTTCGATATCACTTCATCAAGGATCACGTCGAAAGAGGTACAATTGAACTATATTTTGTTAATACGGAACTTCAGCTTGCCGACGTGTTTACCAAGGCACTGGATGAGAAACGATTCAAAAGTTCCTAGTATCCAAGTTGGGAATGCTTAATCTTAAAACCTGATTATCCCAAATCAGTGTGTCTCAAAATCCTAAAAAAACGTCTATCCAAGGTTTTATGCACATTTACTCTTCGAGTCAATCTGCATAACACTTGGGTTCTCATTTTTTAGATTTTGACCTTTATCTTACAGTTCTGTATTTTCAATTTTTCTCTCATTTCTATTTTCTGCCTCGCTGTGTATATCACCATGCTTCATCGTTCAAGGGGGAGCAACAAGGTACGTTTTCCTATCCATTCACATTCCTAGGGAGAGCACACCACTTCTTAGCACATATTAAGGGGGAGCCTTATGCTTTCTGTTATGTAATTCTTAAAAGAAAAAAAATCTTTCAAGTCAGGTTCTCGGCCCTTAAGGGCCCGACAACAGTGGATTGTCGACCCCCTCTGGCTCGACAACCTCCCCAATCGACACCTTGAAAACGGGAAATTTTTCATCGGCCCTATCACTAACTGCCACGTGTCATCACTCGATGACCACTATTTAAAGACATCGGGCCCCACTCTTACACAGTCTTCTTCCCCAAGTATTTTGAATTTCCCTCTTTGAAAAACCCTCTCAAGATCAAAATCTCAAAACTTCGAGTTTTTCAGATCCGAAAGCACCATCAGGTTCGTAATTCTCCCCTTATCATCTTTAATTCTTGCACTTTGTACTTAAATCCATTGCATGATTAGCTTTCTGTGGAATGACTGTTCGTTTTTTCTTTTGGGTTTTTATATGGGTTTCCGATTTTGACTGTTCATCAGTCAAAATCGTGGGTAAATAATGGGTTTTAGACTTAAGTGCTTTACTAAAAGTATTCCCTCTCACTAATCGCACCTAGCAATAGGATTTTGCCTTAGTTTTAGGCCCTATTTGGAATCTGAGCACTTAGAATGTTTTAGACTGGTTTATGCGTTTTTATCGAGTCCTTCTTTGTACCTTTGAATTTTTATCGACCCATGTTAGTTGAATAAGAACATCATCATCTTTCCTAAGTGTTTTTATCAAGCCTTTGTGACTCGATCACTTTTCTTATCGAATATCATAAACTCGATGAAAATCACTAAGTGTTTTTATCGAGCCTTTATGACTCGATAACCTTTTTTTATCGAATATCATAAACTCGATGAAAATCACCAAGTGTTTTTATCGAGCCTTTATGACTCGATAACATTTCTTATCGACTATAATAGGATCGATGAAAATCACTAAGTATTTTTTTCGATCCTTTGGAACTCGATAACTTTTGTTATCGACTATCAAACGGTCGATGAAATTACTAAGTGCTCTCATCGAGTCATGTGGATCGATATCCTGCCCTTAGATTGTCCAATGTCTTTTCATCAAGTCGACAACATGCTCTTTGAAGGTTTATCGAGTCTAAAGAGATCGATAACTTACTGGAAAAGTTTTCAAGTACTTTCATCGACCCTTAAGCACTCGATAACCTGTTCTTCTCGACTCTCATTGACTCGACAACCCCTCCACAGGTTTGATCTTAACTTTTTGCAAGTCTTTTTGTCGATCCTCCTCCAATCGACAACACCTTTTTCCTCGATCCCATTGCACTCGATAACAATTGTTATCGACCCAATGGGACTCGATAAAAAGACTTAGAATTTTTTGTTAAAGACTCAATACACTAACTTTAAACTTGGTTTGCCTAACTGTCTTATTTCATAAACCAATGGCAGCCATGAATGATCCGAACATGTCAGATGATGAAAACCCGATGCCGTCCGAACGCTCCACAGAACCAAGCATCAACGCAGCTAACCGGGATGACCTCTTGATGCCCAGAGCTCACCTTCGACAAATCAAACCGAACAACCACCGTCTAGACTTTGGTATCACTCTCGAACACCAAATCATCCTTGACATTCTTCAACGACATCCGCTTCGCTTTGCCTTTGCACTAGACCACCGAGTACCCCTTTTCTACCTCCAGCAATTCTGGTACACACTGACATACCATCCGGACGAAGGTGACCATCATTTCACTGCTCAAATCGATGACTTTGTCACCCGCCTAACTCCAGCCAGGATTCGCCGCATTCTCCGCCGGCCGCTCGCCACAGCCGAACACCCATACGACGCCTTTCCAACTGACCAACAGCTGGTTGCCGACATCCTAGCCCTTGGGTACGAATCCCCTGAACCATTCACAAGCCCCGGCCAGTTCTAAAGGATGTACCTGCCTCAGATTTGGTTCACGCTATTCACCATCGTCAATCGATGTCTGACTAGCAAACACACTGGCATGGACAAGGCCAGCACTGCGGTTCTTCGAATCTTTCACGGCATCACGTTCAACCGTCACTATGACTACGCGATCCTCATCTGGACGGACTTTGTGGAACTAGTGGAAGACAAATCCAACTTTCGCAATAGTGCCTTCGTACCTTTTCAGCGGTTTCTTCAACTTTTCATCCATGCAATGATGACCTCCCGACCTGCCATCCCTAGAAGAGCCGGATCACCCTTAGGCCCGACCAGTGCTCTTAAATTTCTACGCCTAAATGATCGGGTCTTCAACTATACCATGCCTATCCCTGAAGCGCTCCTCGTTTATGCTGATCAGAATGCACCTAGTGTGATATCCTATAGGGAGCGACATGGCTTAATGGCCCAACCACCTCCGGTTGCGCCTGCCCAAGAGCCGATCCAAGAGGAAAATATTGAGGGAGGTGAGGGTCCTAGAATAGAAGAGCAGGGTCAGGATCAGGGGGATCCCGACCAGGGTGATGAGCGTACTGCGAGGGGACATGACGAGGGAGGTGCTTCTGATCAGCCCCCCCCCCCAACCCAACTACTTCCAACTACCCCCGCACCCGACCCATTATCCCAACTCCACAATTCAAAACACTGGTCAGCCGACAACGTGTCCGCCCCCACTCTTCATCATCAGATGAGGATGATTCTGACAACCAACCGCTCCGTCGTCGCCAACGAACTGCAGAAATATTAGTGCAAGCCGTCAGCCGCATCGGCCCACAACCCTCTATCACAGATTCCAGTTCTGGGAATGAAGAGTCGTCAACTGAACCGAACCCTGAACCAATCATCCGTACACCCACCTCCGCACCTACCATACCTTCTGATGAGGAACCTCAATTCGACTTTGACTTTGAAGCCAATCCATCCTCCCCATCTATGTCGGACATATTCCCTGAAACCTCAATTGGAGAGATAAGGAGAACGGAGGGAGTACAAGTTGAAAAAGAATTAGTGAGCATGAGCGAAGGGGAGACAAAAACGATAGAGAGTGAGAGTCCAATATCCCCCAACCAGGTAACCGAGTCCACTAGCCCTATTCATTCGTTGGGTATGCCTAGTGGACAAGTCGCTGTGGACCTAGCAGCGCAATTGCACGCCCCCCTAGCCACTCTGAAGGCTCCCATCAGCCAACAGTTTCAACAATACTTGTGAGTCTAGCACCTTATCTAGCTCCCCTCCACTCGGGAGGCATAGCTATTGAAACAAGAGGCAGTAGCTCACCTGCTTCGACTTCGGTTGTGTGCACATCGAGTCTAGAGCCAGCTAGGGGACACGAGTCTATACACACTGCAAGCCTCCATGGCCCAGTCGGAACTCCCATAGTGATGTCCATTCCGGACATTCCACGAGGATTGGGAGGAAATCCTACCAGCGCTACATCTTTGCCAATGCTGAACGTAGGTCATACAGTTGAATCAACTGTTATGTCAACGGGCAATCTAAGTGATCCCGGAGCTACCCATACAGCTACCACATCTCCGTCATTCTCTATTCCCCCGGAAGGCGAAGCACTCATTGCTGCTCACTTACAAAGGGCAAGAGACACCCTTGCTGAACATCTTGTCCTAATGACAGCCGAAAGAGAAGCCTTCGTGCACCAAATTCGTGAAGCTGTGGGTCTTAAAGACCCGACTCCTGTACAAGCCGACCCTTCTCATGCAAGCTCCAGCCGTGCAAGCACCAGCCACTCTCCACCGCCACCAACACCCCCTGAAGATCGACCTCATTCCCCGCATCGATATGAGTACAACACCGATGAATTCATGTCGATGTTGTATGCTAATCTGCTAGCCGAATCCAATGCAACCGGCCAACCGGAGGATTCGCTTGAGGGTCTTCTTCGCCGCAATCTTCAAATCCCCACTGTAACTCGTCACGAGTTCGATGTCTTCCACGCCCACATTGACCAAGAGCTCGCCGACTTGGAAAATGCCCAACAGCGCGGATGACATCTTGGGTGCTATTACTGCTCTTCGAACCGAAATCCAAGAGTCTTGCCGTCCGACAGTTCGTACATCTACATCCAGACCTCACCAGGACGACCCGGGCTCCGCTCCAACTCGTCCTGAGGGGGAGACACGCCAAACGGCAAGATCACGATCAAGAGCAGCTGCTGCCTCAGCTTCAAGACCACCTGCTCAATCTACCCAACAAAGGCAACGCACTACAACGACTCAAGAGGACGATACACCAACGGTTGAAAAGCCTACGGATATCGAATTCGAGAGTACAACCGAACCAACCGAACCAACCGAAGCTGCCGAACCCGAACAAAATGAAGAACGAGTTGATGTTCAATGTCTGCGAAACTCACTTCAAAACTGGTTCCGAGATCCATACGAACCAGTACTCCAAGAGCAAGACTATGTGAACTTGAGGCATACAGCAAGAAACTATGCCTTAAGGGAACAAAACGAACCAAGACTCCTACCTCATCAGATTCGGTGGCAAAGAATGTTGACGAAAAGTAAATCCAAATGGGTGAATCAGCAGATCCGTGTGCCATATCTTGAGGAAACTATGGAGAAGATCTTCCGCAAGGAAGCAAAACCTGATGATTTGGCACACATTCATCTCGTGATGGAAATGGACCCTGCTCAGGTTAGAGAGTATCTCCATAACCTAAGGATGAGAGCTTTACCTCAAGCTGAAGTGGTCTCAAGGCACAGGGTTGTCGAGATTTTGAAGATAGACACTACAAGGATCTTTCAAGTCGAGTACCCGGTTTTCACTGTCCAAAGAGAAGATGGTAAAACGTATTCCTTCTCTGAAGCTGATTTTGCAAATCTCGATATAATGGACTTGGAGATCATCTACAACGATCTGAGATACAAGCGCAACCAAAACGTACACGAGCAAAGGGCATTAAGGGCAGTGGTAAGACATGTTCAGAAAGAGCTTCGGTACAGTTATCTTCATGATCTTCAACGAGGGATCGAAAGCGAGCAAAAGAAGATACATATTACTAAGCCTGATCAATCATTACCTGTACCTGACAGTACTCTAGTCGCCACTATCATCACTCGTCCTGTACATGGTGTAGTTTGGATGCATGCTTCTAGAGAAAAATGATTTCTCAGATTTCACGAAGTGGCTGCATATTCTGACGGTACGTTATGGGGAATCCGAAACAGGCTTGCGTCAGAACTTGCTACAGATAGAAAGAGCGCAACAAGGATGAGCAATGACAAAAGAAACTCTCTCTTAGAAGCGATCAAGATAATCGACGACGGAATTATCTATCGACAAACCCTACGAAGATTTGAAGGCATGTTCAAGCTAAGAAGATGAAGACTCATTTTGCCACAAAGGGGGAGATTGTTAGGTCTATATTATTTAATTGCGACAAAATAAGGAAAAGATATGCTTTATTGTAAAAGGAAGTTTATAATTCCTTAAACTCTTGTTTCCTTAATTAGACTAGACCTAGCAATATAAATAGAACGTTAGAGTTTTACTTTCAGAGTTAGTCGATTCATAATTCATAGAGAGAGAGCTGAATCTGATTGTAATCGATACATATACATTCAAGAGATATACGACTACGTAAGTTTTTTAAATCATTGTTCGTGTCATATTACTTTGCTATTAACTGTTTATTGTCATTGTGCTTATTATAATGGGATCAACATTTTTAACTCTTGGCTTCAAGATAAGGACCTGGTCAACGTTTGATATCGGCTGCTGGAATATCGAGACAGGAGTGGATAATGTGTTATCGCAAGTGGAGATGCTTTCAAGAAAGCTCAGATTCTTAATGAAGAAAATTAAAGATTGAAGAGCTATCCGTGTTATTAACCGTTAGGTAGAGCTTTTAAGGAAATAAATTAACAATTTGGATCTCATGGCGGAAAATAGATGTTAGACGAGGATAAATTAAATGCAGAGTTGAGGGGATCAATCATCTGTGCGAGACTGAGTCTCGAAATTTGCTCGACTTAAAGCAAAAGGCCAAATCTAAGTGGGTGTTGGAAGGGGACGAAAATACCAGCTTCTTCCATGGGTTGGTGAGGAATAATATTAGGCGATCGCACATTCACGGGCTCAATGTCGATGGCGTCTGGACTAGCAAACCGGAGAAGGTTAAGGAAGCGGTTTTCTCTTTCTTTAAAACGAAATTCTCTGAGATTATTCGTGTTAGACCGAAGTTCAAAAGTCAAAGGTTTCGGACTCTCTCCGATGAGCAAAAAGTCAATCTTGAGACTTCTGTCTCTCCCGAAGAGTTCAAGCATGTTATGTGGTGTTGCGATAACAAGAAAGCTCTGGGCCGGACGGGTTCACTTTTGCTTTTCTCTAAAGGTGTTGGGACACTATTGGAGGGGACGTCTTCAAAGAAATGAAATTCTTTGAAGGTCATTGAACGATAAACCAGGGCAACAATTCTTAATTAAACTCCCTTATTCCTAAGTGCAATGACTCGATCTCTCTTTCAGACCATCGGTCGATCAATTTCATTCGGTGTATTAGCAAAATTATTTGTAAGGTTCTTGCTGAAAGGCTCAAAGCGGTGTTGGATTCCGTGGTCAGCAGGGAGCAATCAACTTTCATCAAGCGTTGGAACATTCTTGATGGCCCTCTTATCGTCAACGAGGTCATCAGCTGGTCAAAAAAATGTAATAAAAGTAATATGATCTTTAAATTGGACTTTGAAAAAGCCTTTGATTCTCTTAATTGAGATTATTTGGACAACATTATGGCTCAAACGAGGTTCGTTGATAAATGGAGGTCTCCGTTCTTGTTAACGGGTTCCCAACAAATGAATTTTTGATGGAAAAATGAGTAATGCGAGGTGATCCTATCGCTCATTTTTCTGTTTATTTTGGCTGTCGAGGGGTTGAAAATAGTGATGGATGAGGTTATCGACAAAGGGTTGTTTCGGGGTGTTTCTCTACCTAACAACAATCCTAATATTTCTCTTCTTCAATACGTCGAGGACTGGTCGCGTGCAAATATTTTGATATTGGTAAGAATTTTAAGGTGTTTTCATCTTGCTTCTGGTCTCAAAGTCAACTTCAACAAAAGCAAAGTAATGGGGATTGGAGTTAGTTCAGAGGAGGTGTCGGCCATGGCTAAGAGGATGAAATGCAAAGACAACTCTATTCCCTTTTCTTATCTTGGTATGTCGATGGGAGCTAAAATGTCAAAGGTTGAAAGTTGGCTACCGCTCATCGCTAAGGGTGTGTTTGGTAGAGAGAGTTGATAGTAGAGAAAGGGAATTGGAAACATTTCCCTTGTTTGTTGACACCAAAGAAAAGAAGGAATGAGAAAAGAAACAATTCATTTTCTCTATTTTCATTTCTCTCCAACATGAAAAGAGAAGGGGAGAATTGAAAATTTGGTTTCTCTTTGAGAATTGAAATATTTCAATTGACGCTCGTTGTTTCGTTAAGTTGTTGTTTTGGCTTAATAGGGTCTGTTTTGGCTTTATAGGGTCTCTTTGGCTTAATAGGGTCTGTTTTGACTTAATAGTGTCTGTTTGGTATGTTGTGTTGCCGGTCTGTTTGGTTAAATTGTTGTTTTAGCTTAATAGGGTCTCTTTGGCTTCATAGGGTATATTTTGACTTAGTAGGGTCTGTTTTGGCTTAATAGGGTCTGTTTGGTATGTTGTTGTGCTGGTCTGTTTTGTTAAGCTGTTGTTTTGGCTTAATAGGGCCTGTTTTCGCTTAATAGGGTACAATTCTCTGTTGAATTTTCTATCGTACCAAACAAGAGAATGATTCTCTGTTACATTTCTCGGTTGAACTCTCTGTGCTACCAAACAGAAGAGTCAATTTCTTTTCTTCAGACCAATTCCTTTTCTCTGCAATTCCATTCTCTGCAACCATTTCTCTGCAATTCCATTCTTTGTACCAAACCCACCCTAAATTCCAATCTAAATTCTCTAGTTGGAAAGGCAAAAATCTCTGGTCTGGTGGTAGACTAATTCTCTGCAAGTTGGTGCTTGGAAGTCTCGGGCTGTATTTGTTCTCGCTCTATAAAGCTCCAAAAAGGTGATCAAAATTCTCGAAAGCATTCGCGCGAGATTCTTTTGGGGAGGGACGTGGACAGATCTAAAATATCTTGGGTGGCTTGGAACTCAACCGTTAATAGCAAAAAACACGACGTGCTTGACAACGGGAGTCTTAAGGCTCTTAATTTAGCTCTTCTTGAAAAGTGGTGGTGGTGATTTAGAACTGAAAAACGAGGGGTTATGGCGAGAGGTTATTTCTTCTCTATTCGGTCCTAACGGGGTTCTTGTCTCGAGAGGGGGAGGGGCTATTCAGGTTGTTCTTGGGGCACCATTAGTAGTCTTGATAAAGAAACATCAGGTTATAATATTATGTTACACGATCTTTTCTATTTTAATTCGCAGAGCAGGTCTTGGAGCTGGAAGCTGGAAAAAGACGACACTTTTTATGTATCCTCGCTTAGAAAGTCGGTTGGCAACTCGTCCCTGACCATACTTGAGAATAGCACGAGATGGAATTGTTTGGTGCCCGGTAAAGTCAACTTTCTGTTGTGTAGGGCAAGACTGAGCAGATTACCAACCAAACTATATCTGATCAGGAGAGGTATTAGGCTAAATTTCGACTTGTGTCCCTTTTGTCATTCAGCGCCTGAATCGGAAGATCACCTTTTTCTCCATTGTTCAACGAGCAAAGAAATCAGAGCTTTGATCTCTTCGTGGTGCAATAAGTCCCCCTTCACGGCTAGCTCTATTCTAGAATTTCTCGATGTAGCAGATGCTGATAAGTCAAGTAGTAATAGAGTCTCTATTTTGGGGGCTTTTATCGCTGCCTATTTCTGGTCCGTTTGGAATCTCCGTAATTCTCTTAACTTCAACAAAAAAGGGACTCCGTCCAGTATTATTGCGTCCGAGGTGATGTCGACCTCTTTTATGTGCGTGAAATATATAATTCGAAGGGGGGAGGCCATTAATTGGGAGAAATGGCGTTGTAATCCTATTGACTTGGTTTAACGTTTCCTTGCACCACTCCGTGTACTCCTAACTTCTCGCTAGCTCGTTGGGTTGAAATAAATTCTTGTTGTTCAAAAAAAAATACTATATTCAAACAAATGTTTTTGGTTTTCAAAATGAGATATCAACTCGATTCATGTTTATTTTTATGGAAAAGAAATGTTTGTTGTCAAAATAACAGTTATGATAGTAGAAGGAGGATCATATGAGAAAAAAACAAAAAAAAACAATACGACTAAATTACAATGTGATTACAGAACAGGTCAACGCAAGGGTGAATTACATGTGACTTCACACGTGATTCTAGTGCAAACTCACATATGATTTGTCGTTTTCATGTTCTCTATTTGGTTATTATTTTCGTTTAAACCCGACGCCATGATAGTATATCTTGATTGGTATTTTCATAATTTGAAAAAAATGCATTTTGTTGTAATAAAAACACAATTTTTATATTTTATTTAAATATTCTACATTTTTTCAAAGAAACAGTGTCGACTTGTGTATTTGAAATTTGTCTGCTACCAAAAAAAAAATCACAACCATATTTTCATTCAAGATTTTTTTTACAGAAACAGTCATTTTATTGTTCATGCATGATAATTAAGGTTTATACACATCTCACTCTTTAAGATTTTGGGTGATATCTACTTTTATTATACATGAATCTCTATTGATATTGTGTTTTTGAATAATCATTTACATCTTTATATCCTCTCTTGCAGTTTCTTTAAACTCTTTTTCTAACTTCAGTCATTTCGATAAATAGGTCGTAAAATTGTCCTTCATGAATTAAAATTTTCGGTCTTTAACAATGATTTTTTTTTTGGAAAGGTTATCCTAGGCATTTGCCTAGACTAATTCCTGGCAATTTTAATACTGCTAAAGAATGCAGCCCTGAGATAATTTCCCAGTGGCCACAAGTTGTTTGCGCCTGGATTCGAACATGGGATAGATGGGTTATCTAGCCTCATCCCTCACAAGTCTTAACCAGTACGTCACAAGTCTTGTGGTCATTTAACAATGAATATTCCGGGTCACTTTTTCGGATGAGGAAGATACTTCTCTTTTCAAATATCGCAAAGTCACGGAATCTTGAATTTATAAATGGGAAGACTTTTTAACACCTAAAAAGTCAACATTTGACTTTTGTAAGTGAGCTTTTAAGCATTATATATGTGTATGATTGCACCTAAGGAAACTAAGCATGGTTGATGACCACCAAAAGGAACATATACTTAATATTTGATTGAAGAGATTTTTATCTGCTTATTGTACAATTATATATTAAAATAAAAAGTGGTAAAAGATCTAATAGTATTTAACCAAGTCTAATTAAAATATTAATATATGTCACTCGCGAGTAATATGACATATATTTTCACTCCTGAGTAATATGGTTATACACAAGTAGAGAATGGCGGATTCAAGGTTTTTGTTCATTGAGGTCCTATTAAGGTAGACTAAAAATTCGTAAACTCACCTGACGTGTTTTGGGAATTTTTTATAAGTTTTTTAGTTGATTTCAAATGATTTTCTTAGTTTTTTTGTCGATTTTGAAGAATTTTCTTAATGTTTTTGTGAATTTCGAAAAAAAAAATCGGTGTTTTTATTGATTTCAATAGACTTTTTAGTGTTTTTGTCAATCGCCGGCAAGATGGAGTCCCTTGAAAAATTTTACTGGAGGACTTAAGACTAAATTTAGTATTTTTTATATTTTTTATCCTATATAATTTTTTTTTAATACACTCCACTATTAAAACACATATCATATCTCAATTTAATTAGTGGCTTCCTATGTGTTATTATTACGTATAAACAATTAAATAAATAACTGTATATTTATCATAATTTCTAAAAAAATCATCTGATTATTTTAGTAGTAGCTTATACCAATTGTAGTTTCAAGGGTCACAAGCAATCAACCAAAGGGCCTCTGGCCTAGCGGTACCGGAGTTTTTACATCATCCTCAAGGTCTCGGGTTCGAGCCTTGGGAGTGGTGGTTTTCCTAAAAATAGTGGAGGAGTGGGGGTTTATCCCCTAAGGTGAAGGTTCGGGTCCGGCATAATGCCCATATGGATGTCACTGTAGGTCCGAATCACTAACTACTAACTAATAACTTGTCGTTAAAAAAAAAAAAACAATCAATCAAACACATAAGATAGTCTTACACTACGATCATTAAATGACCTATTATTTCATAAAATTAAAGATTTTGAATTTTATTTTTTGATGTTCATTAAATCATATTATAAATCTACCAATGATACAGTGTAATTATCTTTCATAAAAAATATTTCTAACGATAAACTTGGATTTCGTAAACTTAATTCTTCAATTTTAGATAATTAAATAGGATAATAGAAAAACAAAACATGCATGGAAGCAATACATCACAAGTCATGCCTTCTCTTTTTTATTTAGCGCCACTAATTAAGTTGGCCCAACTCAAGTTGCCTATTATTATCTTTTTTTTAAGGTTTGTAATTAGAAATTTTAGTTTAGTATTTGTTGATATTTAAATTATATTATAATTAATATAAAACAAAATATATTTTGATTTCTTATCACTATGACTATCAAAAATAATATTGCGAAGACGATAATAAAGAAATTACAACTTTTATAAAATCAATAAAAGGTTTAATTTGTATTCCAAATTTCGTGAAACATTTAGGCTAAAGTTGAATATGGATAATCTTAATTGGTCCTATACAAAATCCATTTAAAAACTACATGTTTTATTTATCTATGAATTTAGAGATTCATTAAGAGGAAGAATTTTAAATTGTATTAAGGTTTAATTTATGTATTTATATCCAAGTTCTCGTCTTTAGACATACAAATCACACGATTTAATTATGAATCCCTTTTCTTAAAGATAAATCAAAATCAATAAATTAATTTCAAGGTGATCAATCATGCAAAAGCATTAAAACACAAGCTCATATGTTTTATTAATCATAAAAAAGGTAAAAGTCTCAACCTTTTGTACTCATATGTGTTAATAGCCGATCTTTATTGAAATCCCAACATCTAAAAGTTAGTTCGGTTAGATGACAGCAAATAATGTAAAACTAAAAGAAATAATAAGTGTAAACGATGTTTCTCAATCAAATCGAAAACATAATGAAAACTCCATTTTATTGATGGATATTTTGGACCAATGATCAAAATCCATTTCCAATCTTTAATCCAATATGTTTTAATTTCTTACTTTTTGACTCTTGAATTTCGCCTAAATTTGTAACACCCCGAAATTTGGAAAAAATACACTAAATTAATTTTTTTTTGATGAAGCACTGCAATCATTATAACTTTCTTCTATAAAACGTCTTTGTGTATGTACAAAATAAATAAATAAAGGTCAAAAGTCAACAAATTAGAATCTAATTTCATACAGGGACTATATTAGGATCGGTGTTACTAAAACTCTCATCAAAAGTCACCATCTCCAATGTATGAAAAAACATCCCAATTAACTAAGTTCGATCACGCGGCTCTAACTAGCACTCAACTATGCTCAAGTGTCACAAGTGTTTCCCCTACGCGGTTCTAACAAGGTACCAAAAACAACCACAAGATCGGATCCACGACAAAACCCAAACTAGACCTCAAAACAACAAAAATCTTACCTCTTCAAGAACTTGGAACATCCTAAACGAATCTTTTGAAATCCTTAAGCTAGATCTCCTCTGAAATGCTCCAAAAATGAAAGTAAGACTCCCAAAAATGGAACACAGAGGAAAAAAAATGAAGAGAGAAGATACGTAAGTGAGAAAATAAGGAATGCCACAAGAAAATTTCCCCTTTTATGAGCTAACATGGGGTTCGACGACTTTACCTACGACCTCATATCGCATGGCAAGTTCCCTGCGACACAAGGTCCTCTTACACCACGTCCAAAGCGGCTTTGGCCACAACTAAGGTTGTCGGCCAAACCGCACGTGCCATTTCCTGTTAACCAAGGTTTTGCACGACCTAGGCCGCAGTCAAGGGTTGCATGCTAGGTCGTATGGGGCTTAATGTTGGTCCAAACCATTTGATATGATAATAACACAAATACATTTGATCCAACACTTAGAAATATTCCTTGTAATATGTCTTGAAAATCCGGTTGATAGTGATCGAAAGTAAATTGGATCCAAAAAGATTCATAAATCCGATGTGATTATCGAATTTAAAGATATCTGAATCTACAATATAGAATCCAAATCGGATGAAAGTATTTCAGATCTTAATGAATCCGAACCATTTTTTCAATTCGAAATACTTGTACAAAAGTAGTATTCTTGTTGGAATCCAAAATATAGCTTATATTTCGAAGATAATATTAGAATAAGATTTTCATTGGTAAAAGTCTTACTATTATCTGTATTGGTTCAAACGTAGAATGCCTTCAACAAAATTGATGATTGGTTGAAGTGGAGCCAAAATAGTCACCAAAGTAGATAGGATTGTCATCTACCCGATTAAAACCAATACAAGATAAAATTAATTACAGTTTGACAAATACTATCTTTGGCAAGCCGATTTTTTAATGCAAACTTAACCAACGAGTTTGGCTTACCAACTCTACCAACTCTTGTCTTGGTATGGGAACATACTCAACATGTCAGACTAAGTAAGTTCAAAAGTACCATTTACTAGTACCACACTTTCTTTATTATTCCATCTGCATATATATACAGAAGGATGGGTTGTGTTAATAAATGTATACATCATACTCAAAGGTTGAAATGAAGAGTACAAGCATGCGATGATTAGCAAATTAGATGAAGACAACGTTAAAGGAGATGACCCTTATTTTTTGACTTATCTTACTTGTCACAAAACGATGTCTTCTTTAAATTATCACAAAGCCAAGTTATTAACTTCAATAAGTTAATATGTATTATTTAACATAATCGATCGTGTTTTCTTTCGTAAGACTGAAATAAAGGATTTTTCTGGAAGACAATAAATATTACATTGTAAACCCCCGTCTAGAAACAGATCTACATACCCACATTAATAGCTGGTCGGATTCCAACATTGAATAGATTGGCAGATAAGAATATAAAGTTGGATAACATGAATTAATGCAATGGTCGCTATAAAAGGCGATGATTGACAATGTTGCAATTCATGCATTTTGATAATAATTCATGAGTGATAGTTTATTAGAAAAAATTGATGTCAACATTTGAAGACTATCTCAGTTCTTCATATCTAAAAGAGTACCTTCTTACATTCTCTAGTCTTTCTTTTGTGAGCAGTCTTATCACCGAACAGATTGATTAGGATCAGGTCTTACCTTCTTAACTTCCACAAGGAGAAAACCTTTAAATACAAAAGATCGTCAATCGATAATAAGTGGAAGTCAAAAAAGCACGAGCATTACAATCATCTCAACCTTGAAAAAGATTTTGTCTTCCAGATCCAGTACTTAATCAAACGATTGAGTATATCGACCAAACCGATTGGCCTAGATCCCCACATAATCTCAGTTATTCCCCACAATCACCAAACCATGCCAATTTGAATCTTCTTGAATTTCAACAACGTAATTTACCCTTTTTGTGACCAACTGCCCCAAAAGGAGCACATGGGAAGGTTTAAGAAGCTCGTTCGACTTAGATGACAAGTCCAATAGGCGAGTCGCCATCCAACCCAACCCGGGACAACAAAAAATTAAAGGATGCCAACCTTAACTTTCCACTATTTTAACAGTACCTCCAATAGACCCAACCTCAGATTGGAACTTAAGTACCTTCTTGTCATAATCACCGTGTTTATCTCAACGACGATTACCACATATTTCTATCTCAACCAGTGATACATTACTATGTCCCTAAGGCGAACACAACATCTAAGCTCGGTGATAAATTTTCCGAGATTAACATATCTTAGTTTCCTCCCAACCTTAAGTTACTCGTATCACCTCGAAAAAAGTTCCCAATCTCAGCTATTTACTTCCATATACGGTGATCAGACACAAATTTACTCTTAAGTTCTTCTAACATATCTTCCCTTGAACTTCATTATACTTCTCCTTTTAAAACCATGATGATCTTTCAAAAACTGATCTGGCTAAAATATAACAACCATGATTCTAAGACAAGAGATATTTCATAGTATTGCTCTAAACTAGCAATATTCAAACATAAATGGTCCTAAAGTAACCTTAACCTCAGATATTTGCAGCGGAAATAAACTGCTAAGATTATTATAATTCATCTTTAAAACTAGGCAACTATCTAAACAAGTAACGCCTCACTTCTATCCTTTCCAAGCTCACGGCTTCCCTTTCCCCTTACTTATGCTTTCTATCATGTGCCTTCTTGAAAATGGTTTTCAGTTTATAAAATAGAGGGTTAGACCAAAAAGCCTAGTGAATTCCCCTAAAAATCAACAGTTAATATGCATAACAGTTATAAGAGAAAACGGTTAGCCATGAATATCAACTCACACCTTTCAAAACCCTTTACACGTACCTGTTGCAACAGTACACACACCTTTGCCACACACACCGTGACTAGTGCTGATCATACACACCGTGACCTTAAACAGGCCCACACCGCCCAAAACGCCGAGCACATACCGCCCAATTTGAATGATTTAAAACAATTCAATTTAAAACATTCATTTTATAAAAGTTTAGCACACGAAGGGAACTCACCTAAATTGTCAAGCCGCTTACACATTCCAACTTAGATCCCACAAAACGAACACCTAATTTAGATCAATTAACTATAAGTTAATGACCCAATTATACTTCCACACATCCTACCTATAAACCCCTTAGGCTATGACACCACTTAACCCATTTAAATGACTCTTAAGCAAAATCTCATTTTTGCTGAAACAGTGAGTTACGCGGCTTGCCGCGCGACCTAAAGCCGCGGGCCAAGTCGCGAGACTCACTGTTTGTCCTGCACTTTCCAGCACGAACCAAGAAACCCCAAAACATCCATTTTACCAATTCCCAGCTATAAAACTTGCATAAATCTTGTCTAAACTCATACCAAAACCATTCCCAATAACAAATAAACCATTTAGTCCATTACATCCTTTGATTTCACTGTATTGCATCTCCATAATTGAACTCAAGGTTATCCATGGTGGTTTCCATTGATTTCAATCCCTTAGAATGAAATATGAATCTCAATGCTTGAAGAATGCTTCAATACAAACTCTAATAACTCAACAAATACGGATTTGAAGACTTAATCAAACAACCAACAACCCAAACCATAAAACCCCATGGTTTTACATCATTACTTAGACTCAACAAAGCAAAAAGATGAAGAAGAAGAAGAAGAACATTCATACCTGAAATTGATTGTTAAACACTTGCTTCTTCAAGATTTCTTCTCTTCTCCTTGTTTCTCCTCAAAATCGCACCAAGAACACACACTAGAAACACACACAAGCCACCAGACGTATTCTATAAGAAATGAGGATTTCTCCTCTTATTTGACCTACTTCCACATTTTACAACTTCAGCCCCTGATGTTTGGAGAGTTAGGCTCCATCCTCTCAAACCGGCTTAATTAACACAAAATAGGTTCCGGGTTAGTACATCTCACCCCCCACCCCCTTAAAGAAGTTCGTCCCCGGAATTCCTTAAGCAAAAAGTTGAGGGTATTTCTTCCTCATTTTCGTTTCTGGTTCCCACGTTGCATCTTACCCTTTGTGGAACCTCCAATGCTCCTTGACCAACACAATCTCTTTGTTCCTAATCTTTCGATCCACGATCGCTTCCGGTTCTTCCGCATACTCCAACTTTTCATCCAATTGAATATCATCTAGTGGTACCGACACAACGTGTCCACTAAACATTTACGCAAATTAGACACGTGAAACGTGCTATGAATACCTCGAAGTTTATCCGGAAGATCCAACTTGTATGCTACCGCACCCACTCGTGCCTTTATAACGAATGCTCCTATATATATTGAGGACTCAATTTTCCTCTCTTTTCAAAACGCACCACTCCCTTCCAAGATGATATCTTCAACATAACCTTGTCGTTCACTTGAAACTCAATCGGTTTCTTTCTCTTATCGGCATACGTTTTCTGTCGGCTTTGAGCCACTTTCAACTTCTCACGATATGTCCAATCTTATCTGCAATGATCTGAACAATTTCTGGGCCAGCTAACTGATTTTCCCCCACTTCATTCCAACACAAAGGTGTTCTACACTTGCGTCCATACAACGCCTCATACGGTGCCGCTTGAATGCTCGCATGATAGCTATTATTGTACGAGAACTCAATCAACGGTAAATATGTCTCCCAAGGCGCACCAAAATCAATCACATACGCTCTAAGCATGTCTTCTAAGGTCTGGATCGTCCTCTCACTCTGTCCATCCGTCTAGGGATGATAAGCAGTGCTCAAATTCAACTCTGTCACCAACTCCTTTTGGAAACGTTCCCAATATGCTGACGTAAAACGGTTATCCCGATCTGAAACTATAGACGATGGAACACCATTTCTATTCACGATCTCATCGATGTACAACCTTGATAACTTCTTCATCGGGTACGTTTCTTTATACGGTAAGAAATGGGCCGACTTTGTGAGACAGTCCACTATCACCCAAATCGCATCGTATCCCTTTGTTGTTCTTGGCAACTTTGTAACAAAGTCCATTGTTATGTGATCCCACTTCCATATCGGAATATCCAAAGCTTCAAGTTTCCCATACGGCCTTTGGTGTTCCTTCTTGACTTGCAAACATGTCAAGCATCTCTCCACATAATTAGCTATGTCCTTCTTCATCCCCGGCCACCAATAATACTGTCGTAAATCTCGATACATCTTATTTGTGCCCGAATGTACTGAATACCTCGACTTATGCGCTTCCTCTAATACCTTCTCATGCAAACCACCAAGATTAGGAACCCACACGCAGTCACCTAAACATTTCACACTTTTACTATCACACACCAACAATGACACATTTCCCACCATCCTTTCACTCTTTAGATTCTATTCTAGAAGGGCTTCATCTTGCACTTTCCTAATTTCTTCCAGGATAGTAGGTGACGCTTCAACTCTAAAGGCCACTATCTTAGTCAGCTCCCCTCTATCCTTTCGGCTTAGCGCATCGGCTACCACGTTCCCCTTCCCCGGATGGTAAAGAATTTCACAATCATAATCATTCAATAACTCGACCCACCTTCTCTGCCTCATGTTCAACTCTTTCTGATCAAACAGGTTTTGAGACTTATGATCGGTATAAATTTGACACTTCACTCCATAGAGGTAGTGCCGCCAAATCTTAAGAGCGAAAACTACCTCCTCTAACTCCATATCATGAGTAGGGTAGTTTCTTTCATGATCCTTCAACTTCCTTGAAGCATATGTAATCACCCTCCCGTGTTGCATGAGCACACAACCCAATCCCAACTTGGATGCATCACTATATATCACGAACCCTTCTGTTCCATCTGGCAATGATAAAACGGGCGCACTACACAACTTCTCTTTCAACAAATTAAATGCCGACTCTTGAGCTTCGGTCCACACAAACTTGACATTCTTGTTAGTCAACGAGGTCAATGGTGTAGCTACTCACGAAAAGTATTGAATGAACTTCCGATAGTACCCCACTAGACCTAAGAAACTTCTCACTTCTGACGGTGTTCTCGGTGGCTCCCAACTCTTGATAGCCTCTATCTTTCCTGGGTCCACCTTGATTCCTCCTTCGGACACTAAATGTCCTAGGAACTGAACTTCTCGCAACCAAAACTCGCACTTCGAAAACTTTGCATAAAGCTTCTCACGCTTTAGCAACTCCAACACTAGACGAAGATGTTCTTCATGCTCACTTTTAGTCCGAAAGTAGATCAGAATATCGTCAATAAAGACGATCACACACTTGTCCAACAAAGAACCACACACATGGTTCATCAAATCCATCAATGTTCCGGAGCATTATTTAAACCAAAAGGCATGACTAAAAACTCATAATGACCATACCTTGTTCGGAAAGCCGTTTTAGAGACATCCTCTCTCACTTTCAACTGATGATAACTGGCCCACAAGTCTATCTTCGAAAAATAACTTGCTCATTGAAGTTGATCAAACAAACCTTCTATCCTAGGTAACGGATACTTATTCTTGATCGTTACCTTGTTCAACTCATGGTAGTCTATACACACCCTCATAGACCCGTCTTTCTTCTTAACAAACAATACGCGTGATACCCATAGTGACGTACTAGGGCGTATAAAACCCTTATCAAGCAACTCTTGAAGTTGTGGCATCATCTCTTTCATTTCCGCCGGTGCTAATCGATATGGTGCACGGGCTATTGGCGCGGCCCCGGGTACCAAATCGATTCTAAACTCCACTTGGCGATCCGGATGGTAATCCGACAAGATCATTGGAAAACACTTCGGGGTATTCCTTCACTATGGATACCTCCTCCACCCCCTTTTTTTCCTTTTTAGCATCAATCACATATGCCATGAACCCACAACATCCCTTGGCTAAACATTGTTTAGCTTTCAACATGGATATAATGCACTTCCTCTCACTTCGATCACTATAAATCACAACCTCTCTTCCTTCCGGCAAGGTAACTCGAATTAACTTCTTCTTACACACAATATACGCATTGTTGCTAGCCAACCAATCCATCCCCACAATCACATCAAACTCACTCATCGCCATCGGATATAACAACAACGGAATAATACAACCCTCCGTATCAATGCTACAGCCTTCTAGAACATCCCTCATAACGACTCGCCTATCATCAGCGATTTCTACCTCAAACCCATGATCCAACTTCTTGGGCTTGACAATCAAGAATCTCATAAATGCAGTAGATATAAAAGAACGGATCGCACCCGAATCAAACAACACTCTGGCATGCATAGAATTAATAAGAAAGGTACCTGTCACCACATCAGGCGCCTCCTCCGTTTTAGTAGCCATCATCTGAAAATCCCGCACTTGAGCTCGTGGAGCTTCTACCTTCCTTTCCGCTCCACCACCACGTTCTCCACCAAAGTTGCTTGCCACACCTTTATTTAATTGAGGGAAATCCGTCCTCAAATGTTCAAAAGACCCACATTGATAACATGCTCTCGTGTTGGGACACTCTCTAGCCATGTGTCCCATCTTCCCACACTTGAAACAACCCTTAGATTCCAAAGCACAATCCCCACGGTGCACCTGGTTACTCTTTCCACACGGTTTCTCCCCAAACCTTTAGTTTCCACGATTATCATACTTTGAGAACTTAGCTTTCTTGGAATCATTTGGTACTCCTTCCCATTTCCTCTTTTCAGTACCCTTTTCCATCATTTGGCGATTTTTCTCTTTCTCAGTCATCTCGGCCGCATCAACCGCCAATTGAAAAGTTGATATGTTCATTGTCACCACCGGCTCCCTTATAGATGCTTTCAAACCCCACAAATAACAATCCACCATTCTTTCCTCGATTGAGACATAAGCCTCGGCAAAACGTGACTTCTCCAAAAACTTTACGGTGTACTCTTGAACCGTGATATCTCCTTGCACTAGTTGCAAAAAACTCTTCCTCAAGTTGCCTTATTGCGTTCTTAGGACAATACTTGTTTTTAAACAAGCTCACAAATTTCTCCCATGAAGTCTTCTTGGCCGCTCCTGAACCAATCTTTCCACTTTCCAAATCCCACCAACAACGAGCTTCCGTCTTAAGCATAGTGGTGGCATGCAACACCTTGTCCTTTTCCGCACACTCACTAGTATCGAACACCACCTCCATCTCCCTAATCTATTGCAAAGCCAACACCAGGTTATGCTCTTCGATGTAGGTAGGAGGCTTACAAGTTAGGAATGTCTTGTAGCTACATCCCTTCGATTCCTTACTCTCTATTTCGGGGGTAGTCGTTTGGGATAAGTTACTACGACTTCCCTCTCTCTTAGACCCCTCCGCATCATCATCCTCACAAGGAATTGTCGCGCTTGAAGAATGTTGCTTACCCGCCAAAGCTTGAATTGTCGCTTCAAGTTTCCCCATTCCCGCATTGAAGTCATCCTGGGTCACAAACCCTCGCTCTTGGGTTCGACCTCCCCTTTTTCTGCGTCCCCTACCACGCACACTCATAGAACTTTCTTGAATCAACTCCATCGGCTCATTTAACGGCTCGGTCACCACCCCATGACCACGAGTACGAACCGTACCTCGGCCTCGAGTCCCACCCTCAAGGGCTCCCATAGATGCTACACCTCTTCGGGTTCCACGACCCTTTCCTCTACCCCTTCCTCGGGTAGTAGCAGCTACAATGGTTACAACTTGATCGGGTTGAGTATCTTCAATCGGAAGACCTCTTTCCGCTTGTGACACTGACGTCGTCCTCATGGAACCACGAGTCATACTTTTCGATACTGAAACGAACATAACATAAGACAACCAGTTAGATCATAACAAGGTATGCAAGCACCTTCATGTACCTGTAAATTCACAATGACACTAGCCAGATGTAATTTTGAATTTACCTTACACGTTAGTCCTTTCTACCCTATCATTACTCCCATCGGCTAACCACTCTCTAACCAACTCTACTTAAATCTCAGTCCCACCTATCCCTCAGTCTAAGTCTAGATGCTCCTCGAACACCTTATTCTCTAAAACTAGGGCTCTGATACCACTTGTAACAACCACGATTCTAAGACAAGAGATATTTCATGGTATTGCTCTAAACTGGCAATATTCAAACATAAATGGTCCCAGAGTAAACTTAATCTCAAATGTTTGCAGTAGAAATAAACTGCTGAGATTATTACAATTCATCTTTAAAACTAGGCAACTATCTAAATATGTAGCACCTCACTTCTATCCTTTTCAAGCTCACAGCTTCCCTTTCCCCTTACTTGTGCTTTCTATCATGTGCCTTCCTGAAAATGGTTTTCAGTTTATAAAGAGAGGGTTAGACCAAAAGGCCTAGTGAATTCCCCCAAAAAATCAACAGTTAATATGCATAACAGTTATAAGAGAAAACGGTTAGTCATGAATATCAACTCACACCTTTCAAAACCCTTTACACGTACCTGTTGCAACAGTACACATACCTTTGTCACACACACCATGACTAGTGGTGATAACACACACCATGACCTTAAACGGGCCCACACCGCCCAAAAAGTCGAGCACACGCCGCCCAATTTGAATGATTTAAAACAATTCAATTTAAAACATTAATTTTATAAAAGTTTAGCACACGAAGGGAACTCACCTGAATTTCCAAACCGCTTACACACTTCCAACTACGATCCCACAAACCGAACACCTGATTTAGATCAATTAACTATAAGTTAATGACCCAATTATACTTCCACACATCCCGCCTATAAACTCCTTAGGCTAGGACACCACTTAATCCACTTAAATGACTCTTAAGCAAAACCTCATTTTTGCCGAAATAGTGATTTACACGGCTTACTGCGCGACCTGAAGCCGCGGACCAAGTTGCGAGATTCACTGTCTGCACTTTCCTGCACGAACCAAGAAACCCCAAAACATCCATTCTACCAATTTCCAGCCACAAAACTGGCATAAATCTTGTCTAAACTCATACCAAAACCATTCCCAATAACAAATAAACCATTTAGTCCATTCCATCCATTGATTTCATGGTATTGCATCTCCATAGATGAACTCAAGGTCATCCATGGTGGTTTCCATTGTTTTCAATCCCTTAGAATGAAATATGAATCCCAATGCTTGAAGAATGCTTCAATACAAACTCTAATAACTCAACAAATACAGATTTGTAGACTTAATCAAACAACCAACAACCCAAACCATAAAACCTCATGGTTTTACATCATTACTTAGACTCAACAAAGCAAGAAGATGAAGAAGAAGAACACTCATACCTGAAATTGATTGCTAAACACTTGCTTCTTCAAGTTTTCTTCTCTTCTCCTTGTTTCTCCTCAAAATTGCACCAAGAACACACTAGAAACACACACAAGCCATCAGACGTATTCTCCAAGAAATGAGGATTTCTCCTCTTATTTGACGGACCTACTTCCACATTTTATAACTTCAGCCCCTGAAGTTTGGGGAGTTAGGCTCCATCCTCTCAAACTGGCTTAATTAATACAAAATAGGTTCCGGGTTATTACATCTCACCCGCCTTAAAAGAATTCCATCCCCGGAATTCCTTAAGCGAAAAGTTAAGGGTATTTCTTCCTCATTTTCGATTCCAGTTCCCACGTTGCATCTTACCCTTTGTGGAACTTCCAATGTACCTTGACCAACACAATCTAAGATTTGTTCCTCAACCTCCTAATCTTTCGATCCATGATCGCTTCCGGTTCTTCCACATACTCCAACTTTTCATCCACTTGAATGTCATCTAGTGGTACCGACACACCCATGTCTGCTAAACATTCACGCAAATTAGACACGTGAAACGTGCTATGAATACCTTGAAGTTTATCCGGAAGATCCAACTTGTATGCTACCGCACCCACTCGTGCCTTTATAACGAACGGTCCTATAAACCGAGGACTTAACTTTCCTCTCTTTCCAGAACGCACCACTCCCTTCCAAGGTGGTATCTTCAACATAACCTTGTCGTTCACTTGAAACTCAATCGGTTTCTTTCTCTTATCCTCATACGTTTTTTGTCGGCTTTGATCCACTTTCAACTTCTCACGAATTTGTCCAATCTTATCCGCAGTGATCGGAACAATTTCCGCAGCTAAATGCTTTTCCCCCACTTCGTTCCAACACAAAGGTGTTCTACACTTGCGTCCATACAATGCCTCATACGGTGCCGCTTGAATGCTCGCATGATAGCTATTATTGTACGAGAACTCAATCAACGGTAAATTTGTCTCCCAAGATGCACCAAATCAACCACACACGCTCTAAGCATGTCTTCCAAAGTCTGGATTGTCCTCTCACTCTGTCTATCCGTCTATGGATGATAAGGAGTGCCTAAATTCAACTTTGTCCCCAACTCCTTTTGGAAACTTTCCCAAAATGCTGACGTAAAACGGCTATCCCGATCTGAAACTATAGACGATGGAACACCATGTCTAGTCACGATCTCATCGATGTACAACCTTGCTAACTTCTCCATCGGGTACGTTTCCTTATATGGTAAGAAATGGGTCGACTTGATGAGACGGTCCACTATCACCCAAATCGCATCGTATCCCTTTGGTGTTCTTGGCAACTTTGTAACAAAGTCCATTGTTATGTGATCCCACTTCCATACCGGAATATCCAAAGGTTGAAGTTTCCCATACGGCCTTTAGGTGTTCCGCCTTGACTTGGTAAACACTTGCTTCTTCAAGATTTCTTCTTTTCTCCTTGTTTCTCCTCAAAATCGCACCAAGAACACACACTAGAAACACACACAAGCCACTAGACGTATTCTCCAAGAAATGAGGATTTCTCCTCTTATTTGACCTACTTCCACATTTTACAACTTTATCCCCTGAAGTTTAGAGAGTTCTCCATCCTCTGAAACCGGCTTAATTAATACAAAATAGGTTTCGGGTTATTACATAAAATTTGTCACATTTTTTCCAATTTAGAGTACCAATTACCATGACGATTTTACTCGGGTGGTAAAGAAAATCTACATGTCACATTTAGTTGGACAGGTACCCTTCTTGGGACCATTTAGTTGTATCCGCATGTGGAATTGTGCAAAACACAAACTTCATGTCACATGTGGAATTGTGTGACGAGTTTTGGCTTTTCTACGATCCTTGTACCTGGCCCACTATTTGGTTTACATGGCTTCCATTTTTTTACGAACTTCTCAATTCTTGATTTAAGTTCTACATTTGTGTTATTACTTGGGAATTCACTAAGCCTTTTGGTCTAACTCTCGCTTTTCAAAACTAAAACCATTTTCAGGTAAGAGTTATGTTGAAATCACATCTAAGGGCAAGGGGAAACTTTGAGCCGATCGTTAGAGAAAATATCGGATGCCTTAGAGACTTGACTTAGTTAGATAATTCTCAGCTGTCAACCTTTTATTTTCCGCTGTAAAAAAATGAGATGTAATAGATTATATATAGACTTAATACTTTGGTTGTTGTTTGATATAGAGTATTATTGTCTTTTGGTCGATTTGGGGCGTTACAATTACCCTCATGTAAAAGGTGCATGTCTCAACTTAATGGACCGTATTTAACCGTGTTAATTCGATGGACAGTGGGGGTTATTAAAACGGAAAGTTAGCTACCACTAATATAGATAGTGCATTTAAGGAATCATATTTAAATTTTGAACAAACGACAAGGACCTTCAATGTAATTTACTCTTTTTTATAAGTAATGAGCTTTCAACAACGTTAACAACACTACAAAAAAAGTAAACTATGGTTGCCCACTGATCTGATCATAGGTGAAATCCAACCCCAGGCGGAAGAAGAAATGCAAAATATGATTGATAGAGCGCAATACTTCTTCGTGAATCTCCGCTATTTGAATATGAAACATCATAACAACGAATGAAAACTTTAACTATTAATTGAATATTTTTTCTTTATATAGAATTAAAATTAAAATTATATAAAAATAAACCGTAATTTATTCATTTTAGAGGTTACAACATTGATTATACACTTAAATATATCTTACGTTTAATAAAATATTATTTTTTTTCTTAAACATATAATTTCAGAAGAAATTATTAGTAGGTGTATAGTAAAAAAATATATTTATATTTCATGGTAATTATTTTTTCGAAGTTCTTCAAATTTATAGAGTTTTACAATATTTTTCTTATTTTCTCTATTTTAAAGATTATGTTGGAAAAAAAAGGTTATCCAATATTCCCTATAATTTTTATTTTATCTATTTTAAATAATATGTTTAGCTGCTCTAGCAAAAATTAAAAGCCATTTTAGAAAAAACTAATTATTACATCAAAAGCCTACGAACTTTATGAGAAACATCTTCTTCCATTTTCTTTTATCCTCTTGTAGCAAATTTACCAAGAATAAACGGATCAAATAGGTTTCTTTAGGGAAATTAATGATTTTGACCAACCATGAAAATCCATTTACCAATATAACCAAGAACTTGTTGAGTTTATCAAAATGACCAAGATTTCTTTGAAATACATATCGAGAACGAGTGGAAGTGAAATACCTCCGCCACGGCATTGTTTTCCTCCGCCATACCTCCGCCACAAGACTGTTTTTCCTCCGCCATGTGGCGGAGGTATTTATACGTGTGACGAAGGTATTTGTATGTGTGACAAATACGGTGGAAAAAACCCCAAAACGGCGTAGTTTTGGGGCCCTCCGCCATGTGGCGGAGGAAAACAGTGCTGTGGCGGAGGTATTTTCACTTCCACTCGTTTTCGATATGTATTTCGAAGGAATCTTGGTCATTTTGGTAAACTCAACAAGTTTTTGGTCATTTTGATAAATGAATTTTCCATTTTGGTCAAAATCATTAATTTCCCGTTTCTTTAACGTATTTTAAAAAGTAGAGAAAAAAAATAACTTTATAGGTTTTTTTTTGGTTTCATTAGAAATTTAAAATCCTTTTCTAAAATAGATGAAATATGAGAGGATGTAAGTAAAATCTCTAAATCCGATAGCTCTATGCAATTAAATGTTGAAGAAATTGTTTTTTTAATCGTCCTATCAATCAAACTAAATGTATTATGATATTATGTAAAATTTATTTAAACTGATTTACATTATATAAAATTTATTCTACATTTTTTTAATAATTTAATTAATATTAAAAACCTTCAAATAAAAATATATGTTTGAGTTCAATGGATCTTTTTTTTTTAATTTTAGGTTTTGCTTTCAATTTAAAAACGTTATAAAATATATGTTTGAGTTGCTTTTAAACCCTTCAAAAAATGTTCAAACCAAAAAAAAAGTTAAAATTATGATATTTAATATTTAATACATTAATAATATGAAAGTTAATAAATAATTAAATTAGTCGTATCATGTTAACGAGATGTCCGGTGCCGTGTTTACCAATCAAGTTTCCATATTTAATACAGTATCACCAACCGACTATAATTAATACTGATTTAATTGGTACAATTGTTATACATACATGTTTACGATTTGGTTGATATAAAATTGTCCCCCCTATTTAAAAAAAAACTACTTATCTATTTTTTTTTGAATACCAAATTTTCTGATGGGATCAATTTAGCATGACCCATCCCTTTTCATTTTTCACTAAAAAATTACTTGAACTTATTTAATTTCACAAAAATGGTCAACAATGTGAACTTATTTAATTTCACAAACATATGGTCAAGAATGTGAACATTTTACCCCTTTTGGGTTATTGAACAAAGAACATGAAAACCATCAACTCCACCAAACCCAAGAAGTTGGTGAGCTCTTGGATTTTCACTAAATATTGTATTTATTTTAGATCAATAAATAACTAAATATTTGATTTTCACTAAAGTGTTTTAAAATAAATTACGACACCAAAAAGCGTCTTAGAATTTATTACAACATAATCTATTATTTTCATTAAGGCTATATTTGGCAAACTAGCTGATAAGCTAGCTGATGAAAATATCATGTTTAACAAAACTAGCATATAAGAATGTAAAATAACAAAAAAGAACATATTGAAAAATACAAATAATAATTAATAATTAATATTAATAAGAGTTATAATTGGAAAAAATGACAACAAGCTTCCAAAACGCTACTCCAAGTAGCGTTTCGATAAACTAGCTTATGGTTTACCAAACGTATACACTGAAAATAAGTTAGATTATTTTTGCCAAACATAACCTAAAATGTTTTATTTATTGATCCTATTATTTATGTCCTATAAAATAATCTATTAAGATGTTTATTTATTCGTGTCATTTTATAAACTTAATTTTATTATAGCATATATAATGCATACGATGTAAGAGGTGGGTTCATACGAGGACGGTACCAATTTACGAGAATACGAGGACAATCCTCAGCCAATCGTTTTTTACATGCAAATTTTCATGTACAAAATCATATGTGATTTTGTAAGCATCAAAAAGGACATGCGCGACTTTTTTCGTAGGCAAGTCGCCGCTAATCATATATGATTTTATACGTTAATCATATGTGATTTTGTACATTAATCATATATGATTTCGTACATAAAAAATTTCATGTCCAAAATAATTGGCTAAGAATTGTCCTTACATTCTCGTAATTTGTCACGGTCATAAACCCAAATACCCATGTCTATAGAACACTAGGCCCTTTCACGAGGAAAGTGCATCTGGTTTGGGGTTGTTGCACGTTTCTATCGTAAACCACGTGAGATGAAGCTATGGGGACGTGGCATATTGTTTTCACTATTTACTGCCACTTGTTTCACACCCTTTTTTTCCTTTATTTTTGTAACTTCAAAATAAAATAACTGATATAATATAAAATAAAATATAATTATTTAGTAACGGTTTAAAATAAAATTAAAACGTTAAATGATTAAGAGAGGTTGAAGATACAAAAACATTTAGAGAGTTCTAAAATCATTAAGGTTATGTTTGATGAAGGTAGCTGATAAGGTAGCTTATGATTTATAAGGTAGATGATGACTTATAAGGTAGCTGATGAATAAGTCACGTTTGAAATAACAACAGTATTTTTGGAAGAAAAAAATTAAAATCTACATGAATTTTTAAAACTTTACTTTTTTTAATTTGTCAATAAGATACCTTATAAGGTAGCTTATAAGCTACATTATAGTCTTCCAAACATGTCCACTAAAAATAAGGTAACTTACAAGATGTCATCTTATTTTTGTCAAACAATGTCTAAAAGATAGATTTCTTTTAACAAACAAAATTCATTTTTTAACAATTCAAATGTGGTTTCCTAACAGAACTATTAAAAAATAAACAAACAACTTCTTATATATTATTTTTATAGTTAATGAGATTTAAACCATAAACCAACTTAAAAGTCGGGATCTATTTTTATGTCGAGTATTCAAAGTAATAATTGTTAAAACGTAAATCACAGAAAAAATAAATTGTATAAAAATAATTACATGAATATATATTTTCAAAATAATATTTTAAGAGTTTATGCTTCAATAAGTATTTTGAAAAATTTCAAACTACTTTTACTATTGCTATAAAATATTTATCTACTTTTTTATGATATAATTAAATTTCAAGTTTTAAAATTTAATAGTGCACATATATAATGTTTTGAGGTATTACTTGAATTCCATAAAATTAATTAATAAACATATCTTAATATAAAATAAACATTAATGCTTGAGCTTTAATAATACAACATAATACTTTGGCTATGTTTGGCAAACTAGCTGGTAGCTGATAAGCTAGCTAATGAAAAAAAAATCATGTTTGGCAAAACTAGCGTATAAGAATCCAAAAGTACCAAAAAAACATATTGAAAAATAATAATAATTAATAATTAATATTAATGAAGATTATAGTTGAAAAATATGACAATAAACTCTCAAAATGCTACTCCAAATAGTGTTTTAATAAGCTAGTTTATGATTTATCAAACGTATACACTGAAAATAAGCTCACTTACAAGCCAATTTATTTTTGTCAAAAATAACCTTTGTAAAACTAATAATCATTTAATTTAGAACTGATTAATTCCAACCTAACACTTCCAAAAATAAATATGTGTACAGAAGTAAAAGATGAAAAAAAAAAATTACCAAACAAAACCGTAGAAAAAGAGTTTTTTTTTTCTTTTTTTTTATTGGGCAAGAAAAGAGAGGGCCAAAATGGTCAAAGAGATTGAAAACCGCCATAGAAAACGGTTTTATAAAACAGCCAACAAAAAAAAAGAAAAATGAAAAATGAAAAAATTCCGATCTTCACCTCTTTAAATATAAACCCTTAAACCTACGCTTTCTCGTATCATTTCCCCCTCCTCTTCCAGATTTCTTCACAACTTCCATTTTATCAATCATCACCACCATGTCTTGCTTCAAGGGAAAGTACGCTGGTATGTTATTCCTTCAATTTCATCGTTAGATCGTCTTTTTTTTTGTTGAATTCTTGTTATATATGATTCGATCTGCCATTTCTCTGTTTTATTTGTTGATCATAATCTGTGTTTCGTCCATTTTATGCTGTAATTCGTGAAAATTCATGTGAATGTGTTTGTTGATTTTTTAGATTCCGGTTATTCGGCTGATTGAATTTTTTTAGCGATTGATTCAATGAAGATCGTTGCCGTGGATACGATCAATTGTTATATGATGTTTAGTTAATTCTTTTAACATGATTATTTTGGTATAAATGCATGAAATCGGAATTATCTATGGATATATATGATTTGCCTCACGAGAAGAATCTGGCCAATCGATCGATTTCTGCCATAATAGCTCGTTATATTGTGTACATATGAATGCATCGTATCGTATTTTGATCGATTTTGAAACATTCGAGTCTTATCACATGATCATTCTCATAGACGATTCATTTTGATCCTGTTAATCTCGATTTGGTGTTTTTTTTAGATGTTTGTTGTCATTTTACTGTTCTAATCTGGTGTAATTTTCATGAGATTTGAGTTTTCTCTTATAATTAATGCAATTTCAACTTTGATTATAGAAAAAAATCATTAAATTCAATAAATGTGGTAGAGATCCTTTACAGATTTTCAAATTAATATGTAAATGAATGTTGTTCTTCTTCATATCAGATGAGCTTATTGCCAATGCTACCTATATTGGTACACCTGGAAAGGGTATTCTTGCTGCTGATGAGTCAACTGGCACAATCGGAAAGCGTCTGTCCAGCATTAATGTTGAGAACACTGAGGCTAACAGGAGGGCCCTCCGTGAGCTTCTATTCTGCACACCCGGTGCTCTCCAATACCTCAGTGGAGTTATTCTTTTTGAGGAAACACTCTACCAGAAGACTGCTGCAGGTAATATTTTAATATTTTCTCTATTTTAAAAAATTAACTGTTTCATAAATATCTATAGAATTACAAAAAAGATAAAATTGTATGAATTATCTAGAGATTTGTTATTATGTGAGACCAGATGTATGAATTATGTAGAGATGTATGAATTATGTGATACCAGAATGTTTTTTTAGACTCATGAAACCACCTTTTGAAAGTTTGGATTTTTTTACTTTTACAATGTTTTGCTGTAAAAGTTTAGATTTTTTTAAATGTGGACTTACATCTTGTCTAATATGAACCCAACCCTCTCTAGCATACAATAAATAATATAGATTTTAATTAGTTCTTTACACATTACTTGATATCTTCAAATATATTTAGCACAATTAAGCACAATTGATTAATTACAAATTTTGAATAATGCACTTGCTGGTAAACAATTAATTTTTGATACCACTTATCATTTAAAAGTTATACCACAAGAATAATTTTGAAAAAAGAAAATCCTAGGGAGGGTAATATCCTAGCTCTTGGTATTAAGTGAAAATCATACAATTTAATATAACTTAAGAGCTGTTTGGTCGGTTTCCATTAAGTCCTGTATGGATAAATCAGTCTATATAGATTGCGAAAGTTTTTATTTGAAAGGGTTTTTTCCATAGATGGAATGAGTGTGTTTTTTAAGTGGGTGGGGCAGGTTTGGAAAAAACTTGGCTTTCTGCATAAAGCTCCCCTCGACAAGCTTACTAAAAATAAGCCACTTTCTATATCATTAAGTCGCTACCAAACAGTTACATATAGCTAAACCGAAAGTGAGACCCATTACTAACAAACAGACCCTTAATCAAAGAAGGTACTTACCCATTAAGTTTTTATTAAGTTGAAATAAAACATCCTCTTAATTGATAAACAGATTTAATACCATTCTTGATAAAATCATTGCAGGTAAGCTTTTTGTTGATGTGATGAAGGAAGCTAAAGTCCTCCCTGGAATCAAGGTCGACAAGGGCACGGTCGAGCTAGCCGGAACCAACGGTGAGACCACCACCCAAGGTCTAGACGGGCTCGGTGCCCGTTGTGCTCAGTACTATTCCGCTGGAGCCCGTTTCGCCAAGTGGCGAGCCGTTCTAAAGATTGGACCCAACGAGCCATCCCAGCTAGCCATCAACGAAAACGCATATGGGTTAGCCCGTTACGCCATGATCTGCCAAGAAAACGGTCTGGTCCCAATCGTCGAGCCAGAGATCCTCGTGGACGGACCCCACGACATCAACAAATGCGCCGATGTAACCGAACGGGTCCTAGCCGCATGCTACAAGGCTCTTAACGACCACCACGTCCTTCTAGAAGGCACCCTTTTGAAACCCAACATGGTCACACCCGGATCCGACTCCAAGAAGGTGTCACCACAAGTGGTGGCTGAGTACACGGTTCGAGCCCTCCAACGAACCATGCCGGCAGCGGTCCCAGCCGTGGTGTTCTTGTCCGGTGGTCAGAGTGAAGAGGAAGCCACGGTTAACCTGAATGCGATGAACCAACATAAGGGAAAGAGGCCATGGAGCCTATCATTCTCTTTTGGTCGAGCCTTACAGCAAAGCACCCTGAAGGCTTGGGCCGGAAAAGATGAGAATGTGAAGAAGGCTCAAGAGGCGTTTCTGGCTAGGTGCAAAGCTAACTCGGAGGCAACACTCGGGAAATATCAGGGGGGCGGTGCGTTGAGTGAGGGGGCGTCTGAGAGCCTTCACGTTAAAGATTATAAATATTGATTACAGATATTGAAGAACGATGAAACAGTTTAAGTGTTTCATGACTGTGGATGCTCTGGGGTTTCCTTTTTTAATTTTGACTGAAAGAGAGGGGTGTGTTACGCCATCTCGGGAATATTAGAGGGGGGTTTTATGCCACCTTGGGAATATTTGTAGGTTTGTGTTTTTTTTTTTGTTTTTTATAATGGTAGTACTAATGGCTTAAAATAAAAGCTTGAAAAACAATATGGTTCAAATTGATGATAATTTGAACCGTTTTTCTAATGTATTTTTTTTTCTTTCTTTTTTTTCTATTATGTGCATTTTGATATTTACCTTTGGTCAATTGTAATACAAAGAATGTTGAATGCGCAATTGATGCTTTTGTTTTCTTCCATTAATATTTGCTTTTGTTTTCCTCTATTGATATGTGTTTAAGAGTAAATTATGTTTTTAGTCTATAGTTTGTTGAATTTTTTTATTTTTCGTGGTTATGGTTTTAAAATTATGATTTTCATCTTTATTGTTTATAATTTGTTATTTTTTTTGTCTATGTTTTAAAATTTATTGTATTTTTCGTTCTTATAGTTTATTCATTAATATTTTAGTCATTTATATACTTAAAACTAGTATTTAACCTCATGAACGAAATAGAAATAAATTATAAACTATAGAAATAAAAACTGAAATTTAAAATCACAGAGATGAAATATGCAATTTTTAGCAAACTGTAGGAACGAGAAACGTAATTTACACTATATTTAATCTGGGGAGGTTAGAAGATTATATACTTCGTATTTTTCTCAAAACAAATCGGGGGTTTGGGCCGTTTGGCCTTAGATTGGTGGTCGGGATGGCAAGGCCGGAAGGGTGTTATCTTTTACTTTTTTCGATTTCAATTATGGTTTTAAAAAAATGTTAGAAATATATTCTATTTAATTAATAATAAAACTAAAGTTAAATGTTATTTTAAATATAAATAAAATCTAAAATTTAAATATTATTTCAAGTTTAAAAAATGAATCGAAGTTATTATATTTTCTAATGTTATTAAATTCAAAAATATTTAATATTGACCTCATTTTGAAGGTTATAATGTCACGATGATAACAATATAATTTGAAAAAAACATATTTTTAATATATTATTATGTATTTTAATATGATAAGTGTATAAAATAAAAGACGCAAAAAATAAAGGATGCAAAAAGTTAAATAAATAACTATAAGGTATCAAATGTAAGTTGTAAAGATAGTTCGTTACGTATTTATAGTCCTTCATGCATTAAATGCATGGGGACACTTGTCACTATATCATAAGATACCAGAATTGACTTTGAATAAAAAAGAAAAGTCATGTTCATCATACAGATGAAAAAGACAAGTCTATGAGACTCTTATCTTTGAACTCTTTTGTTGTCACATCAACCTTGAGATAAGGACAAACATATCTTTCAGGTGCTTAAGGAAATGTCTTTATCAAATAAAATACAAGGTTGATAAGATTTTGTCAGATAAGGTACTGTGTAGAGGAACTTCAAGAATGTCTGCTGGTTTCTTAGGAGAACAAATCAGCAGGTAGCAGAACAAATCGGCGACAATAAGTCTGGTAAAATCGGGAGCCATGTCTTCAGTTCCACATCAGTGGACACGTTCCTCTGAAATAAGCTAATATTTGATTCGCTGAACTTTTTAAGAAATAACCAAAACTTTTACAAGAACCCAAAGTATAAAATATCATTAGATTGAGGAGTTATCAACAAATTGTCGGTGACCCAACAATTCTAGATGGATGTCGTATCGAAGAGAATAAAATTCTCGTTTTTTTGTGTAATTTATTTGATTAAAATATTAGTAACATGAACCTTGATTATTTTTAGAGAGATTGACTTAAGTGACCATCTGAGTCATTTAAGTTGCTCTCTTAACCATTTTTTTCGGATTTTATCCAAATGTCACTAGGTCTGTAACTCAAGTCCGTAAATATTACGGACCTAGTTAAAACTAGCTAAATGAGTACAAGAAAATCAGACCAGGTCCACAATAGAGACTAAATATGTAAAATTTGTAAATTCAGGGGTTCTTCTGGTAATGACACGTGGCGGGTCCGTAATTATTGCAAACCCGTCATTATGGACCTAGGTAAAAAAAACTCGAAAATTTTGTCGTTTAATGGGATGACATTTAAATTGAGTCCGAAGAAAAATGGTTAGGAGAATAATTTAAATGGAGAGAATGATCATCAGGTGCAATTTCGCTTATTTTTATTGCATATAATCTATAGATACATAAACCTTCTCTACAAATCATGTAAACCATTTTCAATCCCTTGGTGAGCCTCATAGGTGTAAACGACTAGAACTTTTAACGATTTATTTGAGCTCGAACTTGTTTATCTTGAGCTCGAATTTAATAATTCTCTAGTTTTAGAACTCATTCAATGTAATGAGCCGAACTAACACTAATATTCGACTCGGCTCGTTCGAAAACTCATCTATTTTTCGAGTCTAGTCGAGCCGAGCCGAGCCGAGCCGAACCATTCAAGCATATCCTTTTTCGAGTCAAACATGGTCATATATATATTTGTTAGGTCTGAAAATATTGTATCCGAGATGACAACTATTGAAGACGTGAAGGGCTAAAGTGAAAAGTTAGCAAAGTCTTTAAAAAATGAAAGATTTAATGTTTAAAATAAGGAAAGTATTGTTTTGTAAGAAAAGGCAAGTGTATAATGCCTTATTCTACTATTTCCTTATACCGTATTTCATATTCATATAAATAGGAGTCTTAGGCTTTTCATTATTGTGTGGTAGCAAGTCGATTACCATAGAGCAGAATTACTTTCATATCAAAATTGTAATCGCGTAAGTGAGATATACGACTACGGAAATTCTCTAAACACTTTGTTCTTATCGCTTTAATACTTAATATCATTGTGCTTGCATATTATCTGGGATCTACAAGTGGTATCAGAGCAGACGATATGAGGTTTTGCGATTTTCTGAAGTTATCCACGAAACAGAAGGTAAATTATCGATTTATGCGTTTTTGAAGTTTTTCTCGATTCAAACTGTTTTAAGCTTTACCCGATAAAAACTCATAAGTTTTTAAGATCTGTTTTTCTCGATCCATACTTCATAAGCTTTACCCGATAAAAAGTCTTATTTTGATAAACTTAATTTTTTGTCGATCCATATTTAGTTATTCTTGATTTTAGTCAAAATTATTTAATCTGTTTTTATTAAAATTATTCTAGTTTATTTTATTTACTTTTGAAATTCTTTACATAAGAAAACTCAGGAACTAGTGACTCTTGCAGCTTTTCTCACTAAAGAATTCTCTAGTAAAAATCATAAACTCTAGTAATTTTGATTTTTTTTTCTGAACAAATAAGAAACTCGAGAACTTAGACATTCTTGTCCATAAAAAGACTTGTTCTTTTTAGTCAAGAACCCTATTGTTCTTAGTTTCTGGTTTATCAGTTAAGAAAATTCGGATTAAGTATTTTTGAATTTTTATCGAGTCTTTACAAATCGATAAAATTTATTTATCGAGTCATCTGGAATCGATATAATTTTTTTATCAATTCGTTGTTTTCTCAAGTCAAAGTTTTTTGTCGAATCTTAGTCTATCGAGAAAATCTTAGTTATCGAGTCCTTGTGATCGATAAGTTCTTTTTTATTGATTCAATGTTTTTTTAAGAATTTTTCTCGGTCCCCCTATACCCGACAATAATTTCTTATCGAGTCTCGAACACCCGACAAAACCTCTTGTCAACAAAGCCTAACCCGATAAAAAGTTTTGTCGACCCCTAGTCGATCGAAAAAACTTTCTGTTTCACAAAATCAACTCATAAAATTGACAAAAACTCGTTGATCGAGATCATCAAGCCAAGTACAATGACCAATCGCGAAGCAATGGAAATTGGTTCAGACACAAAACCCCCCGAGGTAAGTCTCTCGGACTATGATCAGTTTATGAATGACATGATGATACACTTGCAAGAACTGCAATCTAAATTGAAAACCGAGAAACTCTTGGTTTCCAAACTAGAAGCACGTTTAGAAAATAATCATAATCAATTGCTAATTTACCAAACCAAACTTGCAACATCTCAAAGTATTGCACACAATCGTCAAAGGGAGAAAACTGCTTTTCAAGAAGAAAACATTCTTTTAAAACAACAAATCTCGGATCTCACACTTCAACTTAACAAATCTAAAAAGGAGACCGAAGACTTTTCATCAAAATACGAATTTGTGAGTTTTCAAAGAAAAGACCTTTTGGAAAAACTCAAAGATTTGGAACTAAAACTGTATAAAATTGGACAAACTTAGCACACAATTCACTTAAACATTCCAAAAGTGTTAAGTTCAAAAGCTGGATTAGGATTTGATAATCCAAAGAAAATTTTGCTGAAATGGCCATTTCAGAGATGCAATTTACAAAAATAGCCATTGACTACGCCAAATGGTACTACGCCATGGCGTAGTCAATATTTTTCCCAATTTTTGCAAAAAAGTCCCCGACTACGCCATATTCCTACTACGCCATGGCGTAGTCGGTCCCTGAAGTTTCAAAAAGTGGCAAAAACGGCCCCTGGACTTGAAAGGATGGCCAGATAGTTTGAAAAATGGCAGAAACGGTCCCTGTACCTTACTACGCCAGTACCATTTAACGTAGTAGTCAGGTTTGAAAAGTGGCAAAAACGGCCCCTGGACTTGAAAGGATGGCCAGATAGTTTGGAAAATGGCAGAAACGGTCCCTGGACCTTACTACGCCATGGCATAGTACCATTTGGCGTAGTAGCTAAGTTTGAAAAATGCAAAATCGGCCCCTGGACTTTACTACGCCATGGCGTAGTACCATTTGGCGTAGTGGTCAAAGATGCCCTGGAATATGCTCTTTGACAGACCTTTAAACTTTGGAAATTTGGCAGATTTAGTCCCTACGCCAAGGCGTAGTACCCTTTTGGCGTAGTACTAGTCAACTGTTCCTGACCGTTTGGCATTAAATAGGGTAGCTGGGCAATTAATAGTGTTAGTCCCCAAAGAGAGATGGCTAAGCAAGTGAGGGTTTTGTAGAAGGGGGGGGGGGGGGTTGAATACAAACACACAGAATATACTCTTTTTAAATTTTTTAATATAAATATAAAAAATTTACACACATAAAGTTTGTTGCGGAAAAGAATAGACACACTATTCTAACAAACTAAACACACAGATTACAGTAATTAACTTATACACTAAGGAAGTTAAAACAAGACTGTTATAACACACAGGATTGCCGGAGTCAAACAAATAATCACTTTGAAGATTTGTTGAAAGCGTGAGATTTATGGAAAGGACTTCATCTCCTTTTATAGTGCCCATGCATGGGATGCATGTGGACAGCCATCAAGGATTCATTAGCTGGAAGTGTATCTGCTGGACAAAGGAAGAGACCACTCCCTTTGTACTAGAATAATGGATGAATCATTCTTTGTAGCACGTAATATCAGATAACTTTATCTTCTTTTCTTCATGCTCTTTGAAGTCCCATCAAAGCTTTTAGCTAAAAGACAAATATTCCTTTTATAAAAATAAAAGAGAATGTCTTTATTTAAGGTTTAATGCCCAAGTTCTTGCTGCCCACGTGTCTTGCATTTGTTGTGAGTCAAGAACTTATCTCTTGAAAAATTGCTAAGTGATACATGAACCTATGTATCACATCGGTGGATACCTTGTAAGGCTGGAATTGATAAGTGTACACATTACTTAGTGAACTTCAAATTTCACTAAGTGTTGAGAGTGTACACTCTTGTAGTTGTGACATGAAATCACAGCCTTAGAAATGATACCTGCAATTTCGGTGACCAAGATAATAGTGTCGGTGACCATGAGTACTAACTTGATGACCTCATCTTGTATTGATGACTCAACACTTTGATGACATAAATGTGTATCATCGGTGACCCACTATATTGGTGACCCCATCTTGACTTTGGCAATTTGATCTGAATATTGAAGTTAGTTGGTACATCTAAAATTCCACTTTTTGATGTACAACCCTTGATTGAATAGTCTTTGACTTTCCAATACTTGAAGCATATTTCAGACCTTCAAAAGATCTATAAAAAATCAATCATACAAAGGAAGGTGGTTCATCACCAAATCATCGGTGACCCAACAATCTCCCCCTATTTGATGATGATACATGTAAGTTAGAAAAGAATTCTTTTTGACCATTTCTATTTCTTTTGGGTTCTTTTGACTCAGATTTATATTTTTTTTTATTTTTTTATTTTTTTTAACTGAGTATGAGTATATACAGTATAGGTATAAATATGTGCAGAAAAAATAAGAATATGAACAAGAGTTTTTGAAGAGGAAAAGTATGAACTTTTATTAATCAACACACAACATTGTACAACATACAAAGTACATGATTAATAAGGTTCACACTATATGAAGAATATTCAAGGAGTGGGTTCTCTTCTTTTTAGCTCATCCAAGACAAGCCTTGTGATTCCATGGTCTTCAACTGGAGGCACTCCTAGAATAGCAGAGAGGAAGGAGCTGTGAGCCCTTGGGATGTCAGAAGCTCTGAAGAAACCTATGTTTCCAAAGATGTCTTCAAAGAAAACCCCAAGCTCAGGAGTAGTCAGCATAGTTTGCTCCGGGTAAGCAATGGGAGTAGGAATGGAAAGATCTATACCCGAAGCATTTATCTTGATGTCTCTTTCATGAAGATGGCAAAATGTCCCTTCTTTCTATTTTTAGGAGCTGTGATGACTTCTCCTTTGAGACCTTGTTGTATAAGGTATATTTGCTGTGCTTCAAGACAAGTCACAAGAATATCATTCTCCTTTTGAATGTTGAGCATTTTAATGAAGAGTTTTCTGAGAATATTGAGTACCAGCTCCTTGTACTTGCTTTTGCTCTTTGAGATACACTTTCCAACCTCCATCAATTCTGTAATTCCAAGAACTTCCAACCATTCAACTTCATAAACCTTTGAGAGAGTGTCAGCTCTCTTGAGGGTGACAAGTAACTTGGGAGAATTTTTGGTTAGAGGTTGGATGGTGGCACTGATAATCTTGGACTCGTCCTTTCTTGTTTTCATCCTTCTCTTGAACCACTCCACTTCTTTGGTCTTCTTGGCTTCATCAGCCATTTTCATAGCATAAGATTTTTTCTTTAAGTTCTCAAGCTCATCTTTCTGAGCTTGAATAGCATCTGGTATCATGGCATGGGTGGCCTCATCTTGAGCCAACTTGAATAAATTAGTCTAATCATACTCAAGTTGAGCTCTAATTGCTTCTTCCTTTTCTGCTTCAGTCAAAATTACCCCAAGAGGGTCGGTGAGTAATGACGCAGGCTGAAGTCTAAGTGTGTCTGCTTGGGGACCTCTCATTCTTTTCCTTCTCTTTTTCTCTTCTTGTTGATCTTCAAAAGAAAGAGGCTTCTTTCCTTTGGCCTTCTCTTTTCTTTTCTTTTCTTCTTTAGTTTTAAGGGGTTGAGCACTGATACTCTCCCCCTCAACAGCTGCTTCAGATATCTCGGTGACCAAGGGGTCAGTGACAGTGGTGACCACGTGAGGAGTCACCTCGGTGACCAGAGGGGAGGTCACGTCGGTGACCGTGGCCACACCACCATCGGTGGCTTGAGGTACCACCTCGGTGGCTGCCACAATATTGGTGACTGGATCGGCGGCTGGAATGGTGGTGGTGGTGGCTGGATCGGCGGTTGTATGAGCAGTAGCCTTGGCCTTCTTATTTTTCTCCCCCTCGGTGGTTGAACCCTTGTAACCCACTGAAGAGAGAAAGGCCTTAATCCTTTCTATATCAGAAGCCATAGTATCAACCTTCCTTTCAATTCTTTGAAGAACAAATCTGTCTTGATCTTGGAAGAAAGAACCATCGACATCAATGATGTTGTTCAATTCCTTTCAACCTTGTCAATTTTTGTAGTAATAGTGGCAAGAGACTCCATGATGTTCTGTTGAGTAGAGGAAAGAGAAGTCATTCTTTCCATTTCTTTGACAGCTTGATTTTCTAGAATTTCCACTCGGCGTATAGTGTCATGGGTAAAATTAGTGAAAGCTTGGAGAAGATCATCTCCCTGTTTAGAGGACATAGGAGCAGACGGTTGAGGCTTTGGTGGTTGATCAGCATCATCATCACTAGAAGAAGAATAATCCACCAAACCTGTAGGTTTACTTGGGGGAATTTAGCAGATGTGGGGGAGACACGTTTAGGAGAGTGTGTATGAGGGGATTCCTCAGTAATGGGTTCCTGAACACCCTTGGCCTGTACGGGAGACATACGTGTCCATGGTGTAGTATCGGAAAATAAAAAGTCTGTAAAATGGGTTGCTTCATCAAGTGCATCTGGTTGTGATGCACTCTCATGTGGAGTGTGGAAAAGGAGTTGTGAGAGCGCTGGGGGTGGTGAAGAGATACCTTGTGTAACACCCTCAAATCTGGAAAGAGCGACTAATTTAAAATTTCTAATATTTCATCAATAAATAACTTTCCTCAAACCACAATTAGTAATAAGCCTCTACAACAAACAAATCAAGTCCTATACAAGACCTACTTATGGTTGGGTGTTACTAAACCAATAAGAGTCGCTATCTCCGAATGCGGAAAACGTCACCAAGAGTCTTTATCGTGCCACTTCCTAGCACTCAAGTCCACACGTGTCACTAGTACCAACCCCCACGATAACCTGATGCACATGCCGACAAAGAAAAAGGGTTAGGCTTAACGCCTAGTGAGCTCAAGAGTTTTTAACATATTTATGATTGATTTGAAACCAAAAAATGTGCTTGATAAAATATAATTCTCAAAGGAAATAACCTTATTATAAAAGCAACGTCTTTCCCCAAATTCACTAGTCCCATAATAAAAGCTTTAGACCAAAATGACATTAGAAGAGAATACTTTAAAATAGAAATATTCTTTTAACGACATACCAATTCCAATACTCACACGACTATGATTGAGTTTATAAACGTGGGGATAGAAAACATACTTTTAACCATGTTTTATAAAACGTTAACTCACGTGGACCTTTAAAGGGATAGAAATATCCAAAGTTCACGGGGGATTCCCGATCATACCATCTTTGGTGACGGATACAAAAGTAGGTCACTACTCGATGTTGAGCAACCATAGGAGTCAATGGCAATCGGTCAACAACCGATTATGCACCTTAGTACACGGCCCCCGATGGCTCCTACGAAAGCCCGCGCAATGGTCACTGGCAACCGGTCTATAACCGATTATGCACCTTAGTACACGGCCCCCTGATGACCCCAAATTGCGCATGCATAGAGTCAATGGCATCCGGTAATGATCCGGCATTATACCCAACGGTAAGAGGCCCCCTATGACTTCTATGCGACCAAAAAGGGACAAGAATCCCGCCTTTAAACCGACTATATGCCTATGGATCCATTACATACTAGTCCTACTACCGAATACATCAACGAGACGTATTACTAGTTTTCCAACCTTGAAAACTCTTTTCAACAAACCATCTTCTTTCAAGTCCAAGTTTTACCAAAAATTAGGTCAAATCATTTTGAGTTTCAAAACCAAAGATTATTTCATTTTATAACCTTTCCAAGTATTTTAAACCATTAATGATGCTCAACTCATCATTTACAACAAAATACTCAAAATCCTCATTTTGACCCAAAACCTCCAAACTTACCCAAATACACAACCACTTGAAATTAAGTTTAAGAATCAGTAAAATACTACATTCACAACAAGTATTTGAGTTTATAAGTTTAGATTTGAACTCATACTCATGCATTTACAAAATGACCCATAATGCAATAATCTGTAATCTTTCAACGATTTATAAGTTCCAAAACTCCAAAGATGCAAATACAACCAAATGGTTTTCATTTAAAGATATTGCACCCAAACAACCCACACTTATAATTTATTTGTCAAAATGTCTAAAAACCAAGTATAAGCCTCTTTCATGATTTATAAATCCTTTTATACCAAATATGCAAACTTACACAAATACTCACACATTTGATAAATAACAAGTGAAGCATGTTAATACTTTAAAATGGACGTTTTTGGCATGTACAAACTTTTCACAAAAAGTATCTTGAACTCACCTTGCTAGATTTAAGCTAAATCTAGGTTTTACCCCAATGCCGAGTTCCATTCGGTAAAGACTTTAGATCCTCAAACTACACCTCTAGATCGATGGTGTAAGTCTTTCAAGAACAGCTACATAACCTCCAAAACATACACAAGAACGAACCCAAGAGAGAATGAGAGTTGTTGGTGGAAGAACCCAAACCCTAGATTCAAGATTCAAGGATTAAGATCTTACCTTCACTTCTATGAACTCCAAAATCAACCAATAGCCTCTAGCCATACTTGTTTCCATGTTGTAGGCTGACGCCAGATATGGACTCCGAAAAATATCGTTGGACTCCTTCTTTAATTCTCCAACCAAATATGATATAAATACTTGAAAATAGGCCTGAAATACCAGAATTCTTGTATCAGTCTTTTCCAAAGTTTCATAAACTTAACTAAAATTTCCGGGTGTTACAATCCTCCCAACTTAAAAGGAGATTTCGTCCTCAAAATCTATAAACAGCTAAACATCCAAATAACCTTATTTCACAAATCCGAATGGCTCCCTTCCCAAGAGAGTGTCACTAAAATGAATAAACTCTAAAAGGGGTTCAAAAATCTTTTATCGAGATTACTATGACGATTTACACGCTGATTCCCACATTTAATCATTGACTTAACATGCTACACCACCCTCAGGGTGAACACTGAGCATTGTTGGAAAACTTTATAGCAATATGATTGCAATTGGCTCCCAACCTTAAATGATTCGTACTTCCTCAAGCGTAACTATTAATTTCGACTTCTCAATTCCGCGAAAGTTGCCATAAAAGAATTTACTCTTAGCACTTTCTAACAACTTTTAGCCAACTAGAATACGGTTCCTATATGTAAACAACCCTTCGATAATATTCCAAAACTTTATTTGAACAAAACCACACATACATCTTTCAAATCGGAGTACTCGTTACAACGTCGACCTTACTTGGGTGGTAAGGGAATCCTGCAAAACATCCCGAAATATACCATCTGTTGACGCCCACGGTAAATCTTATACTTCGACAATCAAAGTCTCCTCGATAAAGCGACTTCCACTCAATGACTGCATTAACTTTCTTACTAAAATTCCCCAGTATTCAATATCATACAAGATTTATCGTCCCTTCAATGACGAAACTCTTATTCAAAAATTTGGTCCAAATCCAGACCCAAACTTTCGCCAAACACAAAACTCCAAAGAACAATCAGACTTCCTTAGCAACTCAAATGATCCTTATCAAACATCACCATTCACTAAAATCTATTCTCCTCAAGTTCACCGCATAAAGCTTTCGAACACTTACTAAGATTCAATTTAGGTACCCCAAATACAACAATGTTTCTTGACCTCAAGAAAATTATAAGTTGACACCTAAGTTTGTAAAAGGTCAGTACCACAAGTATGTATCGGCCGACAACGTCATCCCAGAGTTGACACTTAATATGGGATGTCGAATCCCATAATTACCACACTTTAGTACTTGATCCCACGATTCTTTCCAATTGCGCTGAAACATCAAAGCTTTACTTCCCAATCTATGGACAACTCAACAAATCGTCCTCAATCACTAAAGCTCACCAAGATGAAACATCCTTATCACACAAACACCAACCAAACAACTCCTTGAAGCATTCAATCCCATAAACTTTGACCCGAAGGTTGATGAAACAAGAAGACCATCACATAAAATAACCCGGAGTGCTTCAAAGTCTACTATTTCCAAAAGCTTTTATATACACCGATCGTTCAAACTAAATTCTCAATTCACAAGCCAGACAATCATTACTAAATTCACGGAGACTCATCGTCCCACATATGCAATACCCACCACAACATGACGTTTACAACCAAGGTTTCCTAATGAGATCAAGGTTTTACAAGTATATGACTAAGCAAATATGCCAATTTTATTTATCAAAGATTTAACAAACATGAAATCTTCATAACCATTTCACACATGTATTGCCATCATGTATGTAAGAGAAATTCATGCACTAAAATAGAGTGCTACAAAACGTTTGTGCCAAATTATCCAGATGTTTCCTTCTTTTAGCCTTAAGAAGGCACAAAGTAAAGTTTCTCAACAATAATAGCATGCATCCGTTTACTTTTTTCAAAACTATCCAAACGTTATATGCATGCATCTGGGTCACCTTATGAAATCAACTTGATTTGGGTTTCAAATTTGAAGCCAATTAATAAAATTCTTATGCTTTTCCAGAATGTTGGCTACCTAAATTAAGATGTTACAATTAGAATGTATGCAAACTCCATGCAAGAAGAGGTTCCCATAAAGTTAAAATAATACCGATGGGAACTTTATATTTTTGACGACTTCAAAATATTTATACCCAACATAGATGACGTGGAATAAAATTCTCAACAAACTCTCATACCCCAAAACCGACACTAAAACAAATCCAAAAATTCCAAAATCTCAAAATTGACTCATGAATAGTACGCACCCAAAATTTAACTGAAACTCGTAAATGACCGTAGGAGGTACGATAGTTCATGAATTTCAATCTTGACCCAAAACTCACGTACACCAAATAATTTCTCAAAACTCGTAAAAAAGGATATGTGTACGTTTCTCGGAACAACGAAACAATTTAGGTTAGTTTCAAATTTAAACTCTCTTGAGATATAATTTCAAAATTTGCAATTCTAGCAAAATAGCATGGATTAAATTCTTAGTGCAATTTTCATGCAACTAAAACGATTTAACAAAATCCAAGACCTGGCTACACTCTTGAGTGTGCCCAAGACATTTTTCAGAATGATTACCCCTTTGACAAATCCGAAATAATTTTGCAATTTATTTCTAAAACAAATTTCGTGCATGCATCCAGTTGGGACCCAAAGTCTTAAACCATGCTTGCCAAGTCCACCACAAAGCCAACATTGGAAAGCTTCATCTTAAGACCATCATCCCCCACTAAATCCATCGATTTACAATTTCCTCCCGGAATTAGGTTGATTCAACAAGCTTATGGTTCATAACTAACCATTACCTTTGAACCAAAATGGTCGGCTTAAGATAATCACCGTACTTATATGTCATTCAAAGTGACATTGCTACATCCATCAAATCTTTCAACGGTCACTGCCATAAGAACTCATTCACTACCCCATCGATCACCATGACAATGCGTCTCAAGCACACACACGTAACTGTAAATTCCTATTATCACCGGCCGGATAATAATACAAATTTACCTTACATGCGGATCCTTGTTACCATCATCATGTTTCTCGATTCTAGCGCATCTATTAACCTCCAAACATCCTATCTTACAGTGTCTAATTGTGAAATCTCACATCTGCTCACTTAATCAATACGCTAGTTTGAGTCTAGGCATCTAAATCAATACCTAAATCTCTCAAACTTATGCTCTGATACCAACTTGTAACACCCTCAAATCTGGAAAGAGCGACTAATTTAAAATTTCTAATATTTCATCAATAAATAACTTTCCTCAAACCACAATTAGTAATAAGCCTCTACAACAAACAAATCAAGTCCTATACAAGACCTACTTACGGTTGGGTGTTACTAAACCAATAAGAGTCGCTATCTCCGAATGCGGAAAACGTCACCAAGAGTCTTTATCGTGCCACTTCCTAGCACTCAAGTCCACACGTGTCACTAGTACCAACCCCCACGATAACCTGATGCACATGCCGACAAAGAAAAAGGGTTAGGCTTAACGCCTAGTGAGCTCAAGAGTTTTTAACATATTTATGATTGATTTGAAACCAAAAGATGTGCTTGATAAAATATAATTCTCAAAGGAAATAACCTTATTATAAAAGCAACGTCTTTCCCCAAATTCACTAGTCCCATAATAAAAGCTTTAGACCAAAATCACATTAGAAGAGAATACTTTAAAATAGAAATATTCTTTTAACGACATACCAATTCCAATACTCACACGACTATGATTGAGTTTATAAACGTGGAGATAGAAAACATACTTTTAACCATGTTTTATAAAACGTTAACTCACGCGGACCTTTACATCAACGAGACGTATTACTAGTTTTCCAACCTTGAAAACTCTTTTCAACAAACCATCTTCTTTCAAGTCCAAGTTTTACCAAAAATTAGGTCAAATCATTTTGAGTTTCAAAACCAAAGATTATTTCATTTTATAACCTTTCCAAGTATTTTAAACCATTAATGATGCTCAACTCATCATTTACAACAAAATACTCAAAATCCTCATTTTGACCCAAAACCTCCAAACTTACCCAAATACACAACCACTTGAAATTAAGTTTAGGAATCAGTAAAATACTACATTCACAACAAGTATTTGAGTTTATAAGTTTAGATTTGAACTCATACTCATGCATTTACAAAATGACCCATAATGCAATAATCTGTAATCTTTCAACGATTTATAAGTTCCAAAACTCCAAAGATCCAAATACAACCAAATGGTTTTCATTTAAAGATATTGCTGATCAGGACCTCCCGTCTTTTTGCTTAAGCACAGAATAAGATGAGCAAACAAGAAGTTCCAGATGTTCCCCATATTCTTCCTTAGAAGTGTACCTGGACCCTTTGACTTTTGACCCCTTTTCTCTTCCAAGTAATTCATAACACATACCACCATTTGGTGTTCATTTCCAAGAGGAAAAGGTTCATAGGAGTCATAGGAAGGAAGCTTGAGAATACTTCGAACATCTTCCACATTGAAGATCACATCATGTTCATCATTACTAAGAACAGATGCCAGAATCTGATCTGAAGAAGCATCAAATGTGCATGTCAACCAAAAGTTTCCTAAGAGAAACTTACTCATCTTGGGTTTTGCTGTAAGAGCATACTGGAGAGGGCGTCTTTGAAGGAACCAACAGATGTCATTGTACTCAGGATGAGCATTATCAGTTCCAATACGTCCAAAGTAATTGCATGCAGGAAATGAGAGAGATCCAAAGGTGATGGTTTGATCTTCTGTGGATTTTGATGGAGAAGCCATTGAAGAGTTTGAGAGTTGCAGGTTTTTCTTTGAAATTTGAGAAAGAAATATGGAGAAGAAAAAGGCGAGAAAGTAGGAGAAGGAAGTGGGGAAGTGGTTATATATGAGAGGGAATTTCAATTTTCAAAATAATGATGACCTTAGGTGATTGAAAGGTCAGAATTCTAAGGGTTTTATGGTTGAATTCGGCGCATGGTCTCTGACACTAATGACGTTGATGATGTCATTAGGGATAAGTTCAAAGAATCTTGGTCACCAAGAATGGTATACCAAGGGTTATCTTTAAAGGGTTAAAGAATGTGAAGGGTTTTAACGGTTACCTCGGTGAGTGGTTTGAATGTCGGTGGATGAGAGGTCGACGTCGGTGGCTAGGTTTAGGAGATAAAACGTTGGTGGCTAGAGAGACCAAGAGAAAGAGGAACGTCGGTGGCTTCGAGATGACGTCGGTGGCTAGGGTGTTAATGTCGGTGGCTAGGGAAACGGTGGTTCTTCGTCGGAAAGTGACGTCAGTGGTGATGTCAGTGACGTCGGTGAGGTAAACGTCGGTGGATGACGTGGTTTACATACGTCGGTGGGTTCTAGGTATGGTAAACGTCGGTGGCTAGGTGACGTTGGATGACGTCGGTGTGTGCTCGACGGTGGATGGGAGCTTGTCAGAAAGTGACGTGTCGGCGGATGAGAGTGACGTCGGCGGCTCGAGGTGTGATCGTCGGTGGATGGGGTTGCTTGGTGGGTCGTCGGAAAGTGGTGACGTCGGTGGATGGGTGGTCTCGGCGTCGTCAGTGGATAGCGACGGTGGCTTAAGTTTGTGTATGGTTTCAGGGTTAGGGTTTTATGAGAGAGGTGAAAGAGGTGTGAGAGAGTCGACACGTCGGTGAGTCGACTCACCGACTTTATATATATATATATTTTATTATTATTATTATTATTTATATATATATGACTTACATATATATAAATATATAATATATATCAATATATAATATACATAAATGTATATAATATATATACATATAATATATATAAATATATATAAAACATACATTTATATAAATATATAACACATATATACATATAATCTACATAAATGTATATCATATATACATACACATAATATATAAATATATATATATATATATGTTAGTCTATATTTATCATACCTAATTCACTGATGAGGAACTTGAACCTTGCTTCACCAAGGGGCTTTGTGAACAGATCAGCTACTTGATACTCAGTGAGAATAAAGTGTAGTTCCACATCACCTTTAGAGACATGATCTCTTATAAAATGATACCTGATATCAATGTGCTTAGATCTTGAATGAAGCACAAGATTTTTGGCAATGGCTATTGCACTTGAGTTGTCACACATTATTGGGATGTTTGAGAAAATCTGATTATAATCACACAGCTGATTTTTCATCCACAATATCTGTGCACAACAACTTCCAGCAGCCACATATTCTGCTTCAGCAGTAGAAGTAGACACCGAATGTTGTTTCTTACTTGACCAGCTCACAAGCTTTCCACCAAGTAACTGAAAACTTCCAGTTGTACTTTTTCTGTCTATTTTTGAACCTGCAAAATCAGAATCAGAGTACCCGATGAGATCGAAACCTGAGTCTTTGGGATACCAAAGACCCAGATTTATGGTACCCTTCAGATACCTAAAAATTCTTTTCACAGCAGCCAGATGTGATTCTTTAGGATTTGCTTGGTATCGAACACACAGACAAGTAGCAAACATAATATCAGGTCTACTTGCAGTAAGATAAAGAAGAGATCCTATCATGCCTCTATAATTTGTAATATTAACAGAAACACCATAAGGATCAAAATAGAGTCTAAGAGGAAGAGCCATAGGAGTTTTCATGGTAGAGCAAGTATCAAGTTGAAACTTTTTCAGAAGATCTTTAATGTATTTAGTTTGATTAATGAAAATACCTTCTAGAGACTGTTTTACTTGCAAACCAAGAAAGAAGGTTAACTCCCCCATCATGCTCATTTCATACTCTTTTTGCATGAGGGAGCTAAACTCATCACACAAGGATTCATCGGTGGCTCCAAAAATAATATCATCAACATAAATTTGAACAAGAATGATAGTACCTTGTGATTTCTTGAAGAAGAGAGTGTTGTCAACTTTGCCTCGTATATACTTATTTTTAAGAAGATAGTCTGAGAGAGTATCATACCAGGCACGAGGAGCTTGCTTCAGTCCATACATGTTGTTCCCGGTCATTTAGCATGTGACAAGCACAGCCAAATACATGGAAGAAGTCAACTGCAGGTTTTCTACCATGGAAAACCTCATAAGGAGTCTTGTCATGCCTTTTGACTATGATTGACCTATTTTGAGTAAAGCATGCGGTGTTAACTGCTTCAGTCCAAAAATAGGTTGGCAACTTGGATTCACTCAGCATTAATCTTGCAGTTTCACACAGCGTCCGATTCTTTCTTTCAACAACACCATTTTGTTGAGGGGTACGTACATCAGAGAAGTTCTGAGAAATTCCTTTTAGGTCAAAGAAATCTTCCAGAGCAACATTTTTGAATTCTGTGCCATTATCACTTCTGAAAGACTTCACCAGTATACCATTCATATTTTCAATCTTTCTTGTAAACCTGATGATTTCTTCAGCAACATCACTCTTGTGTTTTAGAAAGAACACCCAAGTATATCTAGAGAATTCATCGACAATTACTAGCATATACTTTTTACCACCTAGACTAGGTGTGCTTACTGGACCACACAGATCCATGTGAAGCATTTAAAGAGGTTGAGAGATAGATGAGCATTGTTTTGTTTTAAAGGAAGTTCTGGTGATTTTTCCTTTTTCACATGCTCCACACAACTTTTCTTTCTCAAAAACTATTTTTGGCATTCCAACAACCAGCTCTTTGTTGGAAAGTTTGTTCAAGGTTTTAAAGTTTAGATGAGAGAACCTTTTATGCCACAGCCAACTTTGTTTGGCTAGTTCTTGAGAGAGGAGACACACAACTTCTCCAATTGCACTTTCCTTCATGTTGATTATATATACATCGTTTAGTCGGGTTCCTGCCAGTACAATCTTATTCTGCACATCAAAGACCAAGCACACACACAGCTGAAACATGACCTTATAACCTAAATCACATATTTGGCTGATGCTTAGAAGATTGTGCATTAGCTCTTCAACATGAGCTACTTTAGAGAAAGTGATGGTTCAATTTGATATGGTACCATATCCTTTGGTGATCCCTTTTCCATTTCCTCCAAAGGAAACTGTGGGTCCCTTTTCTTTTGAGAAGTTAGAGAGAAGAAGTTTGTTTCCGGTCATGTGTCTTGAACACCCGCTGTCCATGTACCATATGTGATCTTTATTTGGTACCTGCACCCAAAAACAAATTTAGACTTTTGGTACCCATTTTGAGGTGGGTCCTTTGGGATTAGAAGGCATTTTATTTCTGCGAAGATCCAAATCTTTTGGGCAATTTTTAGCAAGATGAAGAGTATTGCCACAATTATAGCACTTCTTTAAAGAAAAGGCCCTTTTAAAATCCATATCATCAAAACTTTGAACAGAAGTTGATGACTGAGAAGAGGAGGGATGACCGACACCTGGTCTTGGTCCAAGAATGCCTTTACCAGGATTTCTTGATTTCTTCAAGTTCACTGATCGAGGAATAAGATCAGTAACTATTTGAGATTTCCTTTTAGATGAAAATTTTGATTTAGAAAGAATTTTCTTTTGAGGAGAAAATCTTTTAATAGAAGGCTGCTCCTTGGAGTATCTTGACTCATGAAGACTTAGAGAGTTTAAAAGTCTTTGAATAGGTTTGGGAGAAGAAGAAGAGGAGCTTGGAAGAGTTGAAACTTTTGAAGACTCAGGAGAGGGTTCTTTAGCTTTAACAAAGACTCCAAACTTTTTGGCATTGGACTCTACTTTTAGAATGTCTAACAAATCTATTAAGTGGACAGAAGTAGAATCCTCAGATGAGTAATCTAAAAGATCATCATCGTCATCAGAGAAGAAACCAGCAGGAAAGCCTTGACACTCGGATGATGGAAGTGGAAGGTCGGAAGGTTGAGGATCATCTTTTCCATATCCAAGTCCAGACTTGTCCTTACAAGAGATTTGATCTAGAAGAATCTTTTCTAGATTTTTTGAAGATTTAGTCCACTTAGAAAGAACCTCCTGTTCCTTTTCAAGAGTATTGGAAATCTTTGTTTTCTCTTCAAAAAGACTGTCATTTAAATACCTTAGGTTTTCTAGATCAACTTTCATTTTGTTAAAGTCATTGAGTTTAGAAAAGAAGGATAGAAGTTGATCATTTAAACATTTAATGTGCATGTCAGCCTTTTTCTTTTGATCCTTTAAATTGCAAAACTCAATAGTTAAAGAATCAAAGGCATCAACCTTTTGATCATCAGTGAGAAAGGTAAAGGGATGTATCTGGGGCTTTGTTCCTGAAGCAGATCCCTTAGTAGATACAAGAGTAGTGTAGAGTGACTTTTCAATGTCTTCCAGCTCATCGATTTTGGCCATGAGGCACTTTGTGACATACTCACTCTCACTCTCAGAAGTTTGCTCATCCTCCCAACAATGAGCCTCAGCAACCAAAGTTTTACCTTTACTTTGGTTTCTTTCTTTTTCCCTCTTATATTTGGCTTTGTACTTTTTATATCTTGAGGTTTCTTTTGATTCAGATTTTTCTTTAGAAGAGTGGCTATTTCTCTCTTCAGGCTTCCTAGAAGCTGATTTGGAGAAGTCATGGCCATAAGAAGAAGAAGATTTGAGGTTAGAAGAATCTTTTGATCTGCACTCAGAAGCAAAATGACCTTTCTTTCCGCAATTGAAGCATTCTTCATTTGCTTTATCAGAAGAGGGTTTTTGAGAAAAAGGTTTTCTATTAAATTTAGAGCGGTTTGAAGAAAATCTTTTATTCTTAAGGTTTCCAGCAATCATTGCCATACTATCAGAAAGTATGTCAATGGCTGATTCTTCTCCTTCATCATCAGCAGCACTATAGTATGCATCTGACAGATGAAAAGAGTCTTCCTTAATATCGTTTTCAGAATCAGAAGAAGTATAGGTGAATCTAGGAACACAAGAAGAAGATTTTGAATCACCTATCAAAGCAACAGAAGAAGATTTGATATCTTTTATAAGAGATTTTCTCTGGTTCTTGGTCTGTTCATAATGTAGAAGAGTTCCATAGAGAGCAGTTAAAGGCATTATTTATAAGTCCTTGGCTTGCTTAATGCAAGTACATATGGGTTCCCAGAAGTCTGGGAGACAATCCATGAACTTGCAGAGAACTTCTTCATTATCGTAAACTCGTCCAAGAACTTTGAGATCATTGAGAAGACAGTTAAAACGATTAAAGTAGGTAGAGAGAGATTCTCCTTTTTCATGGGAGAAAAGTTCATACTTTCTAACAAGACAGATCCTGTTAGATTTCTTGACTTCTTTGGTGCCTTCATATAAGACACTCAAAGTGTCCCACATTTCTTTAGCAGTGGGGGGTTTAAGAAGAGAGTGATACACTTCATCAGGAAGAGATACAGCAAGAGCAGATTTGACTTTAGTGTCTAGAGCAACTAGGCGTTTATCATCTTCACTAAATTTGTTTGAAGGTTTGATGATATATCTACCAGTTTTCTCACTCCTTTCATCATCTGACTCTATGTCTTTTCCTTCAGCGTCTTTTTGTGGGCCAAAGCGAGCCCATATTTTAGGAACAATAGGTCCCTCACTAAGAATGTTGGGATACCTGCAATCGATCCCTTCCAAGAATAATAGCATACGATTTTTCCATAACCCAAAGTTACTTAGGTTGAACCTTGGAGGTTTGGCCAAGGATCCTAAATTATATGTATTACTGGAGGAGGTCTGCAAAGTACCATCAACATTTGAAGTAGTAGCCATCACAGATCTGGTTTATTGAATTAAACCACAGAATATAAACACACAGAATATACTCTTTTTAAATTTTTTAATATAAATATCAAAAATTTACACACAGAAAGTTTGTTGCGGAAAAGAATAGACACACTATTCTAACAAACTAAACACACAGATAACAGTAATTAACTTATACACTAAGGAAGTTAAAACAAGACTGTTATAACACACAGGATTGCCGGAGTCAAACAAATAATCACTTTGAAGATTTGTTAAAAGCGTGAGATTTATGGGAAGGACTTCAACTCCTTTTATAGTGCCCATGCATGGGATGCATGTGGACAACCGTCAAGGATTCATTAGCTGGAAGTGTATTTGCTGGACAAAGGAAGAGACCACTCCCTTTGTACTAGAATAATGGATGAACCATTCTTTGTAGCACGTAATGTCAGATAACTTTATCTTCTTTTCTTCATGCTCTGTGAAGTCCCATCAAACCTTTTAGCTAAAAGACAAATATTCCTTTTATAAGAATAAAAGAGAATGTCTTTATGTAAGGTTTAATGCCTAAGTTCTTGCTGCCCACGTGTCTTGCATTTGTTGTGAGTCAGGAATTTATCTCTTGAAAAATTGCTAAGTGATACATGAACCTATGTATCACATCGGTGGATACCTTGTAAGACTGGAATTGATAAGTGTACACATTACTTAGTGAACTTCAAATTTCACTAAGTGTTGAAAGTGTACACCTTTGTAGTTGTGACATGAAATCACAACCTTAGAAATGATACCTGCAATTTCGGTGACCAAGATAATAGTGTCGGTGACCATGAGTACTAACTTGATGACCTCATCTTGTATTGATGACTCAACACTTTGATGACATAAATGTGTATCATCGGTGACCCACTATATTGGTGACCCCATCTTGACTTTGGCAATTTGATCTGAATATTGAAGTTAGTTGGTACATCCAAAATTCCACTTTTTGATGTACAACCCTTGATTGAATAGTCTTTGACTTTCCAATACTTGAAGCATATTCCAGACCTTCAAAAGAACCTATAAAAAATCAATCATACAAAGGAAGGTGGTTCATCACCAAATCATCGGTGACCCAACAAATAGGGTAGCTGAATTGTTGGGAGGCGAGAAATCACGGGTGAACTTAACAATTCTCATCTCCATCTATTATAAATTGAGGGTTGTGGTCCACACCATCAACACCATCAACACAGCCGAAATTCTTGTCCTCCAAATTATTGTTTTCTTCAGAAAACGACAAGAACAATCATCAAAAGCCGAGAATTTTTTCAAGCTCACGCGCCTTCGAGAATTTTACAATCCACGTCAAAAGCCATTACACGTCAAGACATGGAATTTCTAAACCCACAAGCAATGGTAAGTTATTTCGTTTTAAATTCAATAAACGTAATCATTCAATATATGTTTTATATGGTTTTTGTTTAGCTTATCATTTTTTTAAGTTTTTGTTTTAATTTTATGTACATATATATATATGTGTGTAATATAATTTATAAAATATAAAAAATATATAATTAATAGAATATATAAATATAGTTATCTAATAAACTATATTTATATAATTTAGAGTAAATTACAGATTTGGTCCATATAGTTTGAAAATTTATGAAAAATAAAGAAAAGTATGCTAAAAACAAATTTTTAACGGAAAAGTTAGATAAAAAACCCTATGTGTTATAAAATTCGGTGTCATTTTTTTAAGTTTCTGTATAGTTAAGATTATAGTATATTATATTTTTATTTTATAAAATTTATTTTGTATTTTTTTAATTTATTTTAGGTATGTGAATTTTGAACCTTACATATATTTTATATTTATATACCTGTTTAATATACAGCTATTTAATATACCTGTTTAATATACAGCTGTTTAACATCCTGTTTAATATATACCTGTATAATTATTTAATATTTCTGTTTAATATACATGTTTAATTAATATATGTCTGTTTAATATATATATGTTTAACATACATCTGCTTAATATACCTGTGTAACATACCTGTGTAATATACCTGTGTAATATATCTGTTTAATATACAACTGTTTAATATATAGCTGTAATATATGTCTGTTTAATATACATCTGTTTAATATACCTGTTTAATTAATATATGTCTGTTTAATTAATATATACCTGTTTAATATATATTTGTTTAACATACATCTGCTTAATATACCTGTGTAATATACCTGTGTAATACATCTGTTTAATATACATCTTTTTAATATACATCTGTTTAATATATACATGTTTAATATACATCTGTTTAATTAATTATACGACTATCAACAAAATCTAAAAATACCAAAAACAACTATATCGTAATATTCAACTGTTTAATTAATATACATCTGTTTATTTAATATACATTAATTATAAGTTCCTACTTATAAATCTTATAATAACTTTTGGAAGGCACACTTTCACCCCCATGAAAATGTTCAATCGTATTTCATTAAACGAAATAATTGCATAATACTTTTGGATTTTGTCAAACGAGTGTAAATAGCCCTAAGGTTGTAGGGATTTAAGTAATCCACGTGATTCCCCTACTACCTGGAAATCCAAAAGTGTATATGCCATTTATTTTAGAATAATGAAATATTGATGAACGACTATCAACAAAATCTAAAAATACCAAAAAAAACTATATCGTAATACAACTGCTTAATATACAACTGTTTAATTAATATACAACTGTTTAATTAATATACACCTGTTTATTTAATATACATTAATTATAAGTTCCTACTTATAAATCTTATAATAACTTTTGGAAGGCACACTTACAACCCCATGAAAATGTTCAATCGTATTTCATTAAACGAAATAATTGCATAACACTTTTGGATTTTGTTAAACGGGTGTTAATAGCCCTAAGGTTGTAGGGATTTAAGTAATCCACGTGATTCCCCTACTACCTGGAAATCCACAAGTGTATATGCCATTTATTTTAGAATAATGAAATATTGATGAACAACTATCAACAAAATCTAAAAATACCAAAAAAAAAACTATATCGTAATACAACTGCTTAATATACAACTGTTTAATTAATATACAACTTTTTAATTAATATACATCTGTTTATTTAATATACATTAATTATAAGTTCCTACTTATAAATCTTATAATAACTTTTGGAAGGCACACTTCCACCCACATGAAAATGTTCAATCGTATTTCATTAAACGAAATAATTGCATAACACTTTTGGATTTTGTAAAACGGGTGTAAATAGCCCTAAGGTTGTAGGGATTTAAGTAATCCACGTAATTCCCCTACTACCTGGAAATCCAAAAGTGTATATGCCATTTATTTTAGAATAATGAAATATTGATGAACGACTATCAACAAAATCTAAAACTACCAAAAAAAACTATATCGTAATACAACTGCTTAATATACAACTGTTTAATTAATATACAACTTTTTAATTAATATACATCTGTTTATTTAATATACATTAATTATAAGTTCCTACTTATATATCTTATAATAACTTTTGGAAGTCACACTTATGTAGGTCCCTGTACTCACAATAAGAAATAAAATATCCTTGATTAAGGATATTCGGGCTGCTATTTTAGTTTCTTCGGCGAGAGAAGAGCTATTTAGGACTACTCCGTTCGGTCCTTGGTTGGACCTCAACATTCAGCCCCAAGACAGTCTTCTAACAGCCTTGTTCCTAGAAAGGCAGATTTCTCCTATTGAAGGACAGGAGGAGGAGTTATGGTTTGATATTTCCGGCCACATCCTTCGTTTCGGCCGAGAGGACTACTGCCTTATCACAGGGCTACGTTTTGGTGTCCTGCCGAACATCACTCCCCTCCGAAAGCACAGCTTCCTAAGGAGGGTCTTTCCTGATGCCTGCGGAGAGACTGCTCATCCCGAGCCTCGTCTGCAGTTTTCCTCGGTTATTAGCACGATTAAGCTTAAGATGTTTAACTTAAGCGACGAGGATGCTGTCTGAGTCTGCTTACTAGGGATCGTCGAACTAGTATTCGTTGGACGTCAGGTTTCCTAGTTAGTTACTCCCGATCTGTTTAATATCGTGGAGCGTTTTTCAACATTTAATTAGTATCCATGGGGAACCTACACATGGGAACCGACCTACAAGCAGTTGAATCGTGCTTGGGCTCGACGCGACCAACACAACAAGATGTCGATTACGGGTTTTGCATACACCCTAAAGGTTAGATAATTATTAATTTGAAATTTGTTTCCTTTATGATAATGTGCATACCTTTATGTGTTGTTGTATGTTTGTAGATATGGATCGTGGAGGTGTTTCCAATCTCCCGACAATGGTTCGCCTGAAAAGTTATGACAGATTCGTCTGAAAAGGTAGTCAGGATTCGCCTGAAAAGGTATGACAGATTCGTCTGAAAAATATTGATATCGTGACCAATACATCTGACTATATCGTGACGAATATCGCGACTATAAATAAGTGGTATGTTGAAGTGGTAACTTGCAATCTCTAACTTACTACATTTAACCAATGTCTGGAAACCGCCGCTCCGGCAAGAGATCGGTTCATGAGTCTGGAACTTCGTCAGGCTCAGGCAATAAAAAATAGCTAAATGATGGAAGGTTCAGGCTTAGATGGAAAGCGCCTGAAACAGATGAGGAGTGGAGACAGATTGGAAAAACAAGGGCCCATCATGCAATAACAGATGATGAAGAGCTAGAATACGATGCCGCATGGCGAAACTATAGGAGTTCACATAACGGTGATATGCCGTCAACCTATGACGAGAGCCTTTTGTTCAATCGAGACTCAAACCCTCCGGAAACTCAAGTCATGCCTTCAAAGCTCAAGGCATCGTGTAAAGAGGCTGACGAAGAAATTGAAAGGTTAGCAGAGTTATGGAAAGATAACCGGAAGATTCAACTAGAAAAACAGGCGCTATTCGATGAAAAAAAAACGCCAACTAAAGGTCCTACAACATGAACTACGTCAAGATGAAGCGGAGATTAATGATATCAAAGAAACCTACACATATCTAGAGGCGGAAATCAACAAGAAGGCTGACTGGATCATCTCCTGTCAGAATATTTATCCGTACTAGAATTATTAGTTTAAATTATTGTTTGTAGTATTTAAATGTGTGTTTGAATTATTGTTTGTGGTATTTAAATATCTGTTTGTAGTATTTAAATATGTGTTTGTAATATTTAATTTTTATAGTCTTAATAGTTCTATTAATAAGTATTTTCTAAAAATATTCTATCTATTAATAGATATTTTATTAAAATGCATTTATTGCCAAAAAAAAAAGGTAAAACATTATATATATAATTATAAAAAGTTACAAGGTCCAATTTGTCATTTTTTATTCTTTCTCGCGAACCTTTCAAGTCCAGGGACCGATTTTGAATTTTTTTCAAAGTGTCTGCTACGCCAAATGGTACTATGCCATGGCGTAATAAGGTCCAGGGACCGTTTCTGCCATTTTTCAAACTATCTGGCCATCCTTTCAAGTCCAGGGGCCGTTTTTGTCACTTTTCAAACTTGACTACTACGCCAAATGGTACTACGCTATGGCGTAGTAAGGTCCAGGGACCGTTTCTGCCATTTTTCAAACTATCTGGCCATCCTTTCAAGTCCAGGGGCCGTTTTTGCCACTTTTCAAACTTGACTACTACGCCAAGTTGTACTACGCCATGGCGTAGTAAGGTCCAGGGACCGTTTCTGCCATTTTTCAAACTATCTGGCCATCCTTTCAAGTCCAGGGGCCGTTTTTGCCACTTTTCGAAACTTCAGGGACCGACTACGCCATGGCGTAGTAGGAATATGGCGTAGTCGGGGACTTTTTTGCAAAAATTGGGAAAAATATTGACTACGCCATGGCGTAGTACCATTTGGCGTAGTCAATTGGTATTTTTGTAAATTGCATCTCTGAAATGGTCATCTCAGCAAAATTCTCTAATCTAAAACTTCTAGAAAAGGCCATCTATAATACTCCGACTATCTATAAATTCGAATATCTGAACCTTGGTCCAGATTACAAAATTCTTTGTATGAAGTCGGAGTCCAACGTCGAAGAAATGGAAGATTGGAAAAGACAAAACAAGAATTTTCATCAAATTCCTTTTTGCTATCCTCAAAAGATAGAAGAGGAATCCTCAAAAACAACTCTTCCGAATGACTATTTTCCCTCGTATTCTGACGAAGAACTTCAAAATAAAATTTCTGAATGTAAACCCTACATTCCCACTCTATTTTTAGAAAAACAAATTGTTCAACTTGAAAAAATGTTGGAACTCGAACGTTCTTCGTCGGACAAGGAAAAAGAGGCATTAATCGCTAAAATTCAAACTTTAGAGAACAAAGCTTTACAAACTCAAAACCCCGAAGTTGACACAACTTCGAATATTTCTTCTTGTAAAGCCTTTGTCAGCTCATATTTGGATGATTGTGATTTCTCATACTTCCCGATTGATCCTACCTACTGTCCTCCAAAAGAAAAATGTTCTCTCTCACAAGAACAAATAGATAAGGAATTAGATGACCTTGAGACAAAGATTTTTTCGGATACAAATTCTAATCTTTCTTTACTTGACGACAACGAATGTTTAAACGATTTAAATGTTGACTTTAACTTCAATCCAATTCTTCCAAGTCATAAGGAAATTTTAGATAAAGGGAAGAAACCAATAGAATCTGCTTTCACTCCAGAAGTTAAGAATGAGTGCTCAACAAGCAATTTGTTTTCTAACCAAAAGGATCAAACTCACTTTTTCCAAACCCATCAATTCTCATTATGTGAAAAATGCTAAACGTGGTTTTATTCATGTTTCAGCTTTTCAAACTCATAATTCTAAACAGTTTCATAATGATTTTGTTGCTAAATCCGGAAAGTTCAAGAAGTTTAAGATGGTTTGGAGAAAGAAATCAACTACAGATGATAGTGTTAGAAACATGCCACATACATCTCCTGTAATTGATGAAAAATTATTGCCTTATTTTGTCAAATCTATCAATCAACTAATTAGTCTAAGTGCCACAAAGATTTGTTGTTCTACCTGTGGAACAAATGATTTTGTCAATCAAAATTTCATTCATAGATGGTATGGTACTTACAGTATCCCCACTTCCCTATTTGTTGTTATTAAAGCTAACCTC